>CM035423.1:147329336-147401836 GCA_020310875.1 Ceratopteris richardii | reverse complement strand
ACAACTACTACATAGAATGGTTCTTATACAAGAACTAAGAAACCATGCTAAAACTTCTTAATATTCATATGGTGAGATTTTCCTCTATATGGTGAGATTTTCCTAAATTCAAGCCTCTGTGATTTCACTCTTTATTCAACACATAGGCTTGAAATTAAGCTATAGGATTTCTCATTTGAAAATTAGAGACTCGAACATAAGTTCAACCTATTTTTGATTGTATGCTAAGATCATCAAGCTGAAGTTTGAAATTTCAATGAAGGCGAAACCTCAAACTTATATTTGAGTGTGTCATTCATTTGCCAATAGTCTCTAACTTATATTCGATCATCTCTTATAAAAGCCTAAAAAGAATAAAAAAATAAAATTCTCCATCTTAAATCTTGTTTAAAAATTTGATGACTAGAGATGATAATGTTGACAACAAGTTTGGTGACTACGGATAATGATGTCGAAGTTATTATGTTCATGTTTTTTATTATGCTTTCACGGATAATTCTAACTTTTTTTCATTTCACAAATAATAGATAAAATGAGCTTGACCATTGAAGCTCAAAAAAATGTTGTTCACAATGTATGCTCACTAGAAACTTATCAAAAACAGTTCAATTGAAGCTACGTACAAATAGGATCAAGGTTGATAATTCTCATGATCTGACTCATCATGAAGGTGTTAAGTGTTTGCCTCACACTTATGAGAAGAAATTAAAATTCAAAGGAGATGTGCATTTAGTTTCTAAAAATATAGGTTCGAGATCTGGTGATATAGGTAGTACTCTGTTTGTGAAAGAAGATGTTAATGAATATATTTTCTCATGATGATATTGATAAATTTCAATATTATATAAGTTGATATATTTATGTAGTGATATGTGTGAACACTCTAGGATCCTCAGGGCCCTTTTTGGACTTTTAGAAGGATTTTTCCACTCGGTTGTATATACCCCTATTACTTGCCCATACCTCAACCTCCAACAATCCGTATTAGATCAGGTCATTGCTTCATCACGGCATTCTTGACACCCCTCCGATCATAGTCTCAAAATCCCACCAAATTTGGTGAGCATACTCAAGATGATTAGGAGATCAAAGAAGATTTGCTCTATAGTGCGAAATCACAATCTGAGCTCAGTTTAGCCTCTGAATGCACTATCGTAGTGCTTGTTTAGGCAATATCATCCTTTTGTGCCAAAGATATATACAAGTTTCACTTTTCTAGTATAAGCATCTCAAAGTTTGCTAGTACAACCATCTCAAAGTTTGCTACAGGTTTAGCAAAACACGATAGGGTAATTTTGTTCAATGTTTTGAGATACAATTATTTTTCTCCATAAGGGTATTTTAATTGGTGGCCATGGTTGAAGGTCGTGATGTATTTTATATGTTGTTTGTTGAGGATAAGTTGGATGGCACCAATTACCCATTATGGGCTTATATGATGCATCATGTATCGCTTGCAATAGGACTATGGAATATTACGACATATGTTAAAACATGTCCTATTACACCTACAAACATAGTTGTTGTAGGTGATGTCGGCAACATTGAAGATGGCGACATTGTTCATGTTCCTATTTGTGTTCTGGTTCCTGCTACATCTACTGTACACAAAATTCACTCGGATGGCAGAGATGCTCATGCACATGCATTGATAGCTTTGTCTCTCAAACGTGCCATTATTTCTCATATTTGCTCTTGTAGAACAGCTAAGGATGCTTCAGATACACTTACTATTAAAAAAAAGTTCAAAGATTTGAAGGAATAGATGATTTCTACTAATGAAGTCTTGCGTGATAGTTGAATTTTGTAGACTATTCTCAATGATCTTCCTGACTCAAATCAGATTTTTTTCTTCTACTCTTCATTTGATGATGAAAGGCAATCCAATGCCTTAATATTTGAGGTTTTAGTCTTTGTTTAGTTACGAGAAGATTTCTTGAGGGAGAAGAGGTCCATTATTTATATTATTGATCAAGCCTTCCTGGCTAGTCAGAAGAGAAAAGGTAAATGGACCTCTTCAACTACTAAGAATAAAATCAACTTATTATTCAAAATCAAAGAAAGAACACATAGATGAGAAGAAAAAATAAAACCAGAAATTATTTTGTAAATACTATAAAGGAAATGATAATGTCATCAAGAGTTGTCCAAAACTAGCTGCTAAAGAGGCAAGGAAGAATGAGGCTTGAATGGTTGTTGTAGAAAGCTCTACACCCAAAATGGAGTCTGCTAATCTTGTGCAGAATGAAGAATGGGCATTCACCAATGTTTGTTGTTATGACCCATCTTTTCATGAACAATGTATTTTTGCAGTAGTCTTAGATTTTTGGTACTTTGATTGTGGGGTGACCAAACATATTACCTCGCAGTGCAATTTCTTCACTTCACTCGAGGCTATCCCTGTCATATGCCCCAACAACTCCTCTTATTCTTATGGGATTTAGTAAGATCATTTTGGCTAGTAATGGTAGTTCATTTCCATTGTTAGATGCTTTATTTGTGCCAAGGATCAAGAAAAATCTACTATAAGTTTAAGAATTAGCAAGGATTGGCTTGCTCATGAAATTTCTCGATGACAGATGTACAACTCATGATCTGTCAAATGGCAACATCATTATTGATTTTGGCTTCTTACCTCGTGGGCTATAGGAGGTCACAGATGATGCAAAATATGTGAATGATTCAGCGTGTTTAGTTCAAGATTCTTAGGCTATGTCGAATGCAAAGCTTTGGCATGCATGCCTTGGTCATCTAAATTTTCCTCGCTTGCTACACCTATAGAAATGTGAAATGGTGACCTCTCTGTCCAAACTTCACGCACTTGGTAAACATGTATGTGAAGGCTGTATTTTGGGCAAACTCCAAGGTTGCTTGTTCCCTAAAGATAATTTAGTTCAAGTTACATAGAAATTGCAGCTTGTTCAGAGTGATATCTATGGTCACTTATGGAGATGGAGAGGTGTATGTTCAGGAGTCACGCTCTTCCACATACTTTCTAGTTTGAGGCTGCTATGTGTCTCACTAAAACATTGCAGTCTATCACTCCATATGAGGCTTGGCATGGTAGTAAGCCATCTGTTGCTCACTTGTGTGTCTTTGATTGTTTGATATATGCATTAGTGCCTGAACAACAATGCAGGAAACTGGATGATAAAGTAGTGATTTCTTTTATGGGTATAATTGTGGAAGAAAAGGCTATTGTATTTATCATCCATAAACTACATGCATTTCGGTTGGTCGTGATGGTTTTTTTCGAGAAGATGCTATGCAGTTGTTACTTTCATGTACTAAGGCGACGTTTGTTATCTCCAAAGACATGTATGACACATTGCTGCGTCCTTTTAGAGGTGGACAATCTAGTGCTAGTCCTTATGAGGAAACGACTCGTCCCTTACAATTTTCATGTGATGATGCACATCATTCCATTTATGATGCACATCTACATGATGCACTTGTTATTGAGAGAGCCGATATTGAGGAGGCAAAAATTATGCCAAAATGGCTAGTGCATACTTTGTGTTACTGCAAATTAGATGCATCACTATCATATCACACTCATTTAGGCTCTCATAGTGCTTCTTTGCATCATAGTGCTATGCCTCTAGTCTCTTTGATGAGAATGAGCCCATTTGGTTTGATGAAGCATAAAATTGGGAAAATTGGATAGTTGATATGAAATCTGAATATGATGTTTTTTTGAAGAATGGTACTTGATCTTTATGTGACTTGCCTCTTGGCAAGGCAGCCATTGGCACTAAGTGGGTATACAAGCTGAAGCATAAGGCTCATTGAACAGTTGGTAGGTATAAGGTTAGGGATGTTGCAAAGGGTTATGCTCAGGAAAAAGGCATTGATTTTAATGAGACCTTTGCTCCTACTTGCTGAATGACTACTGTTCATAGCATCTGTACACTTGCAGCTCATCATGGTTGGAATGTACATCAGTTGGACATTGAAACTCCAATCCTTAATGGTGACTTGCATGAAGAAGTGTATGTTTTTCAACACCATGACTTTGTGCAAATAGGGCATGGAAACCAGGTGTGTAGGTTAAAGAAGGCATTATATGGTTTCAAGCAGGCACCACATGCTTCGTATGAAAAGATACATGCCTATCTGTTTGCACATGGTTTTGAGAATAGTCCGATTGAAATCACCTTTTATGTTAAACATGCAAATGATGTGCTTCATGTCATTGTTGTCTACGTTGATGATGTGCTACTCACTAGTCGTCATGAGAAGCATACTACTAATTTTAAGGCTGATTTTCATGCCTCATTTGAAATGTCAAATTTAAGGCATTTGCATCATTATTTGGGCATTCAATTTATGCAAGTTGATGGTGTAATAGCTTTGTGTCAAACCAAATATACTGATATATTATTGCACCATTTTGGCCTTGAACATTGCAAACCTATTGTCACTCGTATGGAGACATGTTTATGATTGAATCTTCATAATGCTAGAGATGCATTTGATGTTTTTCTCCATTAGCAAGCTATTTGATGCCTAATTTACTTATGCATTACTCTGCCACATGTTCAGTTTGTTGTCTCATGGATGAGTAGGTTTATGCATTGCTTAGGTGTCAAGGATTGGTAGGCGATTAAGCCCATTGTTTCCTACTTGAATGGTACCCGACAACTTGGATTGTTTTATCCCAAGGGGTGATCACTATTGCTATATTTACATGCTTTTTCAGACTCTGAATGGGTTGGTTTCTATGACACTTGTGTGTGCACTAGTGGTTTTAACTTCATGCTTGGTAGCTGATGCATATCCTAGTTGAGCAAGAAGCCGCCTACTGTCGCCACTTCTATTTGTAGGCCTAAGTATAGGGTAGCTTTCACAGTAACTATTGAGTGTATGTGGCTCATATGCCCTATGGCTGATTTGGGTGTTGATGAGTCATCTGCCAACACCATCTTCACTTACATTCAAAGCACATTGGTAGTTGCAAAGAACCTTGCATTCTATGCTTGCACTAAGAACATTGACATGCACTATCATTATGTGAAGGAAAGGTTCTCTACTAGAGAGATCACTCTCGCATATGTGCCCACATAGGAGAAAATTGCACACCTTTTCACAAAGGCTCTCTCCAAGGAGAAGTTTGAAGCTTTCTTCAAAGATTTGGGATTACTTTCTTTTATGCATTGATTTCACATAGCTCGGCACTTCCTTATACATGAGTGCTAGCTCCTCATTCACCACATCACTCCCAAGGGGGATTTGTTGATACGTTTAGGTAGTAATGCATGTGAATACTCTAGGACTAACGGGGCACTTTTTCCCTCTTTAGGAGGTTTTTTACCCTCGGCTTGTATATACACCTATTATCCTAAGGGGCACCTTATCTTTGTACATTCTAGTGGTAATACAGTCAATATTATGTGTTGTGCTCCAAGCTTCTTCTTCTTCCTTGTGTTGTTCATGTGCTTCCGTAGACCTCAAACTCCAACAGTACTTGACATAAGACTAGTACAAAATAAACCTTTCAAAATGTAAATACATCTATCATGATATTACAATTATGACAAAAGTTGATAGATTAAGAAAAGATTTTAGTAGATTGTCCTCCAAGAATTTAAAGACAGATCTTGAAAGAGGCGAATTTACTAGTGATGAAGTCATTACATAAGTAACCATTTTTTTATAAACTTTAATAAGCTAAACCTAAATGGAAAGCTAACTAATGTCCATCCAAGCCATTTCCAGGTGTTAACAAAAGAAAAAGAGAATTTTTATCATGCTAGGTATTTTTTATAGTCTTTTTATTTTAAAATCATTTTTGTGTGAGTTTTATATTCATTTCAACCTTACATATTCGTTTTCACAAATTAATCTCTAGACTATAGAGGATACTTTGCAAAAGGGGTTTATAAGTAATGAATTAGTGATTTTTTATGTGGTAATGATGAATGGAAGAATTGGACAACAAAAATGTGTTTTCATACTCAAGGAGCAATCTTTAATACGAAAGATGAAGTGCCGAAATACCATGGAAGATCCATATAAGATATTACAAGGAGGACTAAATTTGTATTAGCAATGAAAGGTGGCCAAATATGGCAAAGACCTTGCACATTTATATTAGGCCTCACATTATTCAAATGCATTTCAAGTTTAGAAAAGACTGAAATTCTATAAATCCAGAAGGTAGTTATAGAGAAGAGAAAATGAAATTCTACAACGGGCACGGTTAACATTTAAGAAATGGCATGGAGATAAAAAAAACTCGTCATGTGCTAAATAATGCATAAATTTCTTCTTTTATTGATTTAACAACAGAAATTTTAACAATTTAAGATACCAATGAGGAATATAACATCACATATGCATAATATTAAAAACATTCAAAGATAAAGTGATTCATATGTAAATGCAAAGGTATCTCCTCTTCGAAAGGCTGCCATAACTTTCACTTATTCATTTGTACAAGATTTCAATGGGCATAAAGGCAACACAATGTATTCTGTCCATTGTGAATTTATGGATGTGGTTTTTATTTGAACATGTTGCAAAGCTTTTGTACAATGCAAGTTTTTAGGAGTATCAATATTCTCTTCACATTTGACTTGCAAGTTGAACAGTTCACATGCTCGAAATGAATGTACTGAGCAACCTTCTTCTCTAGGTTGAATATTGCACTTGTTAGGATGAACTTATAGATGGAACATATTTTTATATATTTTATTGATATTGTTCCTCTTCATATGATTTTTGAAGGAGTTCAAGAATTGGCTATAGAAATTAATTTTAGAAAAACAATAATCCTTGGTTTGAAGGAGAGTTTAATTTTGAAATAGTGCTTAAGTTATGACTTACAAAAAGGGCAATTTTGGTATTATAGATCTAAATTAAGCGTTAAAATAGCTTTGTAAAAGAGATTTTTAACAAGTCCTTCACCTCCTAACCATACCCAAGCTATCAAAATCTCATTCACACTTGCACTCTCAATCACATTGTCACTCTCACTCTCAAACACAAGGTAATTCTTTGATTTTTGGCCTCTTCTTTCTTGACCCCAAAAATCTCTTTCAAGGAAGACTTTTATCATCCCCAAGGAAGTGTATGATCCAACAAAGATAGAAAAAGTCAGCTCTCCCCTTCTGCATGCAAAACATTTGCAAAAGCATGCAATTTGTATTAGTCAAGTGCTTTGTTTAACGGTAGTTGTCCAAAATAGAATAAAAACAATGAATAAAACATATCCGAAAACATTTGTAATGGTGCATGGCAACACATATGCTTCCGAATCATGGATTCCAATAGAAATATAGAAGCCTTGTAACTCAAAAATAGTGACAAATTAGCTTCAGCTTGTGAGAGACAAAAATGTTCAACTGTTTGATTTTCACAATAGTGTTAGAGATGGCTTTGTCCAAATCTACCTCCTTGTATCACTTTGCAGCATTGCAAGATTAGAAATTCTAGAGAGAGAATAAAATAAAGGCACTTTATTATAGTGAACTAAATGTAGAGCCTTAGAATTTACTTAAAACAGGATTCTTAAAAATTCCACAAAGACGCTTTTATCCTTTTATGGATGTTCTACCTTTCTCTCATACAACATTTCTCTTAATTATTTCATCTTCACGTTCAATTTTCAAACAAAAAACATGATGAAGATAAAATTTAGAGAGTATGAAATTATTTGTCATCCCTAAATTTATCCTACATGCATAAAATAACATAATTATTCATTCTAAATATTATCCCCACAATGTAATTCAAAAATGTTGAAATGGATTATTTCAGTATCGAAAAGCCTATTACACTCGTAGCCATGTCAATCTCTCCAAATATAACACATTGAATTTAAACCATTCATGTAAAATATTACCATTCGATGGTTTAAAGTAAAAACTAAAAAGTGATGGTCAATAGCTGTTGAAAAGCTGCTTAAAACAGGTCAATATGACCAAAGACTATGCAAAATCGTTTTATTACATAATTTGAAAATACTCGTGAGGATCTTTACGAATTTGATATATAACAATTAGGTATTTGGTATTTACAAACAGTTCACGAATCAACTTGCAAACCTAAATTTCCAAACATTTGCTTTTATGAGAGGAAGGCATTTTTCAAAAGCATTAAGCAATGTACATCCAAACAGGGTAAAAATCAATAAGAAAAGGTAAAATCATGGTTTTCACGTTATGTTGGTTTTTTATCATTTGTTATAATATTTTCCTAGTCTAAATTCTTATTGAGGTTGAGCTGATAACCAATGGTTTCTTTGATGTTCAAGATTTTTTTTAGGCAGTTACCATTGTGCCATCTAAGACCAAGGGAGCTTAGCATGTCCTGCCCACTAACAAGGAAAACTCTAGAACGGTCTGAGGCAAGACATCTTCTTTGTAGAGTATTCCCTTCTTCAAAGGTAATGTTGACACTAGGGTCGATATCCTCAAAGTTGATCCACTGGTTGGTGTCTTGGTTCCAGAGATGCTTCCACTTTTTGAAGCCTTTGTTCCATAGACTCTTGGCGTTTTGAATGTTCCAAGATTCCACAATCTGGATGCCATGGATTGGAAACCAAGTAGAGTCATTTTGTCTGATACCCGTCACCCACTTCCAATCTTCACTATTTCTTGTGAAGCTTTTGAATTGGTTCCAACTCTTCCATAGGGAGCACACAAGCTCTAAGCCTTTCGGGAAGGCTACTTTGGACAGCTCATGCTTTTTCCGTCTCCAACAGGAGAGGAACTAAATGGTAGATGAAATGAGGAAAGTGTTGATAACCATTGGGCGGCTAGCGAGATTGATTTGCATACCTCTCCAAAAGTTTAACTTGCTTTCGATTCTCGCGAGGACCCAATTCCATCGCTGCTCCATCGAGATCCAAAGCCCTTGAGAATCCCAAGAAGAGAAAGCCTATGTAGTTTGTAATTAATTAATTAATTTAATTTGACGTTCTTTTAGAGTTACACTATTATAGTTGTATCTTTAATACATATAGTAGAAAACACACACACACACACACACACACACACACACACATATATATATATATATATATATATATATATATATATATATATATATATATATATATATATATATATATATATATATATATATATATATATATATATGCATATTCATGATACAATCTGATGCACGTATAAGTGAGAAAGGAAGTTAGTATGAGTTAGCAAGTACAAGTAAGTAAGAATGTGCATGAGCATATGCATAAAGAGTGTACTTATGCATGTGTATGCATATGTGTGAGCATGCATGTGCATAAGATAGCATGAGTGTGTTAGTGTGTGTGCATACACATAAGATCTAATGCATATATGTGTATGACAATGAGTGTTAATGCATGAATATGCATGTGCATAAGGATTAAATACATGAAAAGTGATTGAGTTGATGCATATGAAAGTGCATGATTGCATGTTTATGTAGGTTTGTATATGCATAATTGATAAATGCATGTGCATTTAAGATATATGTGCATTTTTAGCATGAGCTTACATGCGACTAGATGTATGAGTATGCATCAGAAGTAAATTAATATACATAAGAGAGTAAATTCATATATGTTAGCTTAAGTATAAGTTTATAAATACATGTTAGTATATGAAAATGCATGAAAGCATATCAATGTTAGGTGAGGGAGTATATGCATAGTGATGTATGAGTTTAGATGCAGTATCATACGTGAGCTTTTGAATATGGGCATAAGCATAAGTGCATATGTATGTGATATTAATACATGTGCATGGGTGTGCAAGTGCATTAGAATGTGTGAATGAAAAGTGTAATGCATGTGCATATAACTATATTTGATTGTGTGATGCATGAACATGAGAATGAATGCATGCGCATATTAGAGTATATACATATTAGCATATCTGAACATGTGTATTAGTGTGTGCATGATAAGTATGCATGAACCTAGTGTGTATGAACTTAGTGTTAGCATGTGCATATGAATGAGTATATGTAAGCATATATGAGAGAGTGTGTATTCGCATAAGTTTATGAACAATAGATTAGTGTATGTTGATGTTAGTTTATGCAAGAATGAAAATATGCAAGTGGAAATATATAAGAGTATGAATGTTAACAATGCATGTATACATAAGTATATGCATAAAAGAGTGGGTTATTATGTGTTATCCTAAGTATAAGTTTCCAAATGTGTGTTAGCATGTGTATTAGCTTATGTTAGCATGCATGAGTAATTATATATGCATATTTATGAAAATGCATGAATAAATGTGCATATTTATAAATTTGTGTATGAGCATGAATTCATGTAAGTGCATGGGTGTGAACATGTAGATATAAAAGAATGTATGTGCATTAAAATTCATATATATATATATATATATATATATATATATATATATATATATATATATATATATATATATATATATATATATATATATATATATATGTCTCTCTCTCTCTCTCTCTCTCTCTCTCTCTCTATATATATATATATATATATATATATATATATATATATATATATATATATATATATATATATATATATATATATATATATATATATATATATATCTATATATATATATATATATATATATATATATATATATATATATATATATATATGTGTGTGTGTGTGTGTGTGTTTATTATTTCTCATTAAGATATACTAATGTCCTAATGTTTCTTGCAGACATTGAAGAGAAGAGTATCAAAAGAGCATTGCCAAAGAGTGAAGATCTTTGACAGTTACATGTTCAGAGATTGAGCAGCATTTGCATTGTTCCATCTACCTTATCAAAACTTATTGAAGCTTACTTCTAATCTAGCTATTTATAAAATTATCTTTGTATAGGTCTCATTAGAATTCTTCATCACTTTAGCAAAGATCATCACTTAGAAAGGGTTAGCATTAGCAATCTTATTGTTGATACCTATTCTTTTTTCATCCAATAATCAATTTAATATTGTCCATTAAGTCCAGAGAACCTTTATTTACGCTTGAAAGTATTGAAGCTAGAATTGACTTTGAAGAAGTAGAAATAGAAGAAATCATTAAGGATCAAATTTTTAAAGAATCATTAATATCCCTTTCATATGATCGCTCTCTATCTAGGTTTCTAACTTTATTTTCCATTGGTTCTCGAGAACCTCAGAGTAGTGAAAATTTATTAAGCCACCTCTAAATAGACGTACTCAACCTAAAGAAACTGAAAACAAGTAGGTGAGATTATTAAGGAACATATAACCGATGAATCATTAAGTTTACAATCATATCAAGATGCTATTCTTAGGTATAGAGCAGTTCAACTATATGGTCAATAAATGCATAGATTGATAAGCATTTCACATTAGTTCATTTTAGATATTTCTTACTTCTTTCATAACTTAAGTAATTAGAGTTATTTGAAACTTCATTTACCCTAGTCATCAAGTATAGTTAACTTACCTGAGTTTACTCCAAACACCTAGCGTGTGCCAACCAAATTGGCAGATGACTTGATCCATCATCCAAGCAACCAATACTTCCCGACATCATTGAACCCAAGGTGAAGACTAGGCACGGCATCTCAGGTGTACATGTATACATTTTATTTATGCTCTGAATATGCATATACGTACATCGGTGACTGGGGCAGTTGCATTGACATCCTTTGAAGTGGAAGCTTACTCTAAAACATTGTAATCTCTTGGTTGTTGAGGGCTAGTCATTGTGATGTGAGCACCTCCACAGAGATTGACAAGTACAAGGATCCTCTTCACGCTACCTTTGTCACTCAACTTTTGCAGAAGCTGCGATTGCACATTCATGCTCTACATCTGATGTATTAGGATTGATTTGATCAACTCAAATGTAAAGAAATTTGCACAAGCACAATCACAAAGAACCTCTTCAAGGAGATAATCCATGTATACTCCTTTAACTTCTGTTTGCAAAGTATCTTTTACCACGACATCGCAACAAGAACAAGAAATAGACGTACTACTATGAGAACTACAAATATATATTTTATTTCTTTCAGTAAATGTAGATTTACACAATATGTCGAATCAATTCGAAGAACAACGTATATGGAAAATAACTGATTCAATCACAATGGATAGAGGTGAATTGAACGGAACAAATGCTATGGCATACCTTAGGTATTATGAAAAACTTACTGAACAATATGATCTACCTAAGGATCATAAAAAGCACACATTTATACGTAATCCCCACCGGTCTACCAAAGAAAGAATTCAACTTAGAGTAGTTCAACCTAATATGACCTGGGAAAACTTAAAATCCCAACTTCTTAATGAGATCTCACATGAGGATTATAATAAGAACAATAGGGCAACGTTTATGAGATGGGTAGGAACTACTAAGCTTGATCAACATATAACTCAAGGGTTAAGTGAACTTGATGTTAAATTTAACCAAATGCCTCAAAGGGATCGAACATCTTTAAAGCTACATAAATTACGTATTTTTCTAAGCATGCTAGATATCTCTCTTAGATGCGATCTTGAGCCCATGCTCGAGGACGTTATGACTGCTAGTGGGTTAACTAGAAATAGGGAGAATGTAGAAGCGGCTGTCCATAGGCTAGCTCAACATCAACAGCGTAACTAGATACAAACCGTTAGGATAAATGATAGGGATACACTAGTTAAAATAGAAGATGGACATAAATCACAAAACCTTGGTAAGGATGAATAAAAAATTACTATGTTGGAAACTATAGTCGAATCAATAGATAAACATATGGAGTCTTTAGCAACTGAAATGGAAACCATGAAACGTATGCAAGAAATTAGACTAAGAGAACAAGGGAGACAGAGAGAGCTAGAACAAAATCCTACGAATCAAATGCCAAATGAAGTATTTCGATGGCGATGCACCATAGTGCACTCTCCTTCTCGAGAGATCCACGATGATATGCTCGGAGTAGAAAACCAAGCTCCTGAGGCCGCACACAATACTCCGCACAGAGGCTGTAGAATACGCAGAAAACACAGTACATAGGGAGCACGAAGACAGACTTGTTAGGTCTTACAAATACGGTCCAACTTACAGTCTGTGACTGACCAGGCCACTATATGTTTTATAAAAGAACATATACAAAGAAGTGTCCGGTGGCCATTTGGCCTTTCACATGGACACTAACGGTAACAATCTCCCACTAAAGGCCAATATGGCCAAAGTAACTATGGGAGAAAAAATAAAGAATGATAAAGAATACCTGAGTGTAAGTATACAAACTATACCTCCCACCTGATGGGCATGTTACATAGTATACAAGTGACTGTGTAAGATCAAGAATCAAGTAACCCCCATCAAGTGACAACAGTGTCGAAAGCTATCTTGTGGTAGAGCTTTAGTCAAAGCATCTGCAGCATTATCTCGAGTGTGAACCTTCTCAAGAATAGTGCTCTCAGTGGCTAAGCAATCTCTAATGAAGTGATACCTCACCTCAATGTGCTTGGTCTTTGCATGATAGACCGGATTCTTAGCCAAAGTAATGGCACTCTGACTATCACTGAGCAAGTGTGGTACATGGTGAGGTAAACCCATATCACAAGCAAGACGAGAAAGCCACAATGCTTCCTTACATGCCTCACTTGCTGCAACATACTTTGCTTCTGTGGTGGAAACAGCTGTATATTCTTGAAGACAAGATCTCCAAGAGATAGCACCTCCAGCAAAATGAAAAATGTACCCTGATGTAGACTTACGATTGTCTAAACAACCAGCATAGTCAGAATCTGTGTAACCAATAATGGATGCTTACCCTCTACCTAAGCATAGACACTTGTCCTTAGTGCCACTCAGATATCTCAAAATCATTTTGACCGCTTCCCAATGTTTCTTACCAAGATTAGACATATATCTGCTCACAACTCCCACTGCAAATGCAATGTCTGGTCTCGTAGCTACCATAGCATACATGAGACTACCAACAGCAGACTGATACGGAATTTTGGTCATGAATTCCTTTTCCTCATCTGATTTGGGGCGGTCATCCTTGCTCAATTTCACATATGTGGGTAAAGGTGTACTCAATGCCTTTCCACCCTGCATATTGAATCGGTGAAGTACTTTGGATATGTACTCACTTTGAGACAAGTATATGCATCGTTTACTCCTATCACGAGTAATGCGCATGCCAAGAATATGTTTGGCATCCCCCAAATCCTTCATATCAAATGTCTGACTCAACTTCTTTTTGAGAATTGACAAATTATAAGAAGACTTCCCAGCAATCAACATATCATCGACGTAAAGTATCAAGCATATCAAGCTGCCATCAAAACATCTCTTTTTGTAGAGACAATGATCCTCATTGCTCCGTGAATAGCCTTGGGACTTCATAAAAGCATCAAACTTTTGGTACCATTGTCTAGGAGACTGTTTAAGTCCATACAAGCTCTTCTTGAGCTTACAAACTAGACTTTCCTTGCTAGGAACTACATAACCCTCTGGATGTTCCATATAGATCTCATCTGTAAGATCTCCATGAAAGAAAGCTGTTTTCACATCCATTTGGACTAGCTCTAAGTCCTCCATTGCAACGAATCCAAGCAACATGCGCAAAGTAGTCATCTTGACCACTGGAGAGAAGATTTCCTCAAAATCAACACCATGTTGTTGCTTAAAACCCTTTGCAACAAGTCGTGCTTTATATTTTGGAGAAGCACTATCTGATGTGAATTTCAGCTTATATACCCATTTACATGGTAAAGCTTTCCTGCCCTTTGGCAAAGGTACTAGGTCCCAAGTACCATTCTTATGAATAGAATCCAACTCACTCTTCATGGCACGCTCCCACTTGACATGATCCTCTGTCTGCATCGCCTCTTTGTAGCAAGAAGGCTCACCGGCATCTATTAGCATAAAAAGGTCGAAACCTGGAACATATCTATCAGGTGGATATGAGACACGTGCAGAATGTCTCAATGGTTGCTGAACAGGAACATGTGCAGACTGATCTGAATGGACATTCTCTTGAACATCCCTATGTGCAGCATTTTTATGCATGCTAACCGGAGGACTAATATCCTCAAACACCACTCTTCTCACTTCAACCTCCTTAATGGGTTGTTTATGCATCTTAGACTCATTAAAAATGACATCACTACTTCTGATCACTAACTGTGTTTCAGGATCCCATAAGCGATATCCAAATTGTCCTTTCTCGCCCATATCCAAGAAAAATGCATTTCTTTGACTTATGGTCCAACTTTGGTGTAAGATTCTTGGGTATATGAACATATGCTTCACACCCAAAAACTCGAAGATGATCATAATATTGTGGTCTCCCTGTCCATAACTCTTGTGCCACTTTCAGACCTTCGGCAGTACTAGGTGAAAGGTTAATCACATGAACTACAGCCAATACTACTTCTGCCCAAAAACCTTGTGAGAGGTTTGCATGATGCAACATAGAGACTACTCTATCTTGAATAGTTCTATTCATCCTCTCAGCTACAACCATTCTGTAATGGGGTATAAGGAGCTGTAAACTCTCTACGAATCCCTCTAGACAGACAAAAAAGGCTGAATTCATGTGAGGTATACTCACCCCCATTAAGTGAACGTAAAGCCTTAAGCTTAGTTCCTTTTTCATTCTCAACTGAAGCAAGCCATTTTCTGAAAGTAGGGAATACATCATCCTTTGATTTGATAGGATATACCTAGACTTTTCTAGTAGCATCATCTATGAAAGTGACAAAGTAAAGAGAACCACCTAAGGACCTAGTGGGCATAGGACCATACACATCTGTATGAACGAGATCTAAAGGCTGAATTGAAGAGTGAATGTGCGTTTTATGCACATTTCCGGTTTGCTTTCCATATTGACAGTGCTCACAAAATGAAAAATAAGAGAAAGATAACACAGGTAAGTAGCCAGAACGAGAAAGATTTTCCATTCCACTACGAGATATATGGCCCAAACGACCATGCCAAATACAAGCCATAGGCTGTTCAATAACAGCTAACAAGTGTCCTTTCTGTGATACAAATAAAGGATAAAGTGAGCCAACTTTGTTTCCTTTTGCAATAACCATATTGCCCTTTGATATACGAAAGGACTGAGCATAGAAGACCACCTTGTAACCAAGGTCATCAAGTTGACCAACTGACATCAAACTGCGTGATAACTGAGGTACATGGCATACATTATGCATAGTAAATTTTGAACCATCAATGAATTGCACAACCACATCTCCAATCCCCACAACATCACAATGGTAAGAGTCACCAAGTCTCACGGTACAAAGAGACTTTGCTGCATAATTAGAGAACCATTCTCTATGTGGTGTCACATGGAAAGAAGCACCAGAATCTAGCAGCCAAGTGTGGGAAAGAGAATCAGCCATAAGTGCCTCAGATGGCATAGTACTATCAAGTGTCAACACATCAGTGTTGGAGCAAGTCTATGACAAGCCTAAGTATTGGCTTGAGTCTCACAAAGTCTTAGAAGAAGCTTTAAAAAGAAGACTATGTAAAGTTCACTTGTGAACTACCTCTTGTAACTTTTGAAGAGTTTACTTTTAAATGTAAAAGTAAGAGAATCTTAAGTGGTTGAGTCCACTTGATCAAGAATGGAAAGAGGAGCCACGAATTCGTGATTTGTGGTAGGTAGAGAATCAAATCAATCATTGATTGATTGGAGAGTGATTGAGGGAAGTTAGCCTCCCAAACTCAGCTATAAATAGATGGCAGTTTTAGTCGTGGTTAGAGAGACCTATGTGAACACCTCCAAGAGCTGAGCTTTATGCCATATCAAGGTGTGATTACAAGGCACACATATGTATCAGTAAGTCATTGTATTGTACAAGCAATATACTTTCATTTTCATGATTATTTGAGTTCATCTTTCCATGTTCTTGTGAAGTGTACTACTCACTGCCATTACTCTCAGTTTTCTCAGTCAGCTTGCAGAGATGTTTTCTCTGAGCTTGGTGCATCATTTTCAGTGATTTAACTTGGTAAATTTAGCTCTATAAGTCTAATATATGCTCACAAATTTTCATGTCATTTGGATGTTGCAATCTTCAGTTATGTTCATTTGAAGTCAACAGGGTCTGTTCATCTTCACTTCTCTGTCAGGTACCCGACTTTTTCACTCATCTTGTTAGAGCCATTTCTCAGTGGTTACTTATCCAAATTCAGTGATTTAAAGCTTGTTAGATTCATCTTACTCTCTAGTATAACCATACAAATTTTCATAATCATTGGATTTCTACATTTTTTATTTTTCTGCTCTGTGGTCTATTTCTATAGCAGCCCGTGAAAATCGGGATGATGTCATCACTTGTTAAAACTCATTCTCAGTGTGTGGTTCATTATTTTTTATGAGATTACTCTTGAAAGTTAGATCTTTAAGTTGCCTAGACTTCCTCAAGAGGAATTGAGCTAATTGCTGCTGTGCTCAGAGAATTATGTAAAACACTGGACAGGTGTATGAACCAAGAATAGCAAGTTTTCACCTCTGAGCTAACGCCAACTTATCTGTTTTGATCTATCTTTTTTAGAGTGATCTTCCAAGGTACATAGGGTGTCTAATACATCCATTGGCAAGCTAAAAGGGCCCACCATATACTCCTGGAGTTCATTTGGCTGGTGTAGATCAAGGATTTTGCAACATCTCTTCATCTTCAAGCACATACCTATCCATCTCTTCACAGTGGTATCAGAGCAAGGTTGGACAACATGGCAGATGGATTTCCTTCATCAATTGACAAATTGGACAGAGGTAACTACTCAGCTTGGTCATTAAGAATGGAAGCTTATCTCCAAGGTAGAAGTTTATATGGTTATGTGGCTGGAGATGAAGTTATGCCAAGTTTCAAGAACAAAAGTCAACCAACACAAGAAGAGCAAGAAAGATTGAGCACATGGTGCTCCAAGGATGCACTTGCAAGGTCTTATCTCCTCAACTCTATCTCAGATTTTTTGTTGCCTCACATTAGAAGTTGTAAGACATCTCAGGAAGTGTGGGATGCACTTGAAGCTTTCTTTTCTTCAAGTACCGAAGCTAGGAAGCATCAACTATGGCTGGAGTTCACAACTCTCAAGAAGGCTCCCAAACAAAATGTGACTGAATTTGTCACAAAGCTCAAGGACATAGCGGATCAGTTGGGAAGCATTGGAGAGGTAATAGATGAAGAGCCAATTGTAAGTCAGGTCATCAATGGATTGAAGGTAGATGATAAGTGGGAAGCATTCACCACAGCTATGGATTTGTACATGGACATGCATGTACCTGATTTCAACACACTCATTGGACAACTACTTACTCAAGAGGAAAAGCTTATCAAAAATGGAGAAAGCTCTAAAGGTAATCAATCTTCAGCTTTATACACGGATAAAAGCAAGTCCAAAGATAACAAAGGAAAGGCAAAGAAAGTGGATGATGAAGCAGGTACATATCAAGCTAACTATGCAGGTAGAGGAAGACATGGCAGAGGTAGAGGAAGAGGAGGTAGACAAGGTACGGGGAGATCCCAAGACTCCAACTCATGTTCTATTTGTGGATTAACTAATCATACAACTGAAAATTGCTTTAGGAATTCCAGGAATCAAAGAGGCAAAGGATACAATAGAGGAAGTTATGGCTACTCAAGAGGAAGGTTCAACAACTACCATGGCAACTACAACAAATACAATCATTCAAACTATCAAGGAGGCTACAAAGGAAGGAGAGACTACAATAACTACACAGAAGACTCAAACAAAGCGGATTCATTATTGATCATGAACATGGCTATGCCACAAGGTAAATCTGATGAGCATGTTTTCTACATAGATTCAGGTTGTTCAAATCATGTGGCAGGAAATGTGGCACTCCTATCAGATTTAGAAGATCCAAGGAATAAGCATGAGGTACAAACAGGAGATGATACAAAACATCATGTGGAGAAAATAGGTAATGTCAAAGCACCTGATGGAAACATCAACCTACTCAGTAAGGTACTCTATGTCCCTACCATTACAAAGAATTTTATAAGTGTTGGGCAGATAGTAGAGAAAGGGTTGCAAGTCAGGTTCACAAAAGCAGGAGCATTTTTTGAAGATCCAAGTCAAGGATTCAGAAGAATTGCAAAAGGTGAAAAGACAGGTAGATTGTTCACATTTGAATTACAGGACACTAGAAACATTGCTCTCTTTAATTATGGTAGTCAGACACTCACAGAATTGGAAGTATGGCACAAAAGGTTAGCACATATTGGTGAAAGGTCATTAAAGCAAATCTGCAGGGACCAAAGTGTACTTGGACTTCCTAATTTGTCGAAACAACATATGATTTATAAGTGTAGTGCATGTCAATTTGGAAAGTCTCACAGGTTACCATTCATGAAGAAAGGTTATATGCATGGAGATCTCTTGGAGTTGGTTCATACAGATGTATGGGGACCTAGCAAGGAAGCTTCAATATCTGGATCAAGGTATTATGTTTCCTTTATTGATGATTGCAGTAGATGGACTATCCTATTCTTTATGAAACACAAAGATGAAGTTTTTTCATGTTTCAAAAGATATTTGGCTCTTGTGGAGAATCAAACAGGTAAATCACTAAAAAGGCTAAGGTCAGATGGAGGGGGAGAATACTTCTCCCATGATTTTGATTCTTTTCTTCAAGAAAGAGGAATCAAAAGAGAGGTAACTACAAGGTACACTCCTGAGCAAAATGGAGTGGCAGAAAGGAGGAATAGGACAATTGTTGAAGCTGCAAGGTCTATGTTAAATGAAAAGCATTTACCTAATTACTTATGGACTGAGGCTGTATCTACAGCCACTTACTTGATTAACAGGTTGCCTTCAAAATTCCTTGATGGGATGACTCCATATGAGGCTTGGAATGGAAGAAGACCAAGCTTAGATCATTGTAAAATTTTTGGATGTATTGCTTTTGCTCATGTTCCTTCACAGGTTAGAGGCAAGATGGATCCAAAGGCAGAAAGGTGTGTATTTATTGGATATGACAACAATCAAAAGGGCTACAGGTTATACAACCCTACCAACAAAGGATTCTTGGTAAGCAGAGATGTAGTTTTTGATGAGAACAATTCATGGTATGAAGATTCATGCAGGAAGATCAATTTACCATATGATCTTGAAGAAGATTTTCCAAAGCTTGGTAGAGAACAATCAAAGATTGAAGAACAAGACACCTCAGAGGATGATGAAGAATCTCACATGGAAAAGATCAAAGCATGGAAGTCTAAAGGTAAAGCAAAATTGCAGGAACTTGGACATGAGGCAGAATCATCACATCATGGCCTAAGAAGATCTATGAGGGAAAAGAAAAAACCAGAAAGGTATGGGTTTGACACCTCATTAGTAACTAAACATTCTATCTACATAGCACAGGACATAAACCAAGAGGAGCCATCATCATTTGAAGAGGCCAAAGCAAAAACAGAATGGAAGCATGCAATGAAGGAAGAGATTGAAGCACTTGAGGAAAACAACACTTGGGATTTGGTGCCCAAGACTTCATCCATGAAGGTAATAGGCTCAAGATGGGTCTATAAACTCAAGAAGAATTTTGATGGTTCCATTAACAGGTATAAGGCAAGGCTTGTAGCAAAAGGCTTTGCACAAACTCAGGGAATTGATTATGAGGAGACCTTCTCTCCTGTGGCAAAGATGCCTACTATTAGGGTTTTGCTTAGTATTGCCTCTTCCAAGAATTGGAAGATACTTCAACTAGATGTAAAGAATGCATTCTTGAATGGTTGGATAACAGAAGAGGTATATATGGCACAACCACCTGGTTTTGAGAATCAAGTTTATCCTGATTATGTGTGTAAACTTAACAAAGCATTGTATGGTCTCAAGCAAGCTCCAAGAGCTTGGAATTTCAGGCTTGTTTCATTCTTGCAGGACAAAGGCTTTCAACCAAGCAAGGCAGATCCTTCACTCTTTATTAAAAAGAGTAATTCCGAGGTCATCTACCTATGCGTATATGTAGATGATATTATATTGACAGGACATGATGCAGATGGTATGAAGAAGATCAAAGATGAGATGAGAGAAGAGTTCAAGATAAGTGATTTGGGTTCACTTACCTACTTCCTAGGTTTGGAAGTTGTCTACAAAGATCATGGTTTGTTTCTCACTCAAAGAAAGTACATTAAGGACATGTTGGCAAAATTCAAGATGCAAGATTGTAAGATTGCAGGTACTCCAATGGAGGTCAATCACAAATTGAGCTCACATGAAGGTGAACTCATAGAGGACATCACATCATATCAAAGTCTAGTGGGTAGTCTCAACTATGCCACATTGACAAGAGTAGATATATGTTACAGTGTGAGTGTGCTAAGCCAATTTATGCACACACCAAGGAAACCACATATGGATGTTGCCAAAAGGATTCTCAAGTATCTCAAAGGAACCATAAATGAAGGACTTTATTATCCTTATGTATCTGATTTAGGTTTGAAGCTATTTTCTGATCTAGATTGGGCTGGCTCCAAGGAAGATAGAAGGAGCACTTCAGGTTATCTTACCTTTGCAGGTTCAAAGCTTATTTCATGGTCATCCAAGAAGCAACCCACAGTTGCTCTCTCTTCTACTGAAGCTGAATACAGAGGTCTTGCCATAGCTACACAAGAAGCTATGTGGATGAAGACATTATTCAAAGATCTTGGACTGGAGTTTGGAACTCCAACTATTTTTTGTGACAATATGAGTTCTATTCACTTGGCTGCTAATCCTATTTTTCATGCAAGGACTAAACATATTGAAGTTCATTATCACTATGTATGAGAGAAGGTTCTAAGCAAAGAGATTCAAATATCATATGTGTCCACTCATCAACAATGTGCAGATATTCTAACCAAAGCATTGGATGGTACAAAGCTTTGCAAATTCAAGGCTATGATTGGTTTGCAGGTAATCTTGGAAGATTGAAGACCTCAAGCATACTTGGCTTGAGGGGGAGCTGTTGGAGAAAGTCTATGACAAGCCTAAGTATTGGCTTGAGTCTCACAAAGTCTTAGAAGAAGCTTTAAAAAGAAGACTATGTACTTGTGAACTACCTCTTGTAACTTTTGAAGAGTTTACTTAATGTAAAAGTAAGAGAATCTTAAGTGGTTGAGTCCACTTGATCAAGAATGGAAAGAGGAGCCACGAATTCGTGATTTGTGGTAGGTAGAGAATCAAATCAATCATTGATTGATTGGAGAGTGATTGAGGGAAGTTAGCCTCCCAAACTCAACTATAAATAGATGGCAGTTTTAGTCGTGGTTAGAGAGACCTATTTGAAGACCTCCAAGAGCTGAGCTTTATGCCATATCAAGGTGTGATTACAAGGCACACATATGTATCAGTAAGTCATTGTATTGTACAAGCAATATACTTTCATTTTCATGATTATTTGAGTTCATCTTTCCATGTTCTTGTGAAGTGTACTACTCACTGCCATTACTCTCAGTTTTCTCAGTCAGCTTGCAGAGATGTTTTCTCTAAGCTTGGTGCATCATTTTCAGTGATTTAACTTGGTAAAGTTAGCTCTATACGTCTACTATATGCTCACAAATTTTCATGTCATTTGGATGTTGCAATCTTCAGTTATGTTCATTTGAAGTCAACAGGGTCTGTTCATCTTCACTTCTCTGTCAAGTACCCGACTTTTTCACTCATCTTGTCAGAGCCATTTCTCAGTGGTTACTTATCCAAATTCAGTGATTTAAAGCTTGTTAGATTCAGCTTACTGTCTAGTATAACCATACAAATTTTCATAATCATTGGATGTCTACATTTTTTATTTTGCTTCTCACAAGTCTATTTCTGTAGCAGCCCGTGAAAATCGGGATGATGTCATCACTTGTTAAAACTCATTCTCAGTGTGTGGTTCATTACTTTTTATGAGATTACTCTTGAAAGTTAGCTCTTTAAGTTGCCTAGAGTTCCCCAAGAGGAATTGAGCTAATTGCTGCTGTGCTCAGAGAATTATGTAAAACACTCGACAGGTGTATGAACCAAGAATAGCAAGTTTTCACCTCTGAGCTAACTCCAACTTATCTGTTTTGATCTATCTTTTTGAGAGTGATCTTCCAAGGTACATAGGGTGTCTAATACATCCATTGGCAAGGTAAAAGGGCCCACCATATACTCCTGGAGTTCATTTGGTTGGTGTAGATCAAGGATTTTGCAACATCTCTTCATCTTCAAGCATATACCTATCCATCTCTTCACACTCAGCATCATCAGAAATAGCATTAATTTCTTCAATCTTCACAGTCGAAGTAGATGGTGCAGGTAACTGTTTAACATGCCCATCAACATTCTGTCCTTTACCTTTAGCATTCTTTAATGCATAACAGTCTTTCTTCATGTGTCCTTTCTTATGACAATAATGGCATTCGATATCCCTCTTCCTTGATTTACTTCTACTCTTATTCCGTTGACCATTCTTTTCCTTGTTCTTACTCCTGCCACATTGTTGATTCTTTCCTTGGTAAGAATCACGAACATTATATGCATCTCCACTCTGAGTGCCAAACATAGATTTTCTACGAATCTCCTCACTCAAGAGTGCTCCACATATGTCATCATAGACGAGTTTACCGCCAGGTGCACTATTGCTAATAGCTGTGCAAAACGTATCCCATGATGATGGTAGGGTGCATAACAGCAATATTGCTTTCATTTCATTATCCATATCCATTTTTTGAGCCTGTAACTGGGAGAATATAGCATCAAACTCATTTCGATGAGCAGCAACACTATCTATGTCCTTCATACGAAGGTCATATAATTTTCTCATCAGATACACTTTATTTGATGTCGTCTCTTTTTCATATGTATTGCATAGCTTCTTCCAAAGCTCCCTTGCACTTTCACAGTCTAATACTGTAAAGTAAACATTATCTGCGAGGTGCAAGCAAATGGTAGACCTGGCCATTTCATCTAACTCATCCCAATCATCTTCATCCATGTCAGTAGGCTTCTTTGAAATCCCATTTACTAGCTTCCATTGCCTCCTTTGAATCAGCACATCTTTAATCTGATTCTTCCATAGAACAAAGTTTGTGCCATCAAACTTTTGGATCTCAAAATGGTCTTTGCCCTGCAAGTTATAGCTCCTCCTCGGAACACTAGCACTAGACCCTGATCCACCGAATGTGCCTGAGACCTATGATGCCATGATCGTAGAGAACTGAATAGAATGATAATGGAGCTAGAAGATTCCAAACACCAACAAATAAGTGTATCAAGGAGTAAATCGACCACTGTATAGTTGACTAAACCAGAAATCTGGAAAATTTTTGCCAGAGTATCCTCTCCAAAATTAGCATATGACCAGTGTCAAAGTATCATAAAACTACAAGTACTGACATGTCTACCTACATAGTGAATCACTGACTCCACTGCATATAATCATTTACCCAATAGAAGCCAACTAGGCTTATCGAGCACCTATGAACAACTATCATACATCTCCTATGGCGAGGCTGGGTAAGTCTTCCACCTGCATCACCGAAGAGACCCCGACATCTGGGTGTCTCCCAGTTAAGAAAACCTCACCACGACCCTCTTTATCAAACGTAAAAGGCTTTATGCAAAGAACGTAACCGCTATATCAATGACCACATGGACATATGTAAGCGGTATCCATAGAAGCGTACATGGTGTGTATGTGCTCAATATATGCAGTAAAATAACACTAAAAGGCTGAATACATAGCCCAAAAACTAGCCAATAACACCTGCAAGTGTCTCTCAACTCTGATGTTTTAGGCTTTAAAAAACCTGCATAAATTTGCAGCGACTGCTCCCACCAAAACTGAAAACTCCTCGAGAAACCTGTAGTTTTACGAGTGTGGCTGAAAATACAGCCTGAAAGGTTGATATTTATTGTCTGAGAAGTACAAGGAACACTCTTCTTGATGTTCTTGGACATGTGTGAAGAGAACTCTGTGCGAAAGTACTCCAAAATGGCTCCAAAAACACCCCAAAATTGCTTCAGAAATAGGCTTTGAAAGCAAAAATGAAGCTTTGAGGGACCAAAACTTGTTCAAGGTAATGTCAACCTTAGTCTTTCCCCTTCTTCAAACACCATAAGAGTGTAGCTTAGTGGCAAGAGATTGCCACGGTTAAGCGAGCTCTGGGGGGAACAGTACTAGCATGGGTGACCTCCCGGGAAGTACCTGGAACCTCTATATTCCTTGATCGTTGAGGTCCTCCCTCTCGCGAAGCCAACGGCGGCAACGGTGACTTGGATGACAAGGTATGCCAAGGTATGCCAAGTTCTATGCCTTGGTCGCCGCCTTAGTCGTAAGCCTTGGAGAAAGCCTTGGGGGGGGGGGGGGGAGGACGGGGTGTCCGCTTCGCTCGCACAAAAGGAACAAAGCTTTTTGTTGTCAGGATCTTGCTCACGCGCATACAGAGATTACGGACGCAGAAAAACACAGAAAATAGAGACAACAAGAGACGAGACCGAACGCAAGATTGGGTGCAATCTCCCCCCATGCACTCTGTTTCGATAGTCCACAGAGTGCATGTATTTATAGGAATTTTGATTACGTCGAAAAGAGTGGTTACAAGAGGGCGGCTTCGAAAAGCAGGCGTGAAACTAAAAGTTGATAACTTTTACGGAAAGCCATTGCTTTCAATAACACAAACTACGGTCTTCAATGACCCTTATTCTGACCATTACTTTTCTAACAATAGAACCTTCTACGCGGGTTTATTTACAAGCTAAATAATAATTATTCCGATTATTGATGTTCGCCCTTTCACGCCTTGCACGCTCCTCACGAACCTTCAGCTTCTATATCAAAAACATCAAAAACATATTAATACATTAATATTATAATACTTTAACAATGCATTGTTCAATAATATACAACATGCCTCTCAGTTGACAAGCAACTGACCTGAGTTGATAAAATAATTTAACACTCTAACAATTACAATACATTGTTCAACATATTCCATGTTACTGTTACAATCCAACAATGCATTGGCTAACATATTCTATGTTACAATCCAACAATGCATTGGTTATTCCATATTTCAATCCAACAATGCATTGGCTAACATATTCCATGTTACAATCCAACAATGCATTGGCTATTCCATATTTCAATCCAACAATGCATTGGCTAACATATTCCATGTTACAATCCAACAATGCATTGTTCAACATATTCCATAAGGTATAACATGCCCCTCAGTTGAACAAGCAACTGACCTCAGGTGATAAAATAATAAACATGGATGGCCAGTCACATGTTTCATCACTGAATAAAGAAAATAGGCATGTGCCATGTAAAAATACATGCATGGAAATGTTCATGGAGCTGGTACATTAATGTGTTTGTGTATGATATGCAGAAATTAAATGGTCATAATGAGGTGTTAATTGTGTTTTATGTATCCATTGAAATTCTTCAATAGAGTGATTTTTGTACTTAACCAAATAGCGATGATATTGAGTACATGTGCGTGTAGTAGTGACATCATGATCAATGATTTTCTCAGGAACTAAGATTTCAAATTGTTCTTCGATCAAAGGAGGGTCATCAAGAAGTGGAGCAAGTGGTAAAGTTCCTTTAAAGGGTTTAAGTAAACTAATATGAAAAGAATTATGAATGGTCCAATGGGATGGAATATCTAATCGAAATGAATTATCATTAATTTTTTCTATAATGCGAAACGGTCCATAATAGCGTAATGCAAGTTTAATTTTAGGATGCTGCAAAATATTTTTGAGACGCGTCTTTTAATGATACGCAACCATACAAAATCATTTTCCTTGAATTCTTTGGCTAATCGTTTAGTATTGATAGTATGTGTATATCGCTCTTGACTTTTCCTAATGTGCTCGTGAACATCATGAAGTATAGAAACATGAACTTGAGCAATAGAATCAGCCATTGGAATCTCGGTTTGGGTGAGGGACATGGGAGTGGGAAGATTTTTACCAAAAACTATTTCAAAAAGGTGCACGACCAGTAGTGGTGTGTGAAGTGTTATTGTAAGAAAATTGAAGCAATGGCAACTTGTCATCCCAGTTATTAGGATTATCTAATGAATAACAACGCAATAAATCAAGAATAGTACTATTTGTAGCCTCACTCTGTCCATTACTTTTAGGATGAAATGCAGAGCTAAAATCTATTTTAGAACCAAAATGTTGAAATAAGGCAACCCAAAAATGATTACAAAACCTAACATCACGATCAGATAACATTACTTTAGGAAATCCATGATGTGGAAAAATGCATTTAATGAATAATTTTGCAGCTTGAGGTGCAGTCAAAGTTTTTCTACATGGAATGAAATATGCATATTTACTAAACCTATCAACTATTGTCCAAATCATATCATTATGTGATGAAGTGATAGGAAGACCTGTGATAAAATCCATAGAGATTTGTTCCCATGATTCATTTGGAATAGGAAGTGGCATTAATAATCCAAATGGTTTACCATGATGACGTTTGACACGCTGACATACAATGCACTGAGAAACATAATGTGCAATGTCTTTTTCCATGTGTGGCCAAAAGAAGAAATCTTTGCAAACAGAAATAGTGCTCTGTATACCTCTATGACCCATGTAAGATGGTTCATGCATTTCTTTAATGACAAAATCTTTAAAAGCTTGGGTTATGCACAATCTATGTTGAAAATAGAGAAAACCATTATGAAATGTATAATGTTCATCAGATAAAGATGCAGCATTGTTGAAGTCATGCCATGCACGTGAAAAATACAAATCAGACGCATAAGTGGAAACCATTTCTTGAAAAGAATGAATTTGGATGGCAGAAATATTATTCAAAACAACAGAATGCAAAGGAAAACGGCTAAGAGCATCAGCTACGACATTAGCTTTACCTGGCTGATATTGTATCATGGGTTGGAAATTTTGAATGAATAATGCCCATTTAAGATGCCTATCAGAGATTAAGGGCTAACTTAATAAATGCTTAATAGCCTGTTCATCGGTTTTGATTAATACTTCAGAGCCCATAAGATAGTGTTTCCAAATTCGCAAAGCATGCACAACTGCTAACAGTTCTTTATCATATGTACTATAATTCTGTTCTGAGGGCTTAAGCTTTCTACTCTCAAATGCAATGGGATGGTCATTTTGCATTAAAACAGCACCTATTCGTGAACCGCTAGCATCAGTAACAACATGAAAGGGTTGTGAAAAATCAGGTAATTGTAAAACAGGTGCATGTGAAAGTGCATGTTTAAGTTTGTCAAAGGACTGTTGTTGGGTAAGTCCCCATGCAAATTTTATTTTCTTTTTCAACAACAAGGTAAGAGCTAATGCTAAATAAGAAAAATTTCGAACAAATTTCCTATAGAAACTAGCCAACCCAAGAAAAGAACGAACATCATTGACTGATTGTGGTGTAGGCCATTCTATGATAACTCTAATCTTTTTCGGATCCACATGCACACCTTCACTTGAAATAATATGTCCTAAATATTCTAGCTTACGCTAAAAGAAATAACTGTTTTCAGGATTAGCATAAAGTGTGTTCTCTCGTAACAAATGAAAAACTGTTTCAAGATGCTTTTCATGTTCAAGATCATCCTTACTGTAAACAAGAATGTCATCAAAGAATACAAGAACAAAAGCTTGGTAATCAAGAAAAATATTGTTCATCATTCGCGCAAATGTAGCAGGGGCATTATTAAGTCCAAAGGGCATTACCATAAATTCATAATGGCCATTTTGAGTTCTAAATGCAGTCTTAAAAATGTCACTTTGTGTCATACGAATCTGATGGTAACCCGATTTAAGATCAATTTTACTAAAGACATGAGCTCCTCGTAACTTATCTAAGAGATCATCTAGTCGAGGAATAGGGTATCTATTCTTGATCATGATCTTGTTAAGGGCTCTATAATCAATGCACATTCGATAAGTTTTATTCTTCTTCTCTACTAAGAGAATTGGTGCTCCAAATGGGGAAGAACTAGGCCTTATAAGTCCTTTTTGTAGTAGGTCTTTTACTTGATTTTCTATTTCCTTTTGATGTAGTGGGCCATGTCTATAAGGTGCTTTATGAGGAGGAGAACTACCAGGTACTAAGTCTATGCTATGGTCAAAGGATCCTCGAGATGGTGGTAGTTCAGAGGGATATTCAGACATAAAACAATCCTTATAAGTACTCATGAAAGGTTTATATGCATCTGGAAGTGTATGAGTATAATCATTGATGACATTGACAAAAACAATGCATGAGTTGAATCGTTTCCTAAATGCACGCTTTACTTGAGTGTGACTAATCAATGGAAATTGCTCGAAATCATGCCGTGCAGACAAAGTAATGATTTGATCTTTGAAAACAAACTTAAAGGTATGAGTATGGTAGTCAATATGTGGGTTATAATGGTGACGAAAAGGCATACCTAGTATAACATCATAAGATTGCAAAGGTGCAATTAAAAATGTTCGTGAATCAACATAAGGGCCTATGCTAATCGTAACATCTTGCACTTCTCGTGTTACATTATAACGACTACCTTGAAATGCAGCTTTCACTTTATACAAAGAAGGAAACGTTTGTAATTTAAGTTCTTGTACTAATAAATGTGAAATGAAGTCATGTGAACTACCATCATCATGTAGAATTTTAACCATTTTGTTATTTATTGTACCCTGCATGCAAAGAAGAGAGTGTAGAGAGATATCGTTACCCAAGGTACTTAAGTCCTTCTCCAGTGATTCCTCTGTCCAAACAAGAGGAATTTCTTCATTATAGACCTCCATGTTATGCAATCGAGCTGTAGCCGGTTTCAAATGAAGAGGTTGCAATCTGCACCTTATTTTTGTATGTCCAGGTTTACCACAATTCCAGCAAGTGATTCGTGGTCGCTTTTGTTGGGCATTGACTACTCAAGTTTGAAGGGTAGGTGGTTTGGTTGGTTGGAGAGATGAAGCAATGGGTGGAGTTGAGTAATTGGATTGTGGAGGACGAGGAAAACTAGGGTAAGATGGGGCATTAAAATTACGCTTCATAGGAAATGAAGGTTTAACAGGAAATGGTCGTGGACGTGGTTGTTGTAGACGGAGTGACTTGGTTATGGACAGGAATTCTTTTTCTGCATCATAAGCAAAAGATATAGCCTCGTTGAGGGTTGTAGGTCGTAGGGTGTGAAGCTTCGCTTGGATACCGACCTCCAAACCATCTTCGTATTTCTGCTGCAAGATATCCTCTGATACATCTTCAAGCATTCATACAAGTAGTAAATTTTGCCAGAACCGCTCTGTGTAGATAGTAACCGTATCACCCTCCTTCCATGTAAGGGTCATCCATGCACGTCGAACATGCAAATGGTATTGAGGAGGAAGAAATGAATCCTTCACGTTTTCTTGAAAAGCCTTCCAAGTTGTTGGACGCTCCGTACTCTGCCGCAGGACATTCCACCAGAGTTGTGCTTTACCTACTAGATAGTTAGTGGCAAATTTAACTTTTTCACTTTCAGCATACATTTCATCGGTATAAAAATCATCAAACTGCGACAACCAAGAAAGTACTACAGGCCCATCCTTTCGGCCATCAAATCGTAGAAACTGGTAGTTTCTATTACCAATCTTTGAATGAGTAACATCAGATTGGGCAGACACAATAGCTTTTACTACTCTCGTAAGGTTGTCTTCCTTTGCTCTCAACCTTGCTTGGTATTTTGAACACTCAATCAAGTGCCACCCAAGGATTTTGAAGGAATTCACACTTCCAAGCTAACTCATTGGAAAGTTCGTTCCAAGAGCTTTCCAACGGTATATTACACGCCTCAATCCGACCTACGGATTGAAAGTTACACTTGATTCTTTGTTGGGTCCATCCTTGAAATTGCCGCGAGCGCCTTGCACAAGTACCAAAGAAAGAGAACTTGAATAACAACTCCAGGAGATGGTGGACTGGTCAAAGTACTTCCCTTGAAAGTAGGAGGTTGTGGGTTCAAATCCTCCTACCTTAGGGACTCGAAACCTCTCTATTACCACTCAAAAATTAAAATTGCCTCGCGCGTAGCCAACGGCTGCGAACGGTTGCCAAGGGAGCCTTGGGTGCCAATGTTGTCAATGTATTGCCTAAGTTATTGCCTAACTTCTTTGCCTTAGTCGATGCCTTGGAGTAAGCCGAAGGAGTAAACGCAGGAAGGAGTAAACGCAGGTGTAAACGCAGGTTCTGGTTCTGAACAGGAACAGAAGCAGAAGCAGAAGCAGAAACCGAAGACGGAAACGGAAACGGAAATCGGAATCGGAATCGCGAACAGAGAACAGATCTGTATTGACGCGTGCAGAGCTCTAATACCACTGTTGTCAGGATCTTGCTCACGCGCATACAGAGATTACGGACGTAGAAAAACACACAGAAAATAGAGACAAGAAGAGACGAGACCGAACGCAAGATTGGGTGCAATCTCCCCCCATGCACTCTGTTTCGACAGTCCACAGAGTGCATGTATTTATAGGAATTTTGATTACGTCGAAAAGAGTGGTTACAAGAGGGCGGCTTCGAAAAGCAGGCATGAAACTAAAAGTTGATAACTTTTACGGAAAGCCATTGCTTTCAATAACACAAACTACGGTCTTCAATGACCCTTATTCTGACCATTACTTTTCTAACAATAGAACCTTCTACGCGGGTTTATTTACAAGCTAAATAATAATTATTCCAATTATTGATGTTCGCCCTTTCATGCCTTGCACGCTCCTCACGAACCTTCAGCTGCTATATCAAAAACATCAAAAACATATTAATACATTAATAATATAATACTTTAACAATGCATTGTTCAATAATATACAACACTTTTGCCTCGAACTGCTCTGCTCACATGATGAGTGCAATGAATTTGGTTTTGCACGACTTCATTCCACACATTACTATGCCCTTTATAGATGATATTCATATTAAGGGTTGCTTGGAAGAAGAGAAAGATAGCACTCTGGATGATGATGGATGTTGTAGATTTGTGAAAGCTCATATCCTTGATTGCGAAAAGATCTTTTAGCGGTTTATTCAAGTTGGCTTAACATTGTCTATAAAGAAATCTATTTTTGGTGTTAATGAGGTTCTTATTGTTAGTCATCTTTGTGGCCATTATGGATGGAAGCCATATCCTTAGAAAATTGATGCCATTAGTAAGATTTTGGACACATGTCAAAATGTGAGTGAAGTTCATAGATTCTTAGGTGCTTACATCTTTTATGTGATATGGATACCACATTTTGCGCATGTAGCTGATTGTCTCTATGACTTGTTAAGAAAGAAAAGGATTTTTTTATGGACCGAAAAACATACTCATGCGATGCGTAAGTTTAAGAAGTTGTTGGAAGAAGCTCCAATTCTTAAGCATGTATATTATTCGCGGAATAAGCCTATCATATTGATTCTTGATACTAGCCCTATTGGGATAGGCTAGGTCATAAGTCAGGAACAAAGTGATGGAAATAGATATGCGACTAGATTTTGGGCAAACATTTTACATGAAAATCAATGTAAGTATCTTGAAACTAAAAGGGAACGATGGGGTATGGTAACGGCTTTAAAAACTGACAAAGAGTATTTTATAGGTGCCAATGTTAAAGTTGAAACTGACTTCTTACCTCTCATAGGGCTCATAGAGAATTGTTCATCCCCAAATATAGCTATGCTTAGGTGTATTTCATGTATAAAGTACATTAATCCAAAGTTAGTTCATATTTCACGAAAATCCAATGCACTAGCTGATATGCTATTTAGAGCAAGATATGAAGATTTTCTTGAAGATGAACTAACAAAAAATGTGAATTTATGTAATTATGATCCACAAGTTTATATGGATGAGCAATTTCATGAGTTAGAAAATGATGATGAATGGAAAGATATAGGCAAGTATCTAAGCACATTGAAACATTTACGAAGCTGGTCTACCCAAAGATTCTGGAATATTAGAAAACGAGCTTATAATTTCTTCTTACGAGATGGTTATATTTGGAGACACCCAAAAGGTAAGGTCAAAACACCACAATGAGTTGTAGGAAGAAAATATCTTCAATTGCAAGTAATGAAATCAATGCATGAGTCATTATGGGTTGGACAAAAAGGCTTTTATGGTACATACGAGAAAATTAGATCTACCTATTTTAGGCCTAGAATGTATGTTGATATTAATAGTTATGTATCTACATGTTCTGTTTGTCAACATCATTCTTCAATTAAACATAGGTATCCTCTACATCCTAGTTATCCAGCTTGTGTACGTTACAAGTGGGTAGTAGATCTAGTAACCATGGCTAATGGACTTGATAAAATGTGATATATTGTGCTTGGAAGGGAAGATATACTTATTGGTGAAGGAATCTACTAGAACATAAGTAAAGTGGGCAGAATGGATATTCCCAAAGCTGAAGAAGGAGGTCGAAAGATTGTATAGGAGAACCACTCAAGCGCTCAATGCTATGCTCGACTCTAAAGTCAGAGTGTTATTTACCCTACTTCTTCTTGATAGCCTAGCCTTTTTACCACGTGAATGTAAAATCATGACCATTGAAGTTTTCCTATAAGCATTGAAGAAAAGATCTACAGAGAGAAAACCAGTTGTGGGTACTTCCCATGATCAAGGAATAAGTGAGAGAGATGAGAATGAAGAAGCCCAAAGGCAGCAAGTGGAGGAAAATCATCAGAAGTAGAAAGAGGACTGAAAAGCGACACAAGAAGAGCCCATAAGGAAGAGACAAGCAAAAGAAGAACAAAGGAAGAAGATAGAAGAAGAACAAGAAGTGGAAGTAAGGAAATAGATAGAAGAATAAAATAAAAGGAAGGCAAATGCAAAAGCTGAGAAGCTCTAGAAGTAGAGGGACCAGGTAGATGAGAATGCACAAAATGCATGGAAGGTTCCACCACTACCCACCTTCACATCCTCTAATCTTCATGATAAGTGGAAACATGCCGATGGTAGAGTAAAACTACCTACAATGAGATGCACTAACAACATCTATCAGTGGATGTTCTTGAATGAGTTGGCTAGACTCGAATATTTACGATATTTGGCTAGGGGATCTCATTAATCCTAAAAACCTAAAACCCTAATCCTAAAATCCTAATCCTAATCCTAAAACCCTAAAACCCTATTATATATATATATATATATATATTTATATATTCAGATTTTTTCTTAATTAATCCTGATTTTATATATTTAATTATATATATTTAGTTAAATTATTTAAAACACAAATACTTTCTATATTTATTTATGTATATAATTATTCTATTATATATATATATATTTATTTTTTTATTCAGATTTTTTCCTTAAACCCTAAAACCCTAAAACCCTTATCCTAATCCTAAAAACCTAAAACCCTAACCCTAATCCTAAAAACCTAAAACCCTATTTTATATATATATATATATATACATATATAACTATATATATATATACACACATATATATATATATATATATATATATATATATATATATATATATATATATATATATATATATATATATATATATATATATATATATATATATATATATATATATATATATATATATATATATATATATAGTTATATATTCAGATTTTTTCTTAATTAATCCTCTTTTTATATATTTAATTATAGATATTTAATTATATATATTTAATTAGATTATTTAAAACAATTGTACTTTTTATATTTATTTATCTATGTAATTACCCTTATATATATATATATATGTATATATATATATATATATATGTATATATATATATATATATATATATATATATATATATATATATATATATATATATATATATATATATATATATATATATATATATATATATATATATATATTTAGATTTATTCCTTAAACCCTAAAACCCTAAAACCCTAATCCTAATCCTAAAAACCTAAAACCCTATTTTATATATATATATTTATTTATATATTCAGTTTTTTCTTAATTATTTCTATTTTTATATATTTAAATCTATATATTTAATTGTATATATTTAATTAAATTATTTAAAAACAATAGTACTTTTTATATATGTATTATATGTGTATGTGTATGTGTGTATATATGTTATGTAGGTGTTAAAACCCTTAAACCCTAATCAGAAAGACTTACACTTAAACCTAAAATACTAAAACTTAAATAATTAAACACCTATAAAAATCTAAACCCCTAATCCTATTTTATATATATGTTTATTTATATATTCAAAGTTTTTTTTTCTATATTTCTTCTTAATATAATTTTAATTGAGTTATATGTATGCCTAAATCCTAAAACCCTAATCTTAAATATCTAGAACTAAAATATGTATATTTCTGTATGCAGGTGTATATACATGTATATATGTATTATATGTGTATGTCTTTGTATGTGTAAATAGTGTAAAAACCATAATCCTATTTTTATATATTTTATGTAAAAAAAAACTTCAAACTCAAAAATTTATATATTTAATTATATATATTTAATTAAAACACTAGCTTATGTGTGTGTATATGTATGTGTGTATATGTGTGTGTATGTGTATGTACGCATATGTGTATATATGTGTGTGTATGTATGTGTGTATGTATGTGTGTATGTATGTGTATATACATGTGTGTGTATGTATACATGTGTGTACATGTGTGTGTGTATGTATGCATGTGTGTATATGTGTATATGTGTATGTGTGTGTATGTATGCATGCATGTGTGTGTATGTATGCATGCATGTGTGTATATGTGTATGTATGTGTGTGTATGCATGCATGTGTGTATATGTGTGTGTATGTAAGCATGCATGTGTGTATATGTGTGTGTATGTAAGCATGCATGTGTGTACATGTATGTGTGTATGTATGCATGTGTGTATATGTGTATGTGTGTGTATGTATGCATGCATGTGTGTATATGTGTATGTGTGTGTATGTATGCACACATGTGTGTATATGTGTGTATGTATGTGTGTGCATGTATGTGTGTGTGTATGTGTATGTATGCATATCTATATATATGTGTGTGTATGTATGTGTGTATGCATGTGTGTGTGTATGTATGCATGTATGTATATTTGTATGTGTGTGTATGCATGCATGTGTGTATATGTGTGTATGTAAGCATGCATGTGTGTATATGTGTGTGTATGTAAGCATGCATGTGTGTACATGTATGTTGTATGTATGCATGTGTAAATGTGTAGATGTGTGTGTGTGTGTATGTGTGTGTGTATGTATGCTCTATTTTCCTATGTGTATGTATGCATGTGTGTATATGTGTATGTGTGTGTATGTATGCATGTGTAAATGTGTAGATGTGTGTGTGTGTATGTATGTCTGTGTGTGTATGCTCTATTTTCCTATCTCTATCTTCCTTTGTTTCCATCATTCTTTATCTCTCACTCTCACTCTCTCTCTTTATCTCTCTCTCTCTCTCTCTCTCTCTCTCTCTCTCTTTCTCTCTCTATCTCTCTCTCATCTCTTTCTCTCTTTCTCTCTCTCTTTCTCTCTCTATCAATAGACAATAAAACAATCACTTACAAGTATGTCCCTCTTTTGGATCGTTGTCATCAAAGCGTAATGTATGTCGTCTATCGTCGAATTCCATATAATCGATGCCAAAGAAATTCTACGAAATCAAAGAGAAGACAAATTATACATTAGGAAAAAGGGTGAACCCTGCATGGGCCTTTTAAGGATCCCCAATTTTCAGGGATTAAGCCTCATTCTGCTGTTGTCTAAGGGGACAAAGTGCATTTAATAGGGCACTTTTTAGTAGGCTGGAGTAGGCTTTTTTTAAGGCTTACTAGGCTCCTCTCTCTCTCTTTTAGAGAGAGAGAAAGGGAATCTACTTTCCACATCATCAAACTCGAGCATGTATGGGAATAAAAAAATGATTTATTTTTTAAAGTCTCAATTTTAGTGTTTATTTACTTGAAAGGGCTCATTTTTTAATATATATGTCAGAAGTGACCTTTTTTGAGTTTAGTTTTTAATTTTCCTTTTGAAAAAGCAATATTTTTAAAATCCCTCCAAAAGTAGAGTGCCACATCATCAAATCCGTAACTACTCTTCACCCAAAAAATGACTTTTTCAAAATTTCAACATTTTTGGCTATTCTGAGTGGAAAAACACACTGTGACCCATCCTCATCCAAGAAAACAAACTTTTCTTGAGAAAATCATGCTCTAGCATCTCTTCCAAACAAATTTCTGGTCTCTTTCTCAGTATTGTTTAATTGTTGGAAAAGATGGTGTTGACACCTATTACAAACCTCACATTAGGACGTCCTCATGCCCCAGCATCAACAAGTATCCATGTTCGTGTTCCCAGAGAGTTTGCTCCAAATACACAATGCAACAATGATGTGAACTCTCAAAATGAGCGTCGTGAAGCTGGAGAAAAGAATATTGATCTTTGGACTCATGGTTCATTATACCCTCCTGATCCAATGTCTTCTTACCATCCAACATTCCATAACCTCTCAACTTTACTTCAGTTCATCGGTGCCGGTAAAGCTGGGCTCTTAGGTTATTGTCAATGATTATCTACACATTCAACTGCCATTACTAAGTATTGGATTCAACAATATCAACTAAATCATACAAGGTTGGTCACTTTTGAAAGCACAATCATATCTTTACAAGAAAAGCTTGTAGAGCTTGAAAAGCATATGGAAGAAAAGGAGAGAACAATTGAGAAATTTAGAAACACTGTCCAACACTTGAGAGAGACTCCACTTGGGATGCGACGTAGGAGACGATCATTACCATCCTTTGACTCTCTTTCAATTGGTGGTGGAGCACGCAAACGACGAGTTTTTGCAATAAGGTTTGGCTTGTATTTGTTTCTCTTTTTGGAAGACTTTTATATGTATATATATATATATTTTTTTTTCTTGTTATGTAGGTCATTCGTTGAAAATGTTAATGCATCATCAACAACAGAGGATCAATTCAAGTTATTAAATTCTTGTTTGACCAACAAGCAGGTGGTTAGTATTTTGGAGTCACGGATAGGAAACCTTATCAAGAAGAAAGTGATTAAAGATTTCACAAAAAAGTTACAAGATATTATCACTCCTAGAGACGTGCAGATGGTATGTGATGAGGCAGGAATTAGTACTAAAGGATACAGTGCATTGTACAACCTTTTGAAGCATTCATTAGATAGAGAAGGTATTTTACAGAATATGTTTCCATCTCCTTACACGGTATCGCTAAAGAAGTCAATGTCCAATGAAGATATAACTAGTATTCTTGGAAACTACTTATATATAGAGGATATTATGCCTATGTCTATTTATCATTTATCTACATCCAAAAAAGAGTTGAAAAGCGCAGTCGGAAATGGATTTCCTTACACAAAGTACAACAACATATTTGTGGATTTGGAGAGGCTTCAACAGGCAATGGTTCAATTCTACAAATCTATTATACCAGGTATGTGCACTATTGTTACCTTGATATACATTGTATTTTGATGTTCTAAAGATTTTGCTAATTTATGCAGATTGTAATACCAAATTACAGTTTATATTGAAGTTAGATGAATGCCAGATTATAAAGGGACGACGAATGGAGAGATTGAGTTTGACACTCATGAATGAAGCTATGAGAAATGCCATATCTGATGAAAGTTGTAACTCTAGCTCTAAGTCTACATATAGTGTTCAATCCGAGAAAGAAATATGGTGGTTAGGTGCGATTGAAGTACCTAAAGAATCCAATGATGTTCTTTCATGGATTTTTAGTAGGACCCCATGGATCACTAAAGTAATACTTTCTCAAATTCATGGTGCAAAGCTCCACATAGAAAACTTTGGTGATTTTGAGATAGATTGGCACTTGGGTGGGGATTTAAAAACTATCAAATGCATGTTAGGTTGCAAGCAAGGTGCATCTGTGTTGGTGCAGACCAATCACCAATTGAAGGCTTGGAGAGTTAAAGAGTGAAGGAAGGATCAACTATTGAAGCTTGGAAGAAAGACATATTCAGAGGATAAGAGAAGTGTACACATATGTACATTAGTATAGTCATAGGTGACTTAGATCTTTGCTTGAGTAAGAATCTTGTACAAATTATCTATAAATACTTTGAGAAAAGTCGGGGCATGTATGAGAGCATATGTGAGAATAGCTAGAAGCCAAGATTGAGGAAGTTAGAAGTCATGAGATAGAGAAAAGTTAGTTGTGTTAGCTCTCATCACTCAGTTGTAAATTTTTCTGAGTAATTGAAAATTTTGCGCCCGATCTTTTCGTGTCTGCTCCTTCTGTGTTTGATCAATTGAGAAATCCTTTTGAGGATATCTAAGTTGTTAGTCAATGAGTCTGTGACCTGAGTTTCAGAGTCTAATTGCAAACAGGCTAGGAGAATTGTAAGTAGGAACATTCATATGTGTTGAATGTTTACAGTTCTCTGAAACAGGCGCAAATTTCGAGTTTAATTTTTTGGTCAGATCTCACTCCATAGTTTAAAGTTTTGTGCAAGTAAGCACTTAATCTTTAAGTTAGAAGATGATCTACTTGTGGATAGAAGCATTTTGTAAAACAGGTTCGACATTGTGAGAACCAAAGTTAAGAAGTTAGGGGTGTCTAAATCGACTTCTCAGAAGTGCAGATTCAGACATAGGTAACTTGTGAAATTAATTTCTCAAGTTATACTAAAGCTTTTGAAGTAATTCAACTTGGAGGTAATGCGCAATCTCTAGAAGATGATTCGTACAAAGTTTCATAAAAAACTTTACACATTTGATAGGTCAATGTGAGGAAATAGTGCAGCAGACTTTTCTGTGTTTTATCTTCTTCACAGATTTTCTCAATTTTGATAATTTGAAGATTGGACCTCTAATTTAGTGAAGGTTTTGACTTACTCTTGGTATAGAGGTGTTCTAATCACAAGAGTAGGTTGTTCTTTTGGGGATTAACACTCTCCATCAGTGGTATCAGAGCAGGAGACATCAAATTAATGAAAGGAAGGTCCCGACTGCTGCAGATTCAAGAAAATCAACAATTGAAGAACTAAAAGGTGAAAGTTTGAAGGCAAAGCAAGAGGAGGAGATCATACGACATCAAGAAAGGCAAAAGGAGTCTAACTCGAAGTAAAGGTACATATATTGTTCATAAAGCTTGAAGATTTCAATACACAGGTAGACACAAGATGGGAGATTCTCTACAGATAGAGAAATTGGATAGAGAAAACTATCCTGCATGGTCAATGAGGATGGAAGCTCATCTTATGAGCAAAGATTTAATTGCTTACATCACAGGAGAAGAAGAGAAGCCACAGTTCAGAGATCCTAGTGTTCCAACTAGGGAAGAATTGGCAGATCTGAAAAGTTGGATGAAGAAAGATGCTCAAGCTAGGAGCATTATCTATATGGGAGTCAATGATTACTTGTTACCTCATATTAGAGGTCTTGAAAGTGCAACTGACATATGGAATGCTTTGGAGGAGCATTTCCAGAACACTACAAAGTCAAGGAAAGCATCCTTATGGGCTGAGTTTACTACCTTCAAGAAGAAGGCCTCTCAATCCATCTCAGACTATGTGACAAGGATGAAAGATATTGCAGATGCTTTAGGAGCTGTTGATGAAGACATTGAGGAAGATAAGTTGGTAAGGCAAATCCTTACAGGGTTGAGAGGAGATGACAAATGGAAGCCATTTATTTTGTCTACAGAGTTATCACTTGACCATTTCACTCCTGATTTAAATCAATTGTTAGGTCATATGCTAACATTTGAACAGGATGTTAAAGGAGATGGTGAAAAGAGTGCAGGTCATGCAATGTACTCAAAGGACAAGAAGAAGAATAGCAAAGGAAAACAACAAGCAGGTGAAGATGAAGGAACAACTACTCAAGCCAACTTCCTAGGAGGAAGAGGAGGTGGCAAAGGTAGAGGAAGAGGCAGGAACAATAAAGATGGAGGCAAAGCTTGCTGGATTTGTGGTAAGACAAATCACTTAGCTAATGATTGTTGGTATAATAATCAGAACAATGGTGGATACAATCAAAATTATAATGCAAGAGGAAGAGGTGGCAGAAATCAAAGAGGTAATTACAGAGGTAGAGGTGGAAGGAATTACTTTGGAAGAAATGCAGGTAGAGGATTCCAAAGTCAACAATACAACAACACCTACTACAATTATGCCTCAGATCAAAAGGAAGATTCAACATTAATAATGAATGCAACTTGTGAAAGGCAGAGTGAAGATCAAAGAGTCTTCTACATTGACTCAGGGTGTAGCAATCACTTGAGTGGTAACATATCTTTGATGACTGATTTGGAAAATAAAGTGTTTAATCATGTTGTTCAGACAGGTGACAATACAAAGCACAATGTGAAGTCAATTGGATCAGTGAAGGCCAAGGATGGAAGCACCTTATTGAGTAAGGTTTTGTATGTTCCTACAATCCCTAAGAATTTGATAAGTGTAGGACAAATTGTTGAAAAGGGATATGAAGTAAGGTTCACTAATGATGGAGTATATGTGGAAGACCCTAGCCAAGGGTATAAACAGATTGTTTCAGGGAAAAAGGAAGGAAGATTATTTACATTGAAGATTCAAGGCAACATTGGTCATGCTATGTTCACATATGGAGGTCATAAGATCTCTGAGTTAGATCTTTGGCACAAGAGGCTTGGACATTTCAATGAAAGAGGTATTAAAGATATGGTTAACAATGGTTTAGTGCTTGGATTGCCTAATGTTGCAGGTCAACATATGACATACAAATGTGAGGCATGTCAATTAGGTAAGGCTCATAAACATTCCTATTCCAAGCATGGTTTTATGCACTCAGAGAAGCTTGAGTTGGTACACACAGATGTGTGGGGACCATCAAAAGATTTCAGTATAAATGGATCAAGGTATTATGTGATTTATGTTGATGATGCTACTAGGTGGATCACTATCTATGTGATCAAAGATAAGTCAGAAGTGTTTAATACATTTAAACACTATCATGCATATGCAGAAAGAATTACAGGTCATAAGTTGAAAAGACTAAGGTCAGATGGAGGGGGAGAGTATTTCTCTAATGAGTTCAGTGATTACTTATGGAATGCAGGTATAAAAAGGGAAGTTACTTGCAGGTACTCTCCTCAACAAAATGGTGTTGCAGAAAGGAGAAATAGAACAATTGTTGAGTTTGCAAGATCCATGATGAAGGAGAAAAATTGCCCTAATTACTTGTGGGCTGAGGCTGTAAATACAGCCACTTATTTGGTCAATAGGTTACCATGTAAAGCCTTGCAGGGTATGACACCATATGAGGCTTGGTGGGGTAAGAGACCTACCTTGGATCATTGCAGAGTTTTTGGGTGTGTGGCATATGCATATGTGCCATCACAATTAAGACATAAATTGGAACCTAAAGCTGAAAAATATGTTTTCATTGGTTATGATGACAAGCAGATGGGCTATAGATTGTGGAGTCCATCTACAAAGCAATTTATGGTTTCTAAAGATGTTACATTTGATGAACAGAGTACTTGGTATGCAGGTACAATCAAAATCAATACGGATGATGAAGAAGAAGTGAGTCAAAGAAAAGGTAAATCAAAAGTTCAAATATTTGATGAGCAAGAGAATAATGAAGTGCAGGTTGAAGTGGAAGAGACACCAAGATTTGATCCTGAATGTGAAGAGCCAGAAACCTCAAGGAGTGGAGAACTCAGAAGGTCAACAAGAAATAGGTGGCAACCTACAAGGTATAGTTATGATACTTCATTCTTAGCCACAAAAGATTATGCTTATATGGTGAATACAGATGAAGACCCTTCTACTTATGAAGAGGCAAAAGGTAAGGAAAAATGGGAGAATGCTATGCAGGAGGAATATGATGCACTATTGGAGAATCAAACTTGGGATTTGGTTCCTAAACCAAATAGTCAGAAAATCATTGGATGCAAGTGGGTCTACAAGACCAAGAGATTTGCAGATGGAAGTGTGTCTAGATACAAAGCTAGACTTGTTGTCAAAGGTTTTGCTCAGACTTATGGTGTTGACTATGATGAGACCTATAGTCCTGTGGCAAAGATGACAACCATCAGGACACTTATTGCTATTGCTGCATGTAAAGGTTGGAAGCTATGTCAACTTGATGTGAAGAATGCTTTTTTGAATGGTTATATTTCAGATGATGTATTCATGGAGCAACCTCAAGGGTTCAGAGATAAAAGGTATCCAGATCATGTGTGCAAGCTCAAGAGAGCTTTGTATGGCTTGAAGCAGGCCCCAAGGGCATGGAACTATAGACTTGTGAAGTTCCTAAAAGAACTTGGTTTTCAGGTGTCTAAAGCAGATAGTAGCTTGCTTGTCAAAGCAAGTGATAATGGTTTCATATACATGTGCATATATGTTGATGATATAATTCTCACAGGTACAGATGAAGAAGGAATACAAAGACTCAAGAGGCAAATGGAAAAGGAGTTCAAGATTAGTGACTTGGGAGACTTGTCATATTTCTTGGGCATGGAGATTACATATACTCAACATGGAGTATTTGTGACCCAAGAAAGGTATTTGAAGAACTTATTAATCAAGTTTAAAATGGATGATTGCAGGGTAGCACCTACACCAATGGAGGTGAATCACAAATTGAGTAAGTATGGAGGTGAAGAATTCAAGGACATGAGACAATATCAGAGTTTGGTTGGTAGCCTTATCTATGCTACTTTAACTAGACCTGATTTATCATATGCAGTTGGAGTTTTGTCTCAATTCATGCATTGTCCTAGAAAAGAACATTGGATTGCAGGACAAAGGGTATTGAGGTACATTAAGGGTACACTCAATGAAGGTTTGTATTATGGGTTTACCTCAGATACAAATATCAAAGTTTATAGTGATGCAGATTGGGCAGGTAATCCAGATGATAGAAGATCAACTTATGGATACATGTGTTATGTGGGAGATAAATTAATCTCATGGTGTTCTAAGAAGCAACATACAGTTGCTTTGTCTTCTACAGAAGCTGAGTATAAAGGCATGGTTGAAGCTGCAAAGGAAGTGATTTGGCTCAAGACCTTGATGAAGACTCTTGACATTATGCATGGGGTACCAATTATATATGGAGATAACATGAGTTCATTGTATTTAGCTGCTAATCCTGTTTTTCATGCCAGGACCAAACACATTGAGATTCAATATCACTTTCTAAGAAAGAAGGTGATGGATAAAGAGATTGAAGTAATCCATACTTCAACAAAAGATCAGATAGCTGATATGCTTACAAAAGGCTTGGATGGACCAAAGTTACAAAGGTTCAAAGACATGGCAGGTATAAAGAAGATAGTGAAGACCTCAATTGATGATTGAGGGGGAGCTGTTGGTGCAGACCAATCACCAATTGAAGGCTTGGAGAGTTAAAGAGTGAAGGAAGGATCAACTATTGAAGCTTGGAAGAAAGACATATTCAGAGGATAAGAGAAGTGTACACATATGTACATTAGTATAGTCATAGGTGACTTAGATCTTTTCTTGAGTAAGAATCTTGTACAAATTATCTATAAATACTTTGAGAAAAGTCGGGGCATGTATGAGAGCATATGTGAGAATAGCTAGAAGCCAAGATTGAGGAAGTTAGAAGTCATGAGATAGAGAAAAGTTAGTTGTGTTAGCTCTCATCACTCAGTTGTAAATTTTTCTGAGTAATTGAAAATTTTGCGCCCGATCTTTTCGTGTCTGCTCCTTCTGTGTTTGATCAATTGAGAAATCCTTTTGAGGATATCTAAGTTGTTAGTCAATGAGTCTGTGACCTGAGTTTCAGAGTCTAATTGCAAACAGGCTAGGAGAATTGTAAGTAGGAACATTCATATGTGTTGAATGTTTACAGTTCTCTGAAACAGGCGCAAATTTCGAGTTTAATTTTTTGGTCAGATCTCACTCCATAGTTTAAAGTTTTGTGCAAGTAAGCACTTAATCTTTAAGTTAGAAGATGATCTACTTGTGGATAGAAGCATTTTGTAAAACGGGTTCGACATTGTGAGAACCAAAGTTAAGAAGTTAGGGGTGTCTAAATCGACTTCTCAGAAGTGCAGATTCAGACATAGGTAACTTGTGAAATTAATTTCTCAAGTTATACTAAAGCTTTTGAAGTAATTCAACTTGGAGGTAATGCGCAATCTCTAGAAGATGATTCGTACAAAGTTTCATAAAAAACTTTACACATTTGATAGGTCAATGTGAGGAAATAGTGCAGCAGACTTTTCTGTGTTTTATCTTCTTCACAGATTTTCTCAATTTTGATAATTTGAAGATTGGACCTCTAATTTAGTGAAGGTTTTGACTTACTCCTGGTATAGAGGTGTTCTAATCACAAGAGTAGGTTGTTCTTTTGGGGATTAACACTCTCCATCAATCTGCTCGTTATCCATGTCCATTTTGTACTCGAGGCTACAAAGTAACAAAGGGACAACAAAAAGTACTATCTAGCTTAGATGAATACATAGATGCACCTACTTCCACGGAATGGGATAGACCTTTGTTAAGGTGTCCAATGTTAGAAATACCTAACCGTGACACATTAGATAAAGATTGGAATCCCATTATTCCATTTCCATTAGTTAATGTTCACTTTTGCACATTGCATGCTTTCATGAGAATATTTGATAGATTATTGAAGCTCCACATAGAATATGCATTTTCCATGAAGCCAAGTGATAAATCTGTACAAGCAATCAAAAAATTGGAAGAGTTGCTTAATTCGATTGGTTGTCATGGTGGTAATGTAACTCTAGTTGTCAAAAAACCTGGTGAATCGCAAAATAGTTTGCAACAAGTGTCAATGACAGGGAAGAAGGCAAGAAAATTTTTCAGAACAAGTGTAAGCCCTAAGAAAAATGAATGCAGGGAGCTATGGAAAGACTTGTGCATGATCACCACTGATAATGATTCTCAAATTGACCTTAGTAATAGGCGAAAGAAGGTTTGGTCATGCTTAGATAAGTTGGTAGGTTTAATGAGTCTTAATAGCTCCAACAAAAATGACCGTCACTTGTTTCAAGATACATTAATGGAGTTTGCAAAGTGTTTCATCCTATCTTGGGGAGAGAGCAATATTACACATTACATTGTAAGTTTTCTTATTTTTTCAATTTTCTTGTTGATAAGATTGTGTTATATGTACTTATATCATTTCAGCATATTTTATTTGCACATGGAGCATTTTTTATGCATCGATATGGTTCATTGGAGATTTTTAGTACACAAGGAATGGAGAAGTCACATTACAAGGCTAGAGGTGTTTACTTCAAGAACACACGACATGGTGGTGGTGCAATGCAATCAAACTATATGGAAGAGATGTTTAATTGGTTTTATCGTACTGCATTTTCAAGGACATATGCAATGGAACGAGCCAAAGAGTCGAAAGTTGCAAAACTTGCAAGATTTAATCAACACAACTTAGCTAGTGAAAAATGGAAGTCATCATTGGGACCTTTACGTCATGCTCAATGGCGGGCTACAAGAACACGACAGGGTTCATCATGGAAGTGAAGTCATTTAATACATTCATGGCATTTTCTGAATAATTCATAAGGTTTGCTACTCACTAATCTCTTGTTTGCAAATTTTTCAGGTAATTTTTAATTTTTAAACTATTTTTTGTCCATTCAGATGTGAACAGAACCTTTTTAAGTGAAACATTATAAAAGGAGACTCATTGTCTCATTTCAACATTCTAGCACTATAGAGGATGGCACGAACAAAGCAAACTGCAAGGAAGGATCCCATTAACTTTCCTACCTATGTGCAAGGCACTCAGAAGCCACCATGGATGAATCACCACAAAAGGCGACGTAGTGTCTCGCGCTCTGCATCCCATTGCGAAACAGGTGGTGGTCATACCTCTGGGAGTGAACAGTTGCATGAACAAGTGCAACATGGGCAATCCAGGGAAAAGGCCATAAATCAACCCCAATCACCACCATCATCATATGATGAGCCTCCATCACCAAAGAGACCAACAAAGACAAGGGTGAAGGAGCGTGCTCATAGACAGGTAGTTTCTGATGATGATTTTGATGAATCGCATGAGGATGTGTCTCAACAACGTTCACAATCAAGTGATGAGAGTCAAACATTGCCACCATGGGGTAACGAAGAAATACCTACAAATCATAGGGTTACTGTAGCGGGAAAGACACTACCATCAAATCAGGGGGCCATACCCAATGATCAAGAGAGAGAGCAGAGCCAGCAACAACATCCTGAACAAGGAGAAAGCTCAAGACGCGTGCAACGGAAGAAGAAATTCTTTCAACCTCGTCGTAGACCACCCCAACCAAGACCACAAGAAAACGTCCAACGAAGACCACCACCACCACAAGCTAGAGCACCACAATGAAGAAGAAGATATACGAAGGCATTTGCAGAGATAAGGCACTATCAAAAGACAACTGAGCTTCTCATACCTAGAAGACCCTTTGCAAGGGTGGTCAAAGAAGAGTTACAAAGGTATTGTGCAGGGTTAAGGATCCAAGCTCTAGCTTTAGAAGCTTTACAAGAGGCAGCTGAGCATTTTTGATATCAATGCTAGAGGATTCCAACCTGTGCGCCATCCATGCTAAGCGAGTCACTATACAACCGAAGGACATACAGTTAGCTAGGAGAATTAGGGGTGATCGTAGCTAAGTTTTGTAACTGATCTCTATGGACAAGAGATTTTTTGTAAATATTGCCATTTTCAATGAAACATTAGCACTTTTCCTCTATTCCATTTATAATCTCATTATTTAGAATGAAACATGAGCAGTCATTTTACATTTCCATGTGTTTTCTTGTGATAATCTCTCATATATGAATGATTGTTTTCTTATCTTGTCATTTTGATCTAGTGATAATATCCCTCTACTGAAATTTCTCTTTTATTTAAGGTCATGTAGGTCTTGTAGGGCATTGGGAGGCCAAATAAGGCCCTGCCACAGAAACGCGGGAGAAGGCCCTGCAAAACGTTTGTAGGGCCTTCTCCCGCGTTTCTGTGGCAGGGCCTTATTTGGCCTCCTAATGCCCTACAAAACCTTTGAAATATGAAAGAGGGATCATGACTAGTAAAGCTAGTTTAGGGGTAGTTAATATGAACAAATTTTGACCTCCCTATACCTTTGAAACATATGAGCAGAGCATTTTGAAACTTAGAACATTTGCATTCTTGAAAATATCCATCTAGTGAAGGTTCAGTCTCATCTAAGGTAACCTTGGGCATGTCAAGATCTTTAGTTTCATTCTTTTGGACCTTCTTTCTCCCATTTAAGGTCTTCTAGGGCATTGGGAGGCCAAATAAAGCCCTGCCATAGAAACACGGGAGAAGGCCCTGCAAACGTTTTGCAGGGCCTTCTCCCACGTTTCTGTGGCAGGGCCTTATTTGGCCTCCCAATGCCCTAGAAGACCTTAATGGAGGCCATACCCAATGATCAAGAGTCCAAAAGAATGAAACTAAAGGTCCTCCCAATGACCTACATGACATCAATACATCACATGCAGGTCCAAAAGAATTTTAGATAATATACTGAAAAAGAAATACTTGAGACAATTGTAAATAAAGCAAAGTCAAAATTTGATATTAATTCAATTGTTTACATCAATTGGCTTTGAGTTTCTCAATGACTCTCTTTCGACGCTCCAAAGCCATGGGTAGGGTGTAAGTCAAAATTGAGTTTGCTATTTGATCAACATTTCTAACACCTAGACCTAGAGATATACCTATTTGGCCTAAGACCTTTTCACGGAAGTTGGAACCTAAGGTTGTAGTTACAAGGGATTTCTTAACTAAAAAGATACAATTACTCCCCTGTGTAATGGTTGATAAACAAAGCAATTTACTTAAGGCCTTTAGACACCATGTCATGAAGTGGCCCTGAGGATTGAACTCTTTATGGATAATTACAAAATGGTCTTTGGGAAGTTTCCCAATGTAGTTTGCAAGGGATGAGCCACCTCCACGAGCCACTCGATCACCTCCGCTCCTTGCTGCAAACTTGTCGGCTTCAATCACCTCCTGCACAAAGTTTTATGATTAGTAGCTGCATGTGTTTGTAAGAATGAATGACATGAATTGAAGATACTTACATCCTAAACTCTATCTTCTTCTTCTCCTCTCTCTTGAAGTTGTAAATTAATGCTGGAGTGGGACATCCCACTCTGCTCGATTACTGGTGAGGCGGGAATTTTTTATTCCAATATCCTTTCTTGTGCATTATTAAATTGTTCTTCTGTGATATGTTCATGTTCACTTGTGAGTATGTCATTGCAAACCAATTTTATTGTGTCGGCCACTGAGTCACCAAATGGCAAACACTTTTTCTCCAACAACTCAGAGGTACTATCCAAAGGACACTCTGACAAAGTACAAAACAAACTTAGGCATTCATCAAGCCGTAGCCCAAATGCCTTCTCTACATCATGTAAAAACCTTAGGCACTTCTTTCAACTTATCATCCACACCAAGAGGATAAGTTTTCTCAATAGCTTCTCTCTCTAATAGGAGATTCAAGGGTTCTTGAGGTGGTTCCTTTTTATCCTCGACAAAACCACCTGTAAGAAGATGAGGGATCTCATGAGGAATTGGTTCTGGTTCCTCATTCACAAAGAAAATTGTGGCAGCAATGAATGAAAGATATTTTGCACCCATCTTGCGTTTCCTATTCAATTTCCTTATAAGTGGCACAGTTTCATCAAGAAGGTGCCCTGCTTCCTCTGCAATTGCTTGGAACCGTTTCAATCGTTTTGCAAAAGCCTCATCACCTTTGTGAATGTAGGTGAGAAGGTCACATGGAACCCAAGTTCCATCATATGGTGGTATTTCAATGGAGAAACGCAATATATGAACTTGCATATATTGAAGTAGCTCCTCCAAAGCATCGGCATTCATTTGCACGGTTCCATGGAGGTCAAGAACTTTGGAGAGAAGATCATATAGGTCATGTTGACCTTTATAATCTGAATCCTCCAAAAATTCTAGAAACTTGTGGCGTGCACTCTTAGTAGGTACAGAGGTGGAAGCCATAGCTTGCAAATGCAGACTGTTCTAACACTCAATGTGGTTGCAAAAGTGAGAAATGAGGAGAGAGGACTCCTATTTATAACTTTTCTAGAATTTTTAAGTGATGGGTCCCACTCTTTCATAGAAGTGACTTTTCCTTAAATTAAAACATAAGAGTCTTGAAAAGGAAAACTTTGACATTTGAGATCACATCAAAGGAAATAAACAATAAGAATGCTCTTTCAAGAAAAACCTTGAGAATGTACAGATACAAGTAGAATGTGGCCAAAATATCCTTGAAGCAAATGTGAAAAATTTTTCATTGCAAAAATAGGTTTGTTTACAGGTTTCACAGTATCTTTACAAAAAAGAGTTATGACAATGAAATGTCAGTTCCATCCATGCTCCAATCTGCAAGAACCTTGATTTTGTCTTCCAATCTCTTTCCAATCTATGGACAATTCATAAAAGAGTAAAACATTTTCAAATCATGAACAATAGTGATAGAATAATATATATATATATATATATATATATATATATATATATATATATATATATATATATATATATATATATATATATATATATATATATATATATATATATATATATATATATATATATATATATATATATATATATATATATATATATGTATATATGGAATACAACTCTTACCTTGTTCCCTCGTATTCGAAATTTGAAATCATGAAGATTGTCATATCCCATGATAAGTAAGTGCTCTCTCAAGTTGGCCAAGTTCCAATGTTGATTAACTAAAACCACCTCCATATCATTGTTTGGTAACTTCACATTAATTTCAAATGAAGCTAAAGATCCCTCCGAGCTTTGCAAAGGTATCCACTCTCCTAGTTTACACATCCAACGATCATAATAAAATCTGATGTACAATGAGGTGCGATGTTTTAAATAGCGAAACCCTATACCTGTGTCACCAATTCTACAACGATATCTATCCCCTTTTGACAATCCTTCTACATAACCCCAGTTTTCCCCTAACAATCCTTCTACTGCTTTGTATGTAATATCTTTACATAGGAACATTGTAGGAGTTTCTACAAAAGGAATGCCTTGAAATATGAAAACAAAGCAATGGATTGGTAGAGTCCAATGAAGACCTATTGATCTAGATACTCGTGTGAATTTCAAAGAGTTATGTATGTCCATCACCATCTTACGCTTGAAAGATGATATGGACCAAAAATCAGGTTTTGGCCACTCTAAACTAAGAAGAGAGTCAACTTTGATAATCTCCAACCTTCCATATTCACCATCTGTGGAAGGAACAATGTACTTGTGAGTGTAAAAGAAGATCCTTTCACGAATAAGTTTAGCAGGAGGTACATCTGGGAACACTAATGCCCCAATGTCTGTATGTAATGCTTTGAAAGTTCCTGTGAGACTATGAAGTGGTTGCTCTTCCACTAAACTAGAAGGAAATATGACTGTAGCAATGAAAAACATATGAGATAAGTAATTAAGACATTTAACACCATGAAGCATTGAGAAAATAGAAATACTCACAATGGATTGGATATCTAATTCTATTGGAGTTTTCTAACTTCATGGTTGAAACTGTGAAGACATGTTGTACAATAGCAACCATCCCACCATGTGTTTGCTGCTTGAAGCCTAAGAGCTTACCTTTCCAATGAAGATCCAAATTTCCACGATCTCGAACACGATGAGGACCAAGTCTAGATGGCTGCATGTACACCCATGCACCTTTGCAAAACTCTTGTGGTAGCCAACTTCCTTCCATTGTTTTGATGTTGTGGCACGTCATTGTGTGAACTTCGTCCTTTGGTCTCCTATGAGCTCTGGAGCTTTCCATGGGAGTAAGAGTTGTTGTCATTGCTGCAGAAGTTGGGAGAATGGTAGGAGGAGAAACAATGCTTCTGTTGTATGGTATGGAGGGAATAGAGGTGAAAAATATGACTTTTTGGGTTTTGGGTATGAAAATGGGAGTTTGAAGAGGGAAAATAGAGTTTTTTGAGTCATTTTGAAAAAAGTCACTTTTTTAGTCCACAAACATGCACGGATTTTGAATTAGAAGTCAAAAATAGCACTTTTGACCCTGAAAAGTGATATGGAGGTCATTTAATGGTATTATGATGAGTTTTACAACTTTTAAAAAATTTTGAATTTTTGGGCCCAGCCTGATTACGAGATTTCTTCTCTCTCTAGAAGACAACCCTGAACATAGAGGAATCTTGTCCCCTCTTCCCCCTTCAGCCTAGTATTTTATAGGGTATAGACTATGGCCACCACCCTCTTCTGATTGGTCCATCACTAATCACTCCTTGAGCTAAAAGGCCCATCCAGGGTTCACCTTTTTTCCTAATGAAGACCTAAAGCATAGAGAAAGACAAAGGCTAGCAGTACGCGCACTACTTACCAAGATCTCAGATCTAAACGGAGGGAGAGTGTGTGTGTGTGTAGAGAGAGAGAGATCTCTATGTGTGTGTGTGTGTGCACAAGACAATGCAGTTAGCAATTCGCTTCGCACGCGCAAGTTCGAGAGAAGACAAACAGGTATCAAACACACGCAAAAAAGTGAAGTTTGGCTCTCGGGTTCACGGTATGTTTAAAAGTCGGCCTCGGTATGGGCGCCGGTATGGATGTCGATATGGGCATCAGTAACTTCCAGTAAATTACCGACGCTTATACCGCTGCTCATACCAACGCTTATACCGACACTCATACCGATGCTTATACCGACGACTGCGGAGCACACCAACGATCCGTTTAAAATGGTCATACCGATGGTCGGTATCTTTAAGTCAGTTTTTTCGACGTTTATACCGGTGCCGCGAGTGACCGTTGGTATAAGCGGCGTCGGTATGCCCCTCATATGTTGTAGTGGAAGACTATTCTCCCTTGCATGAAGTAATTGAAAGAATTGAAAGAACAATTATAAAAGAGGCGTATAGTGCCAATGGAGAAGAAGGCACAATAACTTTGATGGTCCGAAGGTGGTAGAAACAGTATACGTAAGATAAGGCCTAAAAAAAGGCATACGTAAGATAAGGCCTAAAAAAAGGCAAAATAAGTAGAAACTCTCCGTCTCCTTCATACGAGGATTTCAAACATATATAAATTTCTATTCTTGAAGGAAAATAGGCAAAAACATCCTTCAAATGCATGCATTAATCTTCTTTTGGTATCGTTTATAATTTTCTTGTAAAAGAAGTGGATAATAATTTCTTTTATCTCAACCAGAAGTCGCACTTTCTGATATGAAGCATATGGATTGAACACTACATGACGGTGAATTGACAATAGTTTGTCTCAGAAAGAGAAAGGCAGCACAGAAGGCGGCACCACATAACCGTCCAAAGTCTTGTTCAACTCCAATGGTATGTGTCTGTACCGCGCATCACGATGCGTGGTATCCATCATCACATTAAAGCAGAGCGCATCGTTGGCAGCTTCAAGAATTCTCTTGAGTGCGGTACACTACTTACGACCTCCCAAGCATCAGCTCCATTTGAAACGTTCAAGTTAACTTTCCACCCTCAGACAGAAGCCTAACAACGGCTCTTTGATGATCCCTCTTTCGCAAGAACCGTTCCTATTATTCAATTCTTCGACAATCACTTTAGTCTGCTGTTGAGTGCTTGACTGATAAAATTATCCTTTAAGACGTCGGGATCATTACAAGAAAGAGTAAAGGACCAGGCTTGCCACAGATTGCGCCGTCTGTTTCTGAATTCATCGTGCACGAACATTGTTTCAGTATGCATCTTTGCTGCTCTATCCTCATCTGCGTGTTTGTGCTAGCCAGCATGATAATTCGTAAGGTACAGGCCTTGTATCCTCTGTTTATTACGTAGTCATTCTGCGCGTAGTATGCTGAATTTTTGAGTACTATGCTTTTGCAGGAAAGGGAAGCAAACTAAGATAACTTGCGAGTACCCATAGGCTTTGATCTGTCTATTCTGTGTGCATAATGTATATATATTGCGTTCTCCCAAACATTCTTGGCAGTTTGCTGTACGCCCTATAAAACGGGCCGACTCAAGGAAGTAAACATGCAAGTGCATCTGAGCTCATAACAATACATTTGCCTCGGCCGAACCTCCATTTAAAAAAAGAAAGTAAGTAAACATGCAAGTGCATCTGAGCTCATAAGAATACATTTGTTTTTGTTTCTACAGCTACTGTACTACATTGTTTATGCATCGTATTTCCACTTTGTTTCTACTACTGTAGTAGACTTTCCAGTTGAGCTACATATAAAAAGCTGTCCTCTCTCTTTGAGCCGCCTGCGCATCTCTAGAAAGGTAATTTCAGATTCCTTGCTGAATGAGGTCATCATTGATGCCGTTGGCTCATTCCAGTTCAAAGAAGCAAACACGGAACTTGTCACTTTCCAGAAGCTTTAGTTGAATATCAAGGCTTGACGGTGATCCCTAACTAAAAGGATGTATTTTGACAGTGGAGTCTTGAAATGGTCATGCATGTATGAAACGCATGATTACTTGCACGAAGATGCTCATCACATGCTACATTCTGTACTGATCTTAGGGCACAATTGCCACACAGAAAGCTCTCCTGAGAGAAGCAACTAAATGCTCAGCTGCTCTCCGGAGTGCGATGACAAGTCAAGCTCTCTAGAAAACTTCGAAGTAAAGATGTGCTACCACTTTCGGGGAAAATACAAAAGAATGTAAGACCAGGCATTATAAGAGTAAACCCCCCCTTCTTTTTCTTCAAACATCACAGTGTTTCTTTTTGGTAGAAATACGTTTAAAATCAAGTGGATCCCTTATGAAGTTGATGATAGAATCATCCGTCTGCTTTGTACATCCCTTAGATCCTTTTGTAATTTTTCTTGTTTAATTTTGCAAGAAAAAAAACTCTACTAATATGAGAAATATGAGAACGTTTGGTGGCTTTTTTATACACATGATCCAAGAATTAACAGCCTTGTACAAATAATGATCTTAATGAGGATCATAACTATATTCACTGGTCCTCATAGAGACAAAGCCATACAATATGCTCTCTCATACAAGCAAAAGAAAAGCTAAATTCCTTTCATTGATGTGCATTCTATGGGTGTCAACAGCATGCCGTGTGTTCTAATTGCACATTTATCTTCATTACAAATACAATCTTGGATATCGGCAATCCTAGGAGCATTGATTAACATTGCCAAGATTACGAGGTTTGGGAACCTTGATTTATCTATTCTTATGAAAGGGGTTCTTCCTCTAGTACATACACTATGAATCTCAACCATAGATATGGTTTACCATATACTTGGTTTGATTTGGAAAGTATTTAACTATCCAAAAGTTGACTCCTTACTTACACTACAACAGATCGGCCGTATACCGAGGCTTCTACCGAGGAAAATGAACGGGCGCGATTTTGCCCCGACGTCGGTGTAAGGGTCGGTGTAGGCGTCGGAACCAAAGCGTCGGTATAAGCGTCGGTATGAGCGTCGGTATAAGTGTTGGTATAAGCGTTGGTATAAGCGTCGGTATAAACGACGGTATAAGCGACGGTATAAGCCATGGTATGCCCCTGGGAAAAATAGTCGGTATAAGCATCAGTATGTGCCTGGTCATACCGACGCTTATACCATCGCCTATACCGACGACCATATCTGCAAAATTGTTTTTTGGGCAGAGTGTGTTGTCTCTTGCTACAACAACATTCCCATGCTATTCTGTAGCAAAAGACAATACATTCTGCCCAAGAAAACTCCAACTACATGTGAGATGTATGATATGCAACAAAAACATGATTTGGTAAAGCAAAACATACTCTCAAATACAAAAGACATGAGCGAAATGAATCATGAACCATGTACAAAGAAATGAGACACATTGACATGATATTTATAAACAACAACTAGAACACATGTATATGTGTGTATGCATATGTATGTACATGTGTATGTGTATAGGTATTATGTGTGTATATTTGTATATGTGTAAATACTTGTATGCATGTGTAAAAACCCTAAAACCTTAATCCTAAAGACCTAGACCTAGAACATGTGTATGTGTGTATTCTTGTGGTAATATATATATATATATATATATATATATATATATATATATATATATATATATATATATATATATATATATATATATATATATATATATATATATATTATAAAACTTAAGTTTGAGTCGCTTCAACTGATCAAACACATAGAGTATCAAAATTAAATTTGAACCTCTTTCAATCAAAGGTTATAGATAGATAGATAGATAGATTATAAATAGATAGATTATAAATAGATAGATAGATAGATAGATTATAAATAGATAGATAGATAGATAGATAGATGGATAGATGGAGAGATGGATGGATAGATAGATAGATAGACAGATAGACAGATAGACAGATAGATAGAGAGATAGAGAGATAGATAGATAGATAGATAGATAAATCGATAGATTGATAGATAGATAGATAGATAGATACATAGATGGATCTATAGATGGATAGATAGATAGATATATAGATAGATAGACAGATAGATAGATTGATTGATTTAATGATTTACTAGAAGGGTCCACAAAGTTTCAAGGCATTTGCATAAATTGGCTATTAGATCCTTCATCTAGATATCAAGAAGTGCCCACCAAGAACAAAGAAGTGTAGGGAAAACATTAAGAAAAAGAGCCAAACTTTCGACTGGAGCTACACAACATTCCAGAGCGACCACTTGAGAGTTTGAAAACTTCAACACGTTGGATTCATATGAAAGGTATGTATGAATGTATGCTTATATTGGAAAAGATTTTTCAATTACCAAAATAGTAGAAACCATGGCTTCTACAGAGGTTATGCACTCGCTAAATCTAGCTCGAAGGCCAAACCTGACCTTGAAGCAAAACGTTTGAGACCTCGTACAGTTTGGAAAATAGTATTATACTCCAGCCTTATCTATAACATTGATGGTTTCATTAGTTAGTGCTTCTTAGAAAACAAACCAAACTTCAAGATAGTATTCGATGCATTGCCTCCTTACCTTAAATATCGCTATAGTTTTTACACAATAACACGAAAAAGAGAGAAGTACAAGTTATTGCACCTCATGAAGGATGGAGGTTTTCAAAAGTTAAGGCTATTGGATCTGGATAAAATCAAGGATGGAGGTTTTCAAAAGTTAAGGCTATTGGATCTGGATAAAATCATCTTGAAGCCCAATCCTGAATGATTTTTGTTCTTAGGACTCAAGCAGGCACCAATGTTACACTAAGCCCAATCCTGCATGATTTTTCTTTATAGAACTCAAGCAAACACTAATGTTACATTGTCTAAGTTCTTATTACTCTCACCTATCTGAGTACATAAAAACGTCTTACGAGAATTTAATATACGATTTTTTTAACGGCATATGGAAATATTCTCATTGAGAATACAAGTATAGGCCAGGCTAACATGTTATGTAGAATATATCGACATAGACAAAAGTTTGAACAATACACTATTGTTGAAGACCTTAAGTTTGAACAACACACTATTGTCGATAAGAAAAGCAGTTGGATTGAAATTGATGGCCAATTTTTAGTTGGAACTCTTTCGGCTATCTAGCCTAACACTTTTTCAACTGATTCAAGTGACTAACACAAATGATACGGTTGATTCCATATGGGTTCTTTGTGCGTATCAAGTCACTTAGAGAGAGAGGTAAGCTCCAAGTTGCAAGACCCTTCTAAAGCTTGTGAGGTTGGATTTTACTACTCATGCAACCAATTTTACTCACAACGCAGTTCAGAGGATGACAGACGGAGGGTATTCTGAGATTATTTATTAATTTCATCTTGTTAGGGCCGTTTTTGAGGATATCTAAGGTTGACATTGAGGGACAAAGAGTCTATAAATGGGTCCTCGCATCGATAAGAAAGTGAAAAAGTGTGAAATAATTTCTTAGACGGGGGCAAAACGTAACTTAGTAGAGACATAAATTGAACTTGAACTATATAAGGGACTTTCGTTCGTCACAATGCAATGAAATAAGGACATTTCGAAGATATATAATCGGTAAAGCAACATGGTAAGATGTTCATATATTACATCTTTGGAGCTCATTTTGGTCTCCGAATGCACTATCATAGTGCTTGTGTAGGCTATTTTGTCTTTATGTGCCACGTATATATATAGGTTTTGGTTCCCGAGTGTAAGCATCTCGAAGTCTGCTATAGGTTTAGCAAAACTTGATATATAGTCAATTCCTTGCATCAAGGTATTTTCATTAGTGATCATGGCCGAAGCAGTGATGTATTCGTTATGTTGGCTCCTAAGGATAAGTTGGATGGTACCAATTTCCCATTATGGGCTTATATGATGCCTCATGTATTGGTCACAGAAGGACTATGGAATATTGTGAAAGGTGTTGAAAAACATCCTATTACACCTCTAAATACGAGTACTGAAGTTGATGCTAATGGCATTGAAGATGGTGATATTGTATAGATTCCTATTAGTGTTGTAGATCCTGTTGCACCTACTATAGAGAAAATTTATTGGGATAGCAGAGATGCTTAGGCACATGCATTGATAGCCTTGTTTGTCAAACGTGCCATTATTCCTTACATTCGCTCTTGCAGAACAACGAAGATTGCTTGGGATACATTTACCGCAAAGGTAAATGGAGTTCATCTACTAGTAAGCAGAAATCTTCAAATGCTGCAACATTTGAAGAAGGAAGACAAAGATGAGAAGAAATAAAAAAAGTAGAAATAGTTTAGCAAATACTGTAAAGAAAATGATCATGTCATTAGGAGCTATCCAAAATTGGCTGCTAAAGAGGCAAAGAAGAAAGAGGTTGGAATGGTTGTTACAGAGGCCTCTACACTGAAAACAAAGTCTGCTAATGTTGTACAGAATGAAGAATGGGCATTTACTAACAGTTTTGACCCATCTTCTCATGAGTAGTGTATGTCTCTAGTAGACTTAGATTTTTAGTATTTTGATTGTGGGCAACCAAACATATTTCCTTGCAGCATAGTTTCTTCACTTCACTTGAGCCTACCCCTACAAGGAATACTCTGACATGTGCCTAGAACTCCTCTTATCCTATCATGGGAGTTGGTAAGATCATTTTGAATACCCCTGATGTTAATTCTTTTTTTTGTCAAATGCTTATTTGTGCTAGGGATCAAGAAGAATCTGTTATCAATTTTAACAGGTTTTAGCCAAGATTGGCTTGGTTGTGAAATTTGTTAAGGACTGGTGTACTATTCATGATCTATCAAATGGTGACATGATTATTGCTTTTGGCATTTTATGTTGTAGGCTGTATAAGCTCATAGACTATGAAAAATCTGGGAATGATTCAATATGTGTTACAATGAATCTCATGCTATGTCAGATTCAAAGCTTTGGCATGCATGCTTTGCTCATCTAAATTTTGCTAGTTTGCTATGCCCATAGAAATCTGAAATGGTGTCCTCTTTGCCCAAACTTGAGGTACCCGATAAACAAGTTTTTGAAGGCTATATATTGGGAAAAATGTAGCATTCCTTCTTTCCAAAAGATGGTCCGATTCAAGCTACTCAAAACTTGCAGCTTGTACATAGCGATGTGTGTGGTCCTATGTAGACACCCTCTTTTGGAAACTAACTTTACTTCGTGTCTTTCATCGATGATTTTTCCAGGCATGCATGGGTATATCCATTGAATCAAAGCTCAAAGTGTGTAAATGTTTCAAACAGTTTTTCGTTTTGGCTAAAAATCTGTCAGCATGTAAAATGGGCACCCTCCGTTTTGATCGAGGGGGGGATATATATCTTCTATTTTTAATGCACTTCTAGTTGAATGTGGGATAAAACATCAGTGTACAGTGTCATATACACCTAAATAAAATGGAGTTTCTAAATAGAAGAACAGGTCACTCATGGAGATGCTGAGATGTATTGTCAAGAGTCAGGCTTTACCACATAGTTTCTAGCTTGAGGATGTTATGTGTGCAACATACGTACTTAATAGGTGTCCCACTAAAGGATTGCAATCTATCACTCAATATGAGGCTTGGCATGGTCATAAGCCATCTGTTTCTCACCTATGTTTTTTTGGTTGTCTAGCATATGCATTAGTTCTTGAACAACATCACAAGAAATTGGATGAAAAAGCAACCAAATGTATTTGTGTTGGGTACAATTTTGAAAGAAAAGGTTATCATCAATATCATCCACATGAGAGAGATGATATTGAGGAAGCAAAAACTATGACAAAATGATTGGTATAGACTTTGCATGACAACAAATTAGATGCACCTCTATCATACCATACTCGTTCAGCCTCTTATATTGCCTCTTTTGCATCAAATCGCTATGCGATGGCTGCCTCTAGCCTTTGGGACGAGCATGTGCCTCCTCTGTTTGATGAAGTACATATTTCTAAAAATTGGATGCTTGTTTTGCAATCTGAATATGATGCTATAATGAAGAATCATTCCTAGTCTTTATGTGACTTGCCTCCTAACAAGATGGCCATTGGCACTAAGTGGAGCTGAAGCATAAGCTTGATGAAGCAGTTGACAGGTATAAGTCTAGGCTTGTTGCAAAGGGTTATGCATAGGAAAGAGGCATTTATTTTGATGATAGCTTTGCATATATAGGCCGAATCACTTATGTTCATAGCATCTTAACACTTGCAGCTCATCATGGTTAGAATGCACATCAATGTGACATAAAAACAACATTTTTGAAAGTGATTTGCATGAATAAGTGTATGTTTTTTAGCCCTATGGCTTCGTGCAGAAAGGCCAACCAGGTGTACAGGTTAAAGAAGGCATTATATGGTCTCAAGCAAGCACCACGTGCTTGGTATGAAAAGATACTTGCCTATCTGATTGCACATGGTTTTAAGAACCGTCCAACAAAGAGTAGCTTATATGTTAAGCATGCTAATGATGGGCTTCTAATCATTGTTGTGTATGTTGATAACATGCTTCTCACTAGTCCTTATGACATGCATATTGCTCATTTTAAGGCTCATTTTCATGCCTCATCTAACATGTCTAATTAGGGGCATTTGCATCATTATTTGGGCATTTAGTTTATGCAAGTTGATGGTGGAATGGATTTATGTCAAAGGAAATATATTGACACATTATTGCAATGTTTTGGCCTTGATGACTGTAACCATATTGCCACTTCTATGCAGACAGGTTTACGATTGAGTCTTTATTATGTTGGAAATGCATTTGATGCTATTCTCTTTCAGTAGGCTATTGGATTCTTGATTTAATTATGCATAACTTGGCCAGATATTCAGTCCGCAGTCTGAGAGATGAGTAGGTTTATGCATTGCCCAAGTGTCAACCATTGGCAAACGGTTAAGCGCATATTTTGCTACTTCAACGTGGCTAGTTGGATTATTTATCCTAAGGGGGATCACTACCACTAGATTTGCATGCTTTTTCTAACAATGATTGGGGTGGTTGCTATGACACTTGTGTGTCTTCTAGTGACTTTTGCTTCATGATTGGTAGCTCATGCATATTTTGGTTGAGTAAGAGGCAACCTAATATGTCCACTTCCAATTGTGAGGTTGAGTATAGAGCATCTTTCAAAGTGATTGTTGAGTGTGTGTGGCTCAGATGCCTTATGTTTGATTTGGGTGTTGGTTAGTCTTCTGCCACCACAATCTTCACTGAAACTTAGAGCACCTTGGTAATTGTGAGCAAATCTGTGTTCCAAGCTCCCACTAAGCACATTGAGCTGCATTATCATTATGTTAGGGAAAGGTTCTCCGCTAGAGAGATTAGCTTGGCATATGTGCCCACGTAGGAGAACATTGTAGACTTTTTCCTGAAGGCTATGCCTAGGGAGAAGTTTAATGCTTTTTGCAAAGCTTTAGGCATACTTCCTTTCTTGGAGTGATTCCACACAGCTTGGCACTTCCTTATGCATGAGTGCTAGCCCCTTGTTCACCGCATCACTCCCAGAAGTGATTTGTTGATATTTTTATCTCATGATGTGTGTGAACACACTAGGACTTTGGGGGCACTTTTGACCCCCCTTAGCTTGTATATACGCTTTTAGCCGCAATGTAATAAAGTAAGTTTATGATCTAGGGATCCGGGCGATTCAGATGGATATGAAATCGGACATCATTTGGTCATCAGTATGTATGAACAAAGACCTCGAGTTTAGACTTACTAGGAGGTCTTGTGATCTTGTAAACAAGTGATCCAATTAGCTTAGTGGTTAAGTCTCAAGGATGTGAAGGAAGAGGTCTTGGGTTCAATCCCCATGGGGGACATGGGGAGAGTATTTTGCCCAAAGAGATCTAGAGCCTTCTAGAAGCATCCACTTGAGTTAACTCGAGTTGACTTGGACACTTGGTGCACATGCAATTACATGGCCGACACATGGCTGGCTAGTATCCACCTACCCAATAAGGCAGTCCCTTGGAGAGAGCTATATATAGAGGCATTTGGTTGGGAGGAGAGTCATCTCTCTAGCATGTGGTGGTCGTAATCCTTCTTCTCTTGCATTGGTATCAGAGCTAAGTTTCCATGGTGACCTTGGAGTGAGCATCATCATCTTCATGCAAGCTCTTATTACTTGGCCATTAGAGCTTTATTTCGATCTTGGTTTTTTGTTGCTATCATCTTGATGGCTGCTCACAAAGGAAATAGTAGAGTCCTCGCGTACTCCTTGTGGTGGAATAGGTAGTTGAGGACCAAAAGAAAAAATAAACGAAGACACCTCCGTCGTAAATAATCAGGGGCTAGACTCGAACCCGTGTTCTTGTTTAGGCAGAGCTTCTTCTTTATGCACGAGCCCAGAGGTCATTCGTGTTTTATTTTTCTTCAATATTATATATAGTGTCAATCTCCCCGCTGGAGATCTCCATCAAAAGCAAAATATTACATGCTTTTTGGAGGGTCAAATTAGGAGGTCTTGAATTCTTGACGTCCTGATCCAGGACAGCTGATCTATCTATTAAACGAACATAGATCATATTTGAATCGATATCTTAAGGTAAGAGGCAGCAGGATAGGAGCTCTATCTGTGCAAAAGACAACATCTACAGAGTATGTTGTTGAACATACTAAAGCATAAACTAGGCAGATGATTAAACGCAAAAAATCTTGCTGACAACTCTGAGATTCGAACTCGATATAAGCCATAGACAGTAGCTCTTTTATCCACAAGATGTAAGCGCGCTGGTGGAATTCATTGGAACTCATTATTTTAGTGTTGTAGTAGGTCAGCATCAAAAGAAAAATCACATCAAATCCAGAAGGTGGCCCATGCTGGTTTTGAACTCGCATCTATTACAAGTATTAAAGTCTTATCAATTGAGCTAATGTGCTTCAACACTTAGATTTGTGAGCGGACTATAATGACTAGAATGATCTAGCCTCGCCACTCGTTTTTTGAAAATGTGTGCTGTATTGGAGATGGTACCCCCGATGGGTTTTGAACCCATGAACATTCACTTAAAAGGCAGATGCCAAGAAGATTCAGTTCTTTTATGCATGATGATCCATGGCATTCCTAATCAATTTATATATTAGAGTGACTAAGAGAGCTGTAAACCTTATAGCACAAACAAAAGGAGCAATCAGGTGGGTACAATAGGATTTGAACTTCCCACCACTGGGAATGAAGGTAGTCAGCTTATCCAATCAGGCTATAATCTTGGAAATGACCCTTTCACTCCATCAGTTCAAGGGCACTGGAAAGTTACTTCAAGGAGTATGTAACTTTCCTTATGGACCAAAAGATGAAGAATCGCTCTTCACGAGAATCATAAGATGGATGAAGCTATGATCAAAGCTAAGTATTTTCTAGTTTTTACTTGGCCTTAATGCTTGATTTATCTTGTTTCCATTAGTCTACACTTAATCTTAGATGCATATTGAAATAACCAAGTTTTCAATCGATTAAGTCTAGATAAGGATAATGAAGCAATCCACTTCTCATTCCAAGCATTAGTTTGCATTAAGGAACACTTTTTCTTGTACCACAAGGATATGTTTTTCTATCATAGTGCATTAGGACAAAGGAATGGATATACGTGCATCAAGATTGCATGATATACATTCTTCGTACAAGGAAAAGTCATGCATCAAGGTCATGCATGATTGTTGCATTATTTTTTGGCCATGCAAAGAACATGCATGCATACGCATGTGAGCATATGGATTTGCATGTAGATACATGCATTTGCATGTTAGAACGGGATGCTGTTTGCAAGTAGATATTATAAGGTATTCTCTTAGTATTTAGCGTACTTTATAAAGCTAGCGGCTTGACACTAGGGAAGACAGAGGACTATTTAGTTGCAAAGACATGCAAGTTCTAATTTGTAGCTCAAGTAATTAGTCCATTCCTTCCCAAGTTGATACTCCGCTATCAAAGACAAATACCTAATGATAATTAAGTATGTTTGATGTCTTACTAGGTATAAGTAGGCACTAGGAGAAAGTTAAGTATAAAATTTTCTTGGTCATCAAGAAAATTTAATTACTTGCAAACTCTTTGTGATGTATGATGACTCTAAGTCCCGGATGTACTTAGGGAGTCATGAAGATAAGCTTATAATGATTAATCTAAATATAAGTGATATTTAGAAAGTCATGTGGATAAGCTTCAGTTGATTAGTTACATAATTTATGTAACTTCTCAAGCATCCCAAGATTGGATGATAACTTCAGCGATAACTCCAAGTTCCATGAGCACTCTTCGATTCCATGGAACTTAACAACCAATTGCTGAACTTAAATACAAATTGAACTTTGAAGTTTAATAGATTTGTGTTTCGTTCATGTTTTGCATCTCTGGTAATGATGCATAGGGCCATGAAACATGAAAACTTTGGAAGCGCTCTTCTATTTAGAAGATTCCAAAAGTTCTAAGAAGTTTCTTTGTGGTTTGAAGATTCTATCTCACGATGAGACCTCGGTAAATGACTTTTGGAAATTGAGAATATATTTCCTAAAAGAGAAATACTAAAATGAAATAGTGAAGTCTTCTATTCCACATGTGAGATCATTCTCCTACCATGTTAAAGATGAATTTATTTTTGGGAATGTAGACGTTCCAAGTAGAGGATCTTAGTTGATTCATGAACTCTTCCCAAAATACACATAAATTCATAATATATGATAGGACCAAGGAATGATGATGTTCTAATAAAAGGTGAATTAAGAGATAAGCCATTGGAAAAATGATAGCTTAGACCTCTTGTTAAGCACATGTTTTCAAAAGTGGACATACCCATCAATCAAGATAGAAATTGATGGATTGGATAGATAAAAGCAAAACATCAATTTCTATCCTGTTTTGCCAAGATATAAAGTATGCTTGTTTTGGTTTAAGCTAATTCGAGCTTAAAGAAGAAACCCAAGTCAAATTAATCTTTGAGAATCAAGATATTTTCTAAAAGATATGTCAAAGTAATCTATAGGAATTAAGCTACTTCCTAAAAGTTAAACCAATAAAGGAGATATCCTAAGAAATATCTTTTGGACAAGTAATAAATGCTTAAGTCTTGTGCTTGTTCAATAATCAATATTTCTTTTAGAAAGATGATTCCAATAAAACTAAGGATTCTAAGATTAATCATTGACTTAGTATTACTTGAATCCTTGTTAGGAATCTAAAGTACTTGAAAGAAATATATCTCCCTGGATGTGAGACTAGAATCTTTCAAGTCTGTTTGATAGCTAGTAGTTCCTAGCAGTTCCCAAACCGTCAGTATTGATACTTAAGTCCAAACATTGATAGAACCTAAAGGTGTATCAAATATTGACATGGCTACGAGTGTAATAGGCTTTTCGATACTGAAATAATCCATTTCAACATTTTTGAATTACATTGTGGGGATAATATTTAGAATGAATAATTATGTTATTTTATGCATGTAGGATAAATTTAGGGATGACAAATACTTTCATACTCTCTAAATTTTATCTTCATCATGTTTTTTGTTTGAAAATTGAACGTGAAGATGAAATAATTAAGAGAAATGTTGTATGAGAGAAAGGTAGAGCATCCATAAAAGGATAAAAGCATCTTTGTGGAATTTTTAAGAATCCTTTTTTAAGTAAATTCTAAGGCTCTACATTTAGTTCACTATAATAAAGTGCCTTTATTTTATTCTCTCTCTAGAATTTCTAATCTTACAATGCTGCAAAGTGATACAAGGAGGTAGATTTGGATATAGCCATCTCTAACACTATTGTGAAAATCAAACAGTTGAACATTTTTGTCTCTCACAAGCTGAAGCTAATTAATTTGTCACTATTTTTGAATTACAAGGCTTCTATATTTCTATTGGAATCCATGATTCGGAAGCATATGTGGTACCATGCACCATGACAAATGTTTTCGAATATGTTTTATTCATTGTTTTTATTCTATTTTGGACAAGTACCGTTAAACAAAGCACTTGACTAATACAAAATGCATGCTTTTGCAAACGTTTTGCATGCACAAGGGGAGAGCTGAATTTTTCTATCTTTGTTGGATCACACACTCCTTGGGGATGATAAAAGTCTTCCTTGAAAGAGATTTTTGGGGTCAAGAAAGAAGAGGCCAAAAATCAAAGAATTACCTTGTGTTTGAGAGTGAGAGTGACAATGTGATTCAGAGTGCAAGTGTGAATGAGATTTTGATAGCTTGGGGATGGTTGGGAGGTGGAGGACTTGTTAAAAATCTCTTTTACAAAGCTATTTTAACGCTTAATTTAGATCTATAATACTGAAATTGCCCTTTTTGTAAGTCATAACTTAAGCACTATTTCAAAATTAAACTCTCCTTCAAACCAAGGATTACTGTTTTTCTAAAATTAATTTCTGTAGCCAATTCTTGAACTCCTTCAAAAATCATATGAAGAGGAATGAAATCAATAAATATATAAAAATATGTTCCATCTATAAGTTCATCCTAACAAGTGCAATATTCAACCTAGAGAAGAAGGTTGCTCAGTACATTCATTTGGAGCATGTGAACTATCAACTTGCAAGTCAAATGTGAAGAGAATATTGTTACTCCTAGAAACTTGCATTGTACAAAAGCTTTGCAACATGTTCAAATAAAAACCACATCCATAAATTCACAATGGACAAAATACATTGTGTTGCCTTTACGCCCATTGAAATCTTGTACAAATGAATAAGTGAAAGTTATGGCAGCCTTTCGAAGAGGAGGAGATACCTTTGCATTTACATATGAATCACTTTATCTTTGAATGTTTTTAATATTATGCATATGTGATGTTATATTCCTCATTGGTATCTTAAATTGTTAAAATTTCTGTTGTTAAATCAATAAAAGAAGAAATTAATGCATTATTTAGCACATGACGAGTTTTTTTATCTCCATGCCATTTCTTGAATGTTAACCGTGCCCGTTGTAGAATTTCATTTTCTCTTCTCTATAACTACCTTCTGGATTTATAGAATCTAAGTCTTTTCTAAACTTGAAATGAATTTGAATAATGTGAGGCCTAATATAATTGTGCAAGGTCTTTGCCATATTTGGCCACCTTTCATTGCTAATACAAATTTAGTCCTCCTTGTAATATCTTATATGGATCTTCCATGGTATTTTGGCACTTCATCTTTCGTATTAAAGATTGCTCCTTGAGTGTGAAAACACATTTTTTGTTGTCCAATTCTTCCATTCATCATTACCACATAAAAAATCACTAATTCATTACTTATAAACCCCTTTTGCAAAGTATCCTCTATAGTCTAGAGATTATTTTGTGAAAACGAATATGTAAGGTTGAAATGAATATAAAACTCACATAAAAATGATTTTAAAATAAAAAGACTATAAAAAATACCTAGCATGATACAAATTCTCTTTTTCTTTTGTTAACACCTGGAAATGGCTTGGATGGACATTAGTTAGTATTCCATTTAGGTTTAGCTTATTAAAGTTTATAAAAAAAATGGTTACTTATGTAATGACTTCATCACTAGCAAATTCGCCTCTTTCCAGATCTCTCTTTGAATTCTTGGAGGACAATCTACTAAAATCTTTTCTTAATCTATCAACTTTTCTCATAATTATAATATCATGATAGATGTATTTACATTTTGAAAGGTTTATTTTGTACTAGTCTTATGTCAAGTACTGTTGGAGTTTGAGGTCTACAGAAGCACATGAAGAACACAAGGAAGAAGAAGAAGCTTGGAGCACAACACATAATATTGACTATATTACCACTAGAATGTACAAAGATAAGGTTCCCCTTAGGATAATAGGTGTATATACAAGCTGAGGGTAAAGAACCTACTAAAGAGGGAAAAAGTGCCCCGTTAGTCCTAGAGTGTTCACATGCATTACTACCTAAACGTATCAACAAATCCCCCTTGGGAGTGATGTGGTGAATGAGGAGATGGCACTCATGTATAAGGAAGCGCCGAGCTATGTGAAATCAATGCATAAAAGGAAGTAATCCCAAATCTTTGAAGAAAGCTTCAAACTTCTCCTTGGACAGAGCCTTTGTGAAAAGGTGTGCAATGTTCTCCTATGTGGGCACATATGCGAGAGTGATCTCTCTAGTAGAGAACATTTCCTTCACATAATGATAGTGCACGTCAATGTTCTTAGTGCAAGCATAGAATGCAGGGTTCTTTGCAACTACCAATGTGCTTTGAATGTAAGTGAAGATGGTGTTGGCACATGACTCATCAACACCCAAATCAGCCATAGGGCATATGAGCCACATACACTCAATAGTTACTGTGAAAGCTAACCTATACTTAGGCCTACAAATAGAAGTGGCGACAGTGGGCGACTTCTTGCTCAACTAGGATATGCATCAGCTACCAAGCATGAAGTTAAAACCACTAGTGCACACACAAGTGTCATAGAAACCAACCCATTCAGAGTCTGAAAAAGCATGTAAATATAGCAATAGTAATCACCCCTTGGGATAAAACAATCCAAGTTGTCGGGTACCATTCAAGTAGGAAACGATGGGCTTAATCGCCTACGAGTCCTTGATACCTAAGCAATGCATAAACGTGCTCATCCATGAGACAACAAACTGAACATGTGGCAGAGTAATGCATAAGTAAATCAGGCATCAAATAGCTTGCTAATGGAGAAAAACTTCAAATGCATCTCTAGCATTATGAAGATGCAATCATAAACATGTCTCCATACGAGTGACAATAGGTTTTGCAATGTTCAAGGCCAAAATGGTTCAATAATATGTCAGTATATTTGGGTTGACACAAAGCTATTACACCATCAACTTGCATAAATTGAATGCCCAAATAATGATGCAAATGCCTTAAATTTGACATTTCAAATGAGGCATGAAAATCAGCCTTAAAATTAGTAGTATGCTTCTCATGACGACTAGTGAGTAGCATGTCATCAACGTAGACAACAATGACATGAAGCAATTCATTTGCACGTTTAACATAAAAGGTGCTTTCAATTGGACTATTCTCAAAACCATGTGCAAACAGATAGGCATGTATCTTTTCATACGAAGCATGTGGTGCCTGCTTGAAACCATATAATGCCTTCTTTAACCTACACACCTGGTTTCCATGCCCTATTTGCACAAAGTCATGGTGCTGAAAAACATACACTTCTTCATGCAAGTCACCATTAAGGATTGGAGTTTCAATGTCCAACTGATGTACATTCCAACCATGATGAGCTGCAAGTGTACAGATGCTATGAACAGTAGTCATTCAGCAAGTAGGAGCAAAGGTCTCATTAAAATCAATGCCTTTTTCTTGAGCATAACCCTTTGCAACATCCCTAACCTTATACCTACCAACTGTTCAATGAGGCTTATGCTTCAGCTTGTATACCCACTTAGTGCCAATGGCTGCCTTGCCAAGAGGCAAGTCACATAAAGATCAAGTACCATTCTTTAAAAAAAAATCATATTTAGATTTCATATCAACTATCCAATTTTCTCAATTTTATGCTTCATCAAACCAAATGGGCTCATTCTCATCAAAGAGACTAGAGGCAGCCATAGCATAGCACTATGATGCAAAGAAGTACTATGAGAGCCTAAATGAGTGTGATATGATAGTGATGCATCTAATTTGCAGTAACACAAAGTATGCACTAGCCATTTTGGCATAATTTTTGCCTCCTCAATATCGGATCTCTCAATAACAAGTGCATCATGTAAATGTGCATCAGAAATGGAATGATGTGCATCATCACATGAAAATTGTAAGGGACGAGTCGTTTCCTCATAAGGACTAGCACTAGATTGTCCACCTCTAAAAGGACGCAGCAATGTGTCATACATGTCTTTGGAGATAACAAATGTCCCCTTAGTACATGGAAGTAACAACTGCATAGCATCTTCTCGAAAAAAACCATCACGAACAACCAAAATGCATTTAGTTTATGGATGATAAATACGATAGCCTTTTCTTCCACAATTATACCCATAAAAGAAATCACTACTTTATCATCCAGTTTCCTGCATTGTTGTTCAGGCACTAATGCATATATCAAACAATCAAAGACACACAAGTGAGCAACAGATGGCTTACTACCATGCCAAGCCTCATATGGAGTGATAGACTGCAATGTTTTAGTGAGACACATAGCAGCCTCAAACCCGAAAGTACGTGGAAGAGCGTGACTCCTGAACATACACCTCTCCATCTCCATAAATGACCATAGATATCACTGTGAACAAGCTGCAATTACTCTGTAACTTGAACTAAATTATCTTTAGGGTACAAGGAACCTTGTAGTTTGCCCAAAATACAGCCTTCACATACATGTTTACCAGGTGCATCAAGTTTGGACAGAGAGGACACCATTTCACATTTCTATAGGTGTAGCAAGCTAAGAAAATTTAGATGACCAAAGCGTGCATGCCAAAGCTTTGCATCCGACATAGCCTAAGAATCTTGAACTAAACATGCTGAATCATTCACATATTTTGCATCATCTGTGAGCTCCTATAGCCCACGAGGTAAGATGCCAAAAGCAATAATGATGTTGCCATTTGACAGATCATGAGTTGTACATCTTTCATCGAGAAATTTCATGAGCAAGCCAATCCTGGCTAATTCTTAAACTTATAATAGATTTTTCTTGATCCTTGGCACAAATAAAGCATCTAACAATGGAAATGAACTACCATTACTAGCCAAAATGATCTTACAAAATCCCATAAGAATAAGAGGAGTTGTTGGGGCATATGACAGGGGTAGCCTCAAGTGAAGTGAAGAAATTGCACTGCGAGGTAATATGTTTGGTCACCCCACAATCAAAGTACCAAAAATCTAAGACTACTGCAAAAATACATTGTTCATGAAAAGATGGGTCATAACAACAAACATTGGTGAATGCCCATTCTTCATTCTGCACAAGATTAGCAGACCCCATTTTGGGTGTAGAGCTTTCTACAACAACCATTCAAGCCTCATTCTTCCTTGCCTCTTTAGCAGCTAGTTTTGGACAACTCTTGATGACATTATCATTTCCTTTATAGTATTTACAAAATGATTTTTGCTTTTATTTTTTCTTCTCATCTATGTGTTCCTTCTTTGATTTTGAATAATAAGTTGATTTTATTCTAGTAGTAGAAGAGGTCCATTTACCTTTTCTCTTTTGACTAGCCAGGAAGGCTTGATCTATAATATAAATAATGGACCTGTTCTCCCTCGAGAAATCTTCTCGTAACTAAACAAAGACTAAAACATCAAATATTAAGGCATTGGATTGCCTTTCATCATCAAACGAAGAGTAGAAGAAAAAAATCTGATATGAGTCAGGAAGATCATTGAGAATAGTCTACAAAATTCAACTATCACGCAAGACTTCATTAGTAGAAATCATCTATTCCTTCAAATCTTTGAACTTTTTTTAAATAGTAAGTGTATCCGAAGCATCCTTAGCTGTCCTACAAGAGAAAATATGAGAAATAATGGCACGTTTGAGAGACAAAGCTATCAATGCATGTGCATGAGCATCTTTGCCATCCCAGTGAATTTAGTGTACAGTAGATGTAGGAGGAACCAGAACACAAACAGGAACATGAACAATGTCGCCATCTTCAATGTTGCCGACATCACATACAACAACTATGTTTGTAGGTGTAATAGGACATGTTTCAACACCTCTCGTAATATTCCATAGTCCTATTGCAACCGAGATGCATCATATAAGCCCATAATGGGTAATTGGTGCCATCCAACTTATCCTCAACAAGCAACATATAAAATACATCACGACCTTCAACCATGGCCACTAATTAAAATACCCTTATGGAGAAAAATAATTGTATCTCAAAACATTGAACAAAATTACCCTATCGTGTTTTGCTAAACCTGTAGAAAACTTTGAGATGGTTGTACTAGCAAACTTTGAGATGCTTATACTAGAAAAGTGAAACTTGTATATATCTTTGGCACAAAAGGATGATATTGCCTAAACAAGCACTACGATAGTGCATTCAGAGGCTAACTGAGCTCAGATTGTGATTTCGCACTATAGAGAAAAGCTTCTTTGATCTCCTAATCATCTTGAGTATGCTCACCAAATTTGGTGGGATTTTGAGACTATGATCGGAGGGGTGTCAAGAATGCCCTGATGAAGCAATGAC
>CM035423.1:147311836-147324336 GCA_020310875.1 Ceratopteris richardii | reverse complement strand
CTTTGTGCTGTCCTTAAAATCAATGCCTTTTAAACAAAAGTTGTGAGCCCACGAAATTTGATGTATTTGTATTTGGCCTTGATGATCACACATGTCTAAAAAGCTGTTGATGTATTTAGATAGTGATGTGTGTGAACACACTAGGACTGATGGGGCACTTTTTTCCCTCTTTAGGAGGTTTTTTCCCCCAGCTTGTATATACGCCTATAGCCCTAATGGGTTACTTATCTTTGTACATTCTTGTGGTAATACGTTCTGTATTGTGTGTTATGCTCCAAGCTTCTCCTTCTTCCTTATGCTATTTGTGTGCTTTCATAGAAGTCTAACTCCAACTATTGGTATCAGAGCAGTTCATCACTTCATCTAGAAAATCATCCGCACCCCTCCAATTGGAGTCTTTAAATCGTATGGAATTTGGTGAGCATACTCAAGGTGACTAGGAGATCAAAATGGTTTCGCTTTGTGTGCCGAAATCACGATTAGAGCTCATTTTGGTCTCCGAATGCACTATCATAGTGCTTGTGTAGGCTATTTTGTCTTTATGTGCCACGTATATATATAGGTTTTGGTTCCTGAGTGTAAGCATCTCAAAGTCTGCTATAGGTTTAGCAAAACTTGATATATAGTCGATTCCTTGCATCAAGGTATTTTCATTAGTGATCATGGCCGAAGCAGTGATGTATTCGTTATGTTGGCTCCTAAGGATAAGCTGGATGGTACCAATTTCCCATTATGGGCTTATATGATGCCTCATGTATTGGTCACAGAAGGACTATGGAATATTGTGCAAGGTGTTGAAAAACATCCTATTACACCTCTAAATAAAAGTACTGAAGTTGATGCTAATGGCATTGAAGATGGTGATATTGTATAGATTCCTATTAATGTTGTAGATCCTGTTGCACCTACTATAGAGAAAATTTGTTGGGATAGCAAAGATGCTTAGGCACATGCATTGATAGCCTTGTTTGTCAAACGTGCCATTATTCCTTACATTCGCTCTTGCAGAACAACGAAGATTGCTTGGGATACATTTACTGCAAAGGTAAATGGAGTTCATCTACTAGTAGGCAGAAATCTTCAAATGGTGCAACATTCGAAGAAGGAAGATAAAGATGAGAAGAAATAGAAAAAGTAGAAATAGTTTAGCAAATCCTGTAAAGAAAATGATCATGTCATTAGGAGCTATCCAAAATTGGCTGCTAAAGAGGCAAAGAAGAAAGAGGTTGGAATGGTTGTTACAGAGGCCTCTACACTCAAAACAAAGTCTGTTAATGTTGTACAGAATGAAGAATGGGCATTTACTAACAGTTTTGACCCATCTTCTCATGAGTAGTGTATGTCTCTAGTAGACTTAGATTTTTAGTATTTTGATTGTGGGCAACCAAACATATTTCCTTGCAGCATAGTTTCTTCACTTCACTTGAGCCTACCCCTACAAGGAATACTCTGACATGTGCCTAGAACTCCATTTATCCTATCATGGGAGTTGGTAAGATCATTTTGAATACCCCTGATGGTAATTCTTTTTTTAGTCAAATTCTTATTTGTGCTACGGATCAAGAAGAATCTGTTATCAATTTTAACAGGTTTTGGCTTGGTTGTGAAATTTGTTAAGGACTAGTGTACTATTCATGATCTATCAAATGGTGACATGATTATTGCTTTTGGCATTTTATGTTGTAGGCTGTATAAGCTCATAGACTATGAAAAATCTGGGAATGATTCAATATGTGTTACAATGAATCTCATGCTATGTCAGATTCAAAGCTTTGGCATGCATGCTTTGCTCATCTAAATTTTGCTAGTTTGCTATGCCCATAGAAATCTGAAATGGTGTCCTCTTTGCCCAAACTTGAGGTACCCGATAAACAAGTTTGTGAAGGCTATATATTGGGAAAAATGTAGCATTCCTTCTTTCCAAAAGATGGTCTGATTCAAGCTACTCAAAACTTGCAGCTTGTACATAGCGATGTGTGTGGTCCTATGTAGACACCCTCTTTTGGAAACTAACTTTACTTCGTGTCTTTCATCGATGTTTTTACCAGGCATGCATGGGTATATCCATTGATTCAAAGCTCAAAGTGTTTATGTGTTTCAAAGAGTTTTTGGTTTTGGCTAAAAATTTATCAGCATGTAAAATGGGCACCCTCTGTTTTGATCGAGGGGGGGATATATATCTTCTATTTTTGATGTACTTCTAGTTGAATGTGGGATAAAACATCAGTGTACAGTGTCATATACACCTAAAAAAAATGGAGTTTCTAAATAAAAGAACAGGTCACTCATGGAGATGCTGAGATGTATTGTCAAGAGTCAGGCTTTACCACATAGTTTCTAGCTTGAGGATGTTATGTATGCAACATACGTACTTAATAGGTGTCCCACTAAAGGATTGCAATCTATCACTCAATATGAAGCTTGGCATGGTCATAAGCCATCTATTTCTCACCTATGTTTTTTTGGTTGTCTAGCATATGCATTAGTTCTTGAACAACATCACAAGAAATTGGATGAAAAAGCAACCAAATGTATTTCTGTTGGGTACAATTTTGAAAGAAAAGGTTATCATCAATATCATCCACATGAGAGAGATGATATTGAGGAGGCAAAAACTATGACAAAATGATTGGTATAGACTTTGCATGACAACAATAGATGCACCTCTATCATACCATACTCATTCAGCCTCTTATACTGCCTCTTTTGCATCAAATCGCTATGCGATGGCTGCCTCTAGTCTATGGGACAAGCATGTGCCTCTTCTGTTTGATGAAGTACATATTTCTAAAAATTGGATGCTTGTATTGCAATCTGAATATGATGCTATAATGAAGAATCATTCCTGGTCTTTATGTCACTTGCCTCCTAACAAGATGGCCATTGGCACTAAGTGGAGCTGAAGCATAAGCTTGATGAAGCAGTTGACAGGTATAAGTCTAGGCTTGTTGCAAAGGGTTATGCATAGGAAAGAGGCATTTATTTTGATGATATCTTTGCATATATAGGCCGAATCACTTATGTTCATAGCATCTTAACACTTGCAGCTCATCATGGTTGGAATGTACATCAATGTGACATAAAAACAACATTTTTGAAAGTGATTTGCATCAATAAGTGTATGTTTTTTAGCCCTATGGCTTCGTGCAGAAACGCCAACTAGGTGTACAAGTTAAAGAAGGCATTATATGGTTTCAAGCAAGCACCACGGGCTTGGTATGAAAAGATACATGCCTATCTGATTGCACATGGTTTTAAGAACCGTCCAAGAGAGAGTAGCTTATATGTTAAGCATGCTAATGATGGGCTTCTAATCATTGTTGTGTATGTTGATAACATGCTGCTCACTGGTCCTTATGACATGCATATTGCTCATTTTAAAGCTCATTTTCATGCCTCATCTAACATGTCTAATTAGGGGCATTTGCATCATTATTTGGGCATTTAGTTCATGCAAGTTGATAGTGGAATGGATTTATGTCAAAGGAAATATATTGACACACTATTGCAATGTTTTGGCCTTGACGACTGTAACCATATTGCCACTTCTATGCAGACAGGTTTACGATTGAGTCTTTATTATGTTGGAAATGCATTTGATGCTATTCTCTTTCAGTAGGCTGTTGGATTCTTGATTTAATTATGCATAACTTGGCCAGATATTCAGTCCGCAGTCTAAGAGATGAGTAGGTTTATGCATTGCCCAAGTGTCAAACATTGGCAAACGATTAAGCGCATATTTTGCTACTTCAACCTTGCTAGTTGGATTATTTATCCCAAGGGGGATCACTACCACTAGATTTGCATGCTTTTTCTAACAATGATTGGGGTGGTTGCTATGACACTTGTGTGTCTACTAGTGACTTTTGCTTCATGATTGGTAGCTCATGCATATTTTGGTTGAGTAAGAGGCAACCTACTATGTCCACTTCCAATTGTGAGGTTGAGTATAGAGCATCTTTCAAAGTGATTGTTGAGTGTGTGTGGCTCAGATGCCTTATGTTTGATTTGGGTGTTGGTTAGTCTTCTGCCACCACAATCTTCACTAGAAATTAGAGCGCCTTGGTAATTGTGAGCAAATCTGTGTTCCAAGCTCCCACTAAGCACATTGAGGTGCATTATCATTATGTTAGGGAAAGGTTCTCTGCTAGAGAGATTAGCTTGGCATATGTGCCCACGTAGGAGAACATTGTAGACTTTTTCATGAAGGCTATGCCTAGGGAGAAGTTTAAAGCTTTTTGCAAAGCTTTAGGCATACTTCCTTTTTTGGAGTGATTCCACACAGCTTGGCACTTCCTTATGCATGAGTGCTAGCCCCTTGTTCACCGCATCACTCCTCGAAGGGATTTGTTGATATTTTTATCTCATGATGTGTGTGAACACACTAGGACCGTTGGGGAACTTTTGACCCTCTTTAGGAGGTTTTTTCCCTTAGCTTGTATATACGCTTGTAGCCCTAATGTAATAAAGTAAGTTTATGATCTAGGGATCCGGGCAATTCAGACGGATATGAAATCGGACATCGTTTGGTCATCAGTATGTATGAACAAAGATCTCGAGTTTAGACTTACTAGGAGGTCTTGTGCTCTTGTACACAAGTGATCCAATTAGCTTAGTGGTTAAGTCTCAAGGATGTGAAGGAGGAGGTCTTGGGTTCAATCCCCATGGGGGACATGGGGAGAGTCTTTTGCCGAAAGAGATCTAGAGCCTTCTAGAAGCATCCACTTGAGTTAACTCGAGTTGACTTGGACACTTGGTGCACATGCAATTACATGGCCGACACATGGCTGGCTAGTATCCACCTACCCAAGAAGGCAGTCCCCTGCAGAGAGCTATATATAGAGGCATATGGTTCGGAGGAGAGTCATCTCTCTAGCATGTGGTGGTGGTAATCCTTCTTCTCTTGCATTGGTATCAGAGCTAAGTTTCCATGGTGACCTTGGAGTGAGCATCATCATCTTCATGCAAGCTCTGATTACTTGGCCATTAGAGATCTCCTTCTTCTTTATTTCGATCTTGGTTTTTTGTTGCTATCGTCTTGATGGCTGCTCACAGAGGAAATAGTAGAGTCCTCGTGAATTCCTTGTGGTGGAATAGTTAGCTGAGGACCAAAAATAAAAATAAACGAAGACACCTCCGTCGTAAGTAATCGGGGGCTAGACTCGAACCCGTGTTCTTGCTGAGGCAGAGCTTCTTCTTTATGCACGAGCCCAGAGGTCATTCATGTTGATTTTTCTTCAAGATTATATAGTGTGTCAATCTCCCCGCTCGAGATCTCCATCAAAAGCAAAATATTATGTGCTTTTTGGAGGGTCAAATTAGGAGGTCTTGAATTCTCGACGTCCTGATCCAAGACAGCTGATCTATCTATTAAACGAACACAGATCATATTTGAATCGATATCTTAAGGTAAGAGGCAGCAGGATAGGAGCTCTATCTATGCAAAAGACAACATCTACAGAGCATGTTGTTGAACATACTAAAGCCTAAACTAGGCAGATGATTAAACGCAAAAAATCTTGCTGACAGATCTGAGATTCGAACTCAATATAAGCCATAGAGAGTACCTCTTTTATCCACAAGATGTAAACGCGCTGGTGGGATTCATTGGAACTCAATATTTTAGTGTTGTAGCAGGTCAGAATCAAAAGAAATATCACATCAAATCCTGGAGGTGGCCCATGCTGGCTTTGAACTCGCATCTATTACAAGTATTAAAGTCTTATCAATTGAGCTAATGTGCTTCAGCACTTAGATCTATGAGCGGACTATAATGACTAGAATGATCTAGCCTAGCCACCCGTTATTTGAAAATGTGTTCTGTATTGGAGATGGTACCCCCGATGGGTTTTGAACCCATGAACATTCACTTAAAAGGCAGATGCCAAGAAGATTCAGTTCTTCTATGCATGATGATCCATGGCATTCCTAATCAATTTATATATTAGAGCGACTAAGAGAGTTGTAAACCTCATAGCACAAACAAAAGGAGCCATCAGGTGGGTACAATAGGATTTGAACTTCCCACCACTGGGAATGAAGGTAGTCAGCTTATCCAATCAGGCTATAATCTTGGAAATGACCCTTTCACTCCATCAGTTCAAGGGCACTGGAAAGTTACTTCAAGGCATATATAACTTTCCTTATGGACCAAAAGATGAAGCATCGCTCTTCACGAGAATCATAAGATGGATGAAGCTATGATCAAAGCTAAGTATTTTCTAGTTTCTACTTGGCCTTAATGCTTGATTTATCTTGTTTTCATTAGTCTACACTTAATCTTAGATGCATATTGAAATAACCAAGATTTCAATCGTTTAACTCTAGATAAGGATAATGAAGCAATCCACTTCTCATTCCAAGCATAAGTTTGCATTAAGGAACACTTCTTATTGTACCACAAGGATATGTTTTTATATCATAGTGCATTAGGACAAAGGAATGGATATACGTGCATCAAGATTGCATGATATACATTCTTCGTACAAGCAAAAGTCATGCATCAAGGTCATGCATGATTGTTGCATTATTTTTTGGGCATGCAAAGAACATGCATGCATATGCATGTGAGCATATGGATTTGCATGTATATACATGCATTTGCATGTTAGAACAGGATGTTGTTTGCAAGTAGATATTATAATGTACTCTCTTAGTGTTTAGCTTACTTTATAAAGCTAGCGGCTTGACACTAGGGAAGATAGAGGACTATTTAGTTGCAAAGACATGCAAGTCCTTCCCAAGTTGATACTCCACTATCAAAGACAAATACCTAATGATAATTAAGTATGTTTGATGTCTTACTAGGTATAAGTAGGCACTAGGAGAAAGTTAAGTATTAAATTTTCTTGATGACCAAGAAAATTTAATTACTTGCAAACTCTTTGTGATGTATGATGACTCTAAGTCCCGGATGTACTTAGGGAGTCATGAAGATAAGCTTATAATGATTAATCTAAATATAAGTGATATTTAGAAAGTCATGTGGATAAGCTTTAGTTGATTAGTTACATAATTTATGTAACTTCTCAAGCATCCCGAGATTGGATGATAACTTCAGCGATAACTCCAAGTTCCATGAGCACTCTTCGATTCCATGGAACTTAACAACCAAATGGCTGAACTTAAATACAAATTGAACTTTGATGTTTAATAGATTTGTGTTTCGTTCATGTTTTGCATCTCTGGTAATGATGCATAGGGCCATGAAACATGAAAACTTTGGAAGCGCTCTTCTATTTAGAAGATTTCAAAAGTTCTAAGAAGTTTCTCTGTGGTTTGAAGATTCTATCTCACGATGAGACCTCGGTAAGTGACTTTTAGATATTGAGAATATATTTCCTAAAAGAGAAATACTAAACTGAAATAGTGAAGTCTTCTATTCCACATGTGAGATCATTCTCCTACCATGTTCAAGATGAATTTATTTTTGGGAATGCAGACGTTCCAAGTAGAGGATCTTAGTTGATTCATGAACTCTTCCCAAAATACACATAAATTCATAATATATGATAGGACCAAGGAATGATGATGTTCTAATAAAAGGTGAATTAAGAGATAAGCCATTGGAAAAATGATAGCTTAGACCTCTTGTTAAGCACATGTTTTCAAAAGCGGACATACCCATCAATCAGGATAGAAATTGATGGATTGGATAGATAAAAGCAAAACATCAATTTCTATCCTGTTTTGCCAAGATATAAAGTATGCTTGTTTTGGTTTAAGCTAATTCGAGCTTAAAGAAGAAACCCAAGTCAAATTAATATTTGAGAATCAAGATATTTTCTAAAAGATATGTCAAAGTAATCTATAGGAATTAAGCTACTTCCTAAAAGTTAAACCAATAAAGGAGATATCCTAAGAAATATCTTTTGGACAAGTAATAAATCCTTAAGTCTTGTTCTTGTTCAATAGTCAATATTTCTTTTAGAAAGATGATTCCATTAAAACTAAGGATTCTAAGATTAATCATTGACTTAGTATTACGTGAATCCTTGTTAGGAATCTAAAGTACTTGAAAGAAATATATCTCCCTAGATGTGAGACTATAATCTTTCAAGTCTGTTTGATAGCTAGTAGTTCCTAGCAGTTCCCAAACCATCAGTATTGATACTTAAGTCCAAACATTGATAGAACCTAAATGTGTATCAAAGATTGACATGGCTACGAGTGTAATAGGCTTTTCGATAATGAAATAATCCATTTCAACATTTTTGAATTACATTGTGGGGATAATATTTAGAATGAATAATTATGTTATTTTATGCATGTAGGATAAATTTAGGGATGACAAATAATCTCATACTCTCTAAATTTTATCTTCATCATGTTTTTTGTTTGAAAATTGAACGTGAAGATGAAATAATTAAGAGAAATGTTGTATGAGAGAAAGGTAGAGCATCCATAAAAAGATAAAAGCGTCTTTGTGGAATTTTTAAGAATCCTGTTTTAAGTAAATTCTAAGGCTCTACATTTAGTTCACTATAATAAAGTGCCTTTTATTTTATTCTCTCTCTAGAATTTCTAATCTTGCAATGCTGCAAAGTGATACAAGGAGGTAGATTTGGACATAACCATCTCTAACACTATTGTGAAAATCAAACAGTTGAACATTTTTGTCTCTCACAAGTTGAAGCTAATTTGTCACTATTTTTGAGTTACAAGGTTCTATATTTCTATTGGAATCCATGATTCGGAAGCATATGTGTTACCATGCACCATTACAAATGTTTTTGAATATGTTTTATTCATTGTTTTTATTCTATCTTGGACAAGTACCATTAAACAAAGCACTTGACTAATACAAAATGCATGCTTTTGCAAACGTTTTGCATGCACAAGGGGAGAGCTGACTTTTTCTATCTTTGTTGGATCACACACTTCCTTGGGGATGATAAAAGTCTTCCTTGAAAGAGATTTTTGGGGTCAAGAAAGAAGAGGCCAAAAATCAAAGAATTACCTTGTGTTTGAGAGTGAGAGTGACAATGTGATTGAGAGTGCAAGTGTGAATGAGATTTTGATAGCTTGGGGATGTTTGGGAGGTGGAGGACTTGTTAAAAAGCTCTTTTACAAAGCTATTTTAACGCTTAATTTAGATCTATAATACTGAAATTGCCCTTTTTGTAAGTCATAACTTAAGCACTATTTCAAAATTAAACTCTCCTTCAAACCAAGGATTACTGTTTTTCTAAAATTAATTTCTGTAGCCAATTCTTGAACTCCTTCAAAAATCATGTGAAGAGGAATGAAATCAATAAAATATATAAAAATATGTTCCATCTATAAGTTCATCCTAACAAGTGCAATATTCAACCTAGAGAAGAAGGTTGCTTAGTACATTCATTTCGAGCATGTGAACTATCAACTTGCAAGTCAAATGTGAAGAGAATATTGTTACTCCTAAAAACTTGCATTGTACAAAAGATTTGCAACATGTTCAAATAAAAACCACATCCATAAATTCACAATGGACAAAATACATTGTGTTGCCTTTATGCCCATTGAAATCTTGTACAAATGAATAAGTGAAAGTTATGGCAGTCTTTCTAAGAGGAGGAGATACCTTTGCATTTACATATGAATCACTTTATCTTTGAATGTTTTTAATATTATGCATATGTGATGTTATATTCCTCATTGGTATCTTAAATTGTTAAAATTTCTGTTGTTAAATCAATAAAAGAAGAAATTAATGCACTATTTAGCACATGACGAGTTTTTTTATCTCCATGCCATTTCTTAAATGTTAACCGTGCCCGTTGGAGAATTTCATTTTCTTTTCTCTATAACTACCTTCTGGATTTATAGAATTTCAGTCTTTTCTAAACTTGAAATGCATTTGAATAATGTGAGGCCTAATATAATTGTGCAAGGTCTTTGCCATATTTGGCCACCTTTCAATACAAATTTAGTCCTCCATGTAATATCTTATATGGATCTTCCATGGTATTTTGGCACTTCATCTTTCGTATTAAAGATTGCTCCTTGAGTATGAAAACACATTTTTGTTGTCCAATTCTTCCATTCATCATTACCACATAAAAAATCACTAATTCATTACTTATAAACCCCTTTTGCAAAGTATCCTCTATAGTCTAGAGATTATTTTGTGAAAACGAATATGTAAGGTTGAAATGAATATAAAACTCACACAAAAAATGATTTTAAAATAAAAAGACTATAAAAAAAACCTAGCATGATACAAATTCTCTTTTTCTTTTGTTAACACCTGGAAATGGATTGGATGGACATTAGTTAGCTTTCCATTTAGGTTTAGCTTATTAAAGTTTATAAAAAAATGGTTACTTATGTAATGACTTCATCACTAGCAAAATCGCCTCTTTCAAGATCTCTCTGTTAATTCTTGGAGGACAATCTACTAACATCTTTTCTTAATCTATCAACTTTTGTCATAATTGTAATATCATGATAGATGTATTTACATTTTGAAAGGTTTATTTTGTACTAGTCTTATGTCAAGTACTGTTGGAGTTTGAGGTCTACGGAAGCACATGAACAACACAAGGAAGAAGAAGAAGCTTGGAGCACAACACATAATATTGACTGTATTACCACTAGAATGTACAAAGATAAGGTGCCCCTTAGGATAATAGGTGTATATACAAGCCGAGGGTTAAAAAACCTCCTAAAGAGGGAAAAAGTGCCCCATTGGTCCTAGAGTGTTCACATGCATTCTACCTAAACGTATGAACAAATCCCCCTTGGGAGTGATGTGGTGAATGAGGAGCTGGCACTCATGTATAAGGAAGTGCCGAGCTATGTGAAATCAATGCATAAAAGGAAGTAATCCCAAATCTTTGAAGAAAGCTTTAAAATTCTCCTTGGACAGAGCCTTTGTGAAAAGGTGTGCAATGTTCTCCTATGTGGGCACATATGCGAGAGTGATCTCTCGAGTAGAGAACCTTTCCTTCACATAATGATAGTGCACGTCAATGTTCTTAGTGCAAGCATAGAATGCAGGGTTCTTTGCAACTACCAATGTGCTTTGAATGTAAGTAAAGATTGTGTTGGAAGATGACTCATCAACACCCAAATCAGCCATAGGGCATATGAGCCACATACACTCAATAGTTACTGTGAAAGCTACCCTATAATTAGGCCTACAAATAGAAGTGGCGACAGTGGGTGACTTCTTGCTCAAGTAGGATATGCATCAGCTACCAAGCATGAAGTTAAAACCACTAGTGCACACACAAGTGTCATAGAAACCAACCCATTCAGAGTCTGAAAAAGCATGTAAATATAGCAATCGAAAAACACCATCACGAACAACCGAAATGCATGTAGTTTATGGATGATAAATACAATGGCCTTTTCTTCCACAATTATACCCATAAAAGAAATCACTACTTTATCATCCAGTTTCCTGCATTGTTGTTCAGGCACTAATGCATATATAAAACAATCAAAGACACACAAGTGAGCAACAGATGCCTTACTACCATGCCAAGCCTCATATGGAGTGATAGACTGCAATGTTTTAGTGAGACACATAGTAGCCTCAAACCAGAAAGTACGTGGAAGACCGTGACTCCTGAACATACACCTCTCCATCTCCATAAGTGACCATAGATATCACTGTGAACAAGCTGCAATTTCTATGTAACTTGAACTAAATTATCTTTAGGGAACAAGGAACCTTGCAGTTTGCCCAAAATACAGCCTTCACATACATGTTTACCAGGTGCGTCAAGTTTGGACAGAGAGGACACCATTTCACATTTCTATAGGTGTAGCAAGCTAGGAAAATTTAGATGACTAAAGCGTGCATGCCAAAGCTTTGCATCCGACATAGCCTAAGAATCTTGAACTAAACATGCTCAATCATTCACATATTTTGCATCATCTGTGAGCTCCTATAGCCCACGAGGTAAGATGCCAAAAGCAATAATGATGTTGCCATTTGACAGATCATGAGTTGTACATCTGTCATCAAGAAATTTCATGAGCAAGCCTATCCTGGCTAATTCTTAAACTTATAATAGATTTTTCTTGATCCTTGGCACAAATAAAGCATCTAACAATGGAAATATACTACCATTACTAGCCAAAATGATCTTACCAAATCCCATAAGAATAAGAGGAGTTGTTGGGGCATATGACAGGGGTAGCCTCGAGTGAAGTGAAGAAATTGCACTGCGAGGTAATATGTTTGGTCACCCCACAATCAAAGTACCAAAAATCTAAGACTACTACAAAAATACATTGTTCATGAAAAGATGGTTCATAACAACAAACATTGGTGAATGCCCATTCTTCATTCTGCACAAGATTAGCAGACTCCATTTTGGGTGTGGAGCTTTCTACAACAACCATTCAAGCCTCATTGTTGCCTCTTTAGCAGCTAGTTTTGGACAACTCTTGATGACATTATCATTTCCTTTATAGTATTTACAAAATGATTTTTGCTTTTATTTTTTCTTCTCATCTATGTGTTCCTTCTTTGATTTTGAATAATAAGTTGATTTTATTCTTAGTAG
>CM035423.1:147026836-147304336 GCA_020310875.1 Ceratopteris richardii | reverse complement strand
CGTTTCAAACAGTTTTTGGTTTTGGCTAAAAATATGTTAGCATGTAAAATGGGCACCCTCCGTTTTGATCGAGGGGGGGAATATATATCTTCTATATTTAATGCACTTCTAGTTGAATGTGGGATAAAACATCAGTGTATAGTGTCATATACACCTAAATAAAATGGAGTTTCTAAATAGAAGAACAGGTCACTCATGGAGATGTTGAGATGTATTGTCAAGAGTCAGGCTTTACCACATAGTTTCTAGCTTGAGGATGTTATGTGTGCAACATACGTACTTAATAGGTGTCCCACTAAAGGATTGCAATCTATCACTCAATATGAGGCTTGGCATGGTCATAAGCCATCTGTTTCTCACCTATGTTTTTTTGGTTGTCTAGCATATGCATTAGTTCTTGAACAACATCACAAGAAATTGGATGAAAAAGCAACCAAATGTATTTCTGTTGGGTACAATTTTGAAAGAAAAGGTTATCATCAATATCATCCACATGAGAGAGATGATATTGAGGAGGCAAAAACTATGACAAAATGATTGGTATAGACTTTGCATGACAACAAAATTAGATGCACCTCTATCATACCATACTCGTTCAGCCTCTTATACTGCCTCTTTTGCATCAAATCGGTATGCGATGGCTGCCTCTAGTCTATGGGACGAGCATGTGCCTCTTCTGTTTGATGAAGTACATATTTATAAAAATTGGATGCTTGTTTTGCAATTTGAATATGATGCTATAATGAAGAATCATTCCTGGTCTTTATGTGACTTGCCTCCTAACAAGATGGCCATTGGCACTAAGTGGAGCTGAAGCATAAGCTTGATGAAGCAGTTGACATGTATAAGTCTAGGCTTGATGAAGCAGTTGACATGTATAAGTCTAGGCCGAATCACTTATGTTCATAGCATCTTAACACTTGGAGCTCATCATGGTTGGAATGTACATCAATGTGACATAAAAACAACATTTTTGAAAGTGATTTGCATGAATAAGTGTATGTTTTTTAGCCCTATGGCTTCGTGCAGAAAGGCCAACCAGGTGTACAGGTTAAAGAAGGCATTATATGGTTTCAAGCAAGCACCACCTGCTTGGTATGAAAAGATACATGCCTATCTGATTGCACATGGTTTTAAGAACCGTCCAACAAAGACTAGCTTATATGTTAAGCATGCTAATGATGGGCTTCTAATCATTGTTGTGTATGTTGATAACATGCTACTCACTGGTCCTTATGACATGCATATTGCTCATTTTAAAGCTCATTTTCATGCCTCATCTAACATGTCTAATTAGGGGCATTTGCATCATTATTTGGGCATTTAGTTTATGCAAGCTGATGGTGGAATGGATTTATGTCAAAGGAAATATATTGACACATTATTGCAATGTTTTGGCCTTGACGACTGTAACCATATTGCCACTTCTATGCAGAGAGGTTTACGATTGAGTCTTTAGTATGTTGGAAATGCATTTGATGCTATTCTCTTTCAGTAGGCTATTGGATTCTTGATTTAATTATGCATAACTTGGCTAGATATTCAGTCCGCAGTCTGAGAGATGAGTAGGTTTATGCATTGCCCAAGTGTCAACCATTGGCAAACGGTTAAGCGCATATTTTGCTACTTCAACGTGGCTAGTTGGATTATTTATCCCAAGGGGGATCACTACCACTAGATTTTCATGCTTTTTCTAACAATGATTGGGGTGGTTGCTATGACACTTGTGCGTCTACTAGTGACTTTTGCTTCATGATTGGTAGCTCATGCATATTTTGGTTGACTAAGAGGCAACCTACTATGTTCACTTCCAATTGTGAGGTTGAGTATAGAGCATCTTTCAAAGTGATTGTTGAGTGTGTGTGGCTCAGATGCCTTATGTTTGATTTGGGTGTTGGTTAGTCTTCTGCCACCACAATCTTCACTAAAACTTAGAGCGCCTTGGTAATTGTGAGCAAATCTGTGTTCCAAGCTCCCACTAAGCACATTGAGGTGCATTATCATTATGCTAGGGAAAGGTTCTCGGCTGGAGAGATTAGCTTGGCATATGTGCCCACGTAGGAGAACATTGTAGACTTTTTCACGAAGGCTATGCCTAGGGAGAAGTTTAAAGCTTTTTGCAAAGCTTTAGGCATACTTCCTTTTTTGGAGTGATTCCACACAGCTTGGCACTTCCTTATGCATGAGTGCTAGCCCCTTGTTCACCGCATCACTCCTAGAAGGGATTTGTTGATATTTTTATCTCATGATGTGTGTGAACACACTAGGACCGTGGGGGCACTTTTGACCCTCTTTAGGAGGTTTTTTCCCTTAGCTTGTATATACGCTTGTAGCCCTCATGTAATAAAGTAAGTTTATGATCTAGGGATCCGGGCGATTCAGACGGATATGAAATCGGACATCGTTTGGTCATCAGTATGTATGAACAAAGATCTCGAGTTTAGACTTACTAGGAGGTCTTGTGCTGTTGTAAACAAGTGATCCAATTAGCTTAGTGGTTAAGTCTCAAGGATGTGAAGGATGAGGTCTTGGGTTCAATCCCCATGGGGGACATGGGGAGAGTATTTTGCCCAAAGAGATCTAGAGCCTTCTAGAAGCATCCACTTGAGTTAACTCGAGTTGTCTTGGACACTTGGTGCACATGGAATTACATGGCCGACACATGGCTGGCTAGTATCCACCTACCCAAGAAGGCAGTCCCCTGGAGAGAGCTATATATAGAGGCATTTGGTTGGGAGGAGAGTCATCTCTCTAGCATGTGGTGGTGGTAATCCTTCTTCTCTTGCATTGGTATAAGAGCTAAGTTTCCATGGTGACCTTGGAGTGAACATCATCATCTTCATGCAAGCTCTTATTACTTGGCCATTAGAGATCTCCTTCTTCTTTATTTTGATCTTGGTTTTTTGTTGCTATCGTCTTGATGGCTGCTCACAAAGGAAATAGTAGAGTCCTCGCGAATTCCTTGTGGTGGAATAGTTAGTTGATACCAAAAAAAAAAATAAACGAAGACACCTCCGTCGTAAATAATCGGGGGCTAGACTCGAGCCCGTGTTCTTGCTGAGGCAGAGCTTCTTCTTTATGCACGAGCCCAGAGGTCATTCGTGTTTGATTTTACTTCAATATTATATATAGTGTCAATCTCCCCGCTCGAGATCTCCATCAAAAGCAAAATATTACGTGCTTTTTGGAGGGTCAAATTAGGAGGTCTTGAATTCTTGCTGTCCCGATCCAGGACAGCTGATCTATCTATTAAACGAACACAGATCATATTTGAATCGATATCTTAAGGTAAGAGGCAGCAGGATAGGAGCTCTATCTGTGCAAAAGACAACATCTACAGAGCATGTTGTTGAACATACTAAAGCATAAACTAGGCAGATGATTAAACGCAAAAAATCTTGCTAATAGCTCTGAGATTCGAACTCGATATAAGCCATAGACAGTAGCTCTTTTATCCACAAGATGTAAGCGCGCTGGTGGAATTCATTGGAACTCATTATTTTTGTGTTGTAGCAGGTCAGCATCAAAAGAAAAATCACATCAAATCCAGGAGGTGGCCCATGCTAGTTTTGAACTCGCATCTATTACAAGTATTAAAGTCTTATCAATTGAGCTAATGTGCTTCAACACTTAGATCTGTGAGCAGACTATAATGACTAGAATGATCTAGCCTCGCAACCCGTTTTTTGAAAATGTGTGCTGTATTGGAGATCGTACCCCCGATGGGTTTTGAACCCATGAACATTCACTTAAAAGGCGGATGCCAAGAAGATTCAGTTCTTCTATGCATGATGATCCATGGCATTCCTAATCAATTTATATATTAGAGCGACTAAGAGAGTTGTAAACCTTATAGCACAAACAAAAGGAGCAATCAGGTGGGTACAATAGGATTTGAACTTCCCACCACTGGGAATGAAGGTAGTCAGCTTATCCAATCAGGCTATAATCTTGGAAATGACCCTTTCACTCCATCAGTTCAAGGGCACTGGAAAGTTACTTCAAGGAGTATGTAACTTTCCTTATGGACCAAAAGATGAAGAATCGCTCTTCACGAGAATCATAAGATGGATGAAGCTATGATCAAAGCTAAGTATTTTCTAGTTTCTACTTGGCCTTAATGCTTGATTTATCTTGTTTTCGTTAGTTTACACTTAATCTTAGATGCATATTGAAATAACCAAGATTTCAATCGATTAAGTCTAGATAAGGATAATGAAGCAATCCACTTCTCATTCCAAGCATTAGTTTGCATTAAGGAACACTTTTTATTGTACCACAAGGATATGTTTTTATATCATAGTGCATTAGGACAAAGGAATGGATATACGTGCATCAAGATTGCATGATATACATTCTTCGTACAAGGAAAATTCATGCATCAAGGTCATGCATGATTGTTGCATTATTTTTTGGGCATGCAAAGAACATACATGCATACGCATGTGAGCATATGGATTTGCATGTAGATACATGCATTTGCATGTTAGAATGGGATGGTGTTTGCAAGTAGATATTATAATGTACTCTCTTAGTATTTAGCTTACTTTATAAAGCTAGCGGCTTGACACTAGGGAAGACAGAGGACTATTTAGTTGCAAAGACATGCAAGTTCTAATTTATAGCTCAAGTAATTAGTCGATTCCTTCCCAAGTTGATACTCCGCTATCAAAGACAAATCCTTAATGATAATTAAGTATGTTTGATGTCTTACTAGGTGTAAGTAGGCACTAGGAGAAAGTTAAGTATTAAATTTTCTTGATGACCAAGAAAATTTAATTATTTGCAAACTCTTTGCGATGTATGATGACTCTAAGTCCCGGATGTACTTAGGGAGTCATGAAGATAAGCTTATAATGATTAATCTAAATATAAGTGATATTTAGAAAGTCATGTGGATAAGCTTTAGTTGATTAGTTACATAATTTATGTAACTTCTCAAGCATCCCAAGATTGGATGATAACTTCAGCGATAACTCCAAGTTCCATGAGCACTCTTCGATTCCATGGAACTTAACAACCAAATGGCTGAACTTAAATACAAATTAAACTTTGAATTTTAATAGATTTGTGTTTCGTTCATGTTTTGCATCTCTGGTAATGATGCATGGGGCCATGAGACATGAAAACTTTGGAAGCACTCTTCTATTTAGAAGATTTCAAAAGTTCTAAGAAGTTTCTTTGTGGTTTGAAGATTCTATCTCACGATGAGACCTCGGTAAGTGACTTTTAGAAATTGAGAATATATTTCCTAAAAGAGAAATACTAAAATGAAATAGTGAAGTCTTCTATTCCACATGTGAGATCATTCTCCTACCATGTTCAAGATGAATTTATTTTTGGGAATGCAGACGTTCCAAGTAGAGGATCTTAGTTGATTCATGAACTCTTCCCAAAATACACATAAATTCGTAATATATGATAAGACCAAAGAATGATGATGTTCTAATAAAAGGTGAATTAAGAGATAAGCCATTGGAAAAATGATAGCTTAGACCTCTTGTTAAGCACATGTTTTCAAAATCGGACATACCCATCAATCAAGATAGAAATTGATGGATTGGATAGATAAAAGCAAAACATCAATTTCTATCCTGTTTTGCCAAGATTTAAAGTATGCTTGTTTTGGTTTAAGCTAATTCGAGCTTAAAGAAGAAACCCAAGTCAAATTAATCTTTGAGAATCAAGATATTTTTTAAAAGATATGTCAAAGTAATCTATAGGAATTAAGCTACTTCCTAAAAGTTAAACCAATAAAGGAGATATCCTAAGAAATATCTTTTGGACAAGTAATAAATCCTTAAGTCTTGTTCTTGTTCAATAGTCAATATTTCTTTTAGAGAGATGATTCCAATAAAACTAAGGATTCTAAGATTAATCATTGACTTAGTATTACTTGAATCCTTGTTAGGAATCTAAAGTACTTGAAAGAAATATATCTCCCTAGATGTGAGACTAGAATCTTTCAAGTCTGTTTGATAGCTAGTAGTTCCTAGCAGTTCCCAAACCATCAGTATTGATACTCAAGTCCAAACATTGATACAACCTAAAGGTGTATCAAAGATTCTTAGCTTTGGAATCTGAGGGGTATCACAGTATGCCTAGACTTAAGAAGGGGAAAAGATCTCTAAAAGCCCATGGGTAAGCAAAGAAGTTTTTGATAGATCAAGAGATCTTAAATATAAGGACTAAGTCTTTTTTCTAGATGCAAGATGAACCAGACTTGATCAAACTTGGCCATGATTGTCCAAGAACGTGCGACTGGAACTACTTTGTACATTTCCCAAGTATTGGCAATCAAAAATTCCTTTTGGATATATTCACTCAAGTTCCATTTATCCAATGGAAAAAAAGTGAAAAGAGTAAGTTGTTCCAAGTCTGAACAGAGAGAAGAAATTCCAAGAATGCACTTTGCAACCATGAAGATGATATTTACGTCTATGGAAGGTAAAACATAATGTTTACCTATCCTTAAAAGGATTTTGGTACAAATACAAAAAGCATGAGCGAATGCTTAGACTTATACAGTAGATAGATTCTTGTAAAGTCCTGGCTAGGATTGGTACCTAAAGCATCAGTAAAGAAAGGAATCTAAAGACAAGAAGTCAAAAGCTCTTGTCACTTCAAATTCGACAAAAATAAACCAATTAAACTTGAATCTATGAAAATTCAAGTACTTGGAATGCTAACTCGTTTTTATTTAAAACCCTAGTAAAGAGGAATAGATGTTCGGTCAAAAGGTTTTCACATTCCCAAAGGAAAGCACAAGATCATGAAAGGATCTTGTGAAGGGATCGAAACCTAGAGTATCAAGTTAGAGGTAATACCTAAAAACTCTAAAATTCTCTTAAAGACTTGAAGTGAAAAGGTCCTCTATCAAGATATGTTTAGACAATGTAGGAAAGATGGTATGGGACATCGGATCGTGAGAGGATAATTATCGTTTAGTCCTAGTTTAGATCTTGAAGTTAGGTTTGATCCTCAAGAGAATCAAGACTTCAGAGAAGAAGTATAATTCCTGAAGGATGAGAATAGTATATCAAGATACTTCAAGATAACTTAAAGATCAAGGAAATAGAAGATATGAAGTAAGTAACTTTCAAGATCTTCTTGAAAAACTCCAGGATAAAATGTTCTTAAGTCGAAAATATTTCATAAATTTTTGAAAAAAATTAGACTTTGATTTTGAGTTGATTTTTTCAACGAAGGATTTGATTGAGTAAGTCAAGCATCAAGTTCCTAGTGTAACTTGGTAAATTCACTCTTTTGACTCAAAGAAATGCACAATAATTGCATTCCCAATACGGAGTCAAAAAGACTGAATATGACTTGAACTTAGTCTCAAGAGAAGCATTATTTCAATAATTAACTCATCAACAGAACCTCACTCGGTCGACACACTGATGGTACTTGCCACACTAGTATCCTATGGTTGGATGATGTTTTTAATTTTCTTTGAATCTTTCTGAGAATCGAGCTTATTTCTCTTAAAGATAGGAAAAATGCTTCAATACCTTGTTGAAACAGATCTTTGAGAAGTTAAATTCCTGAGTCATCTAGACTTTGACTCATAGCAAGTTTACGTATCTTCGAAGTTTGAATTGGTTGTGCTGAGTTTCAACTATTTCTTTCCGCTTTCCAAATCTTTTGGAATCGGCTCAGATATGGTATATGAATCCTTTTAGCAAAAGATCAGGGTTACCTGGTTAGAATTATATACCTAAATTAAAACATCCTAGATAGATGTTATGTACAAGAACCTGTTCAATCTTCAAAAGATAATAAGTTTAAGTGGACTTATTTATTTGAGTTTGCTTCAAGTTATAGCATACATGATTTCTAGAATCTAGTATACTCTAGAATAGAGAGGTAAGGAATTGCTCAAAAGATTGACAATTCCCAAGAACTTTTAGTCTTTGAGAAAAGTGTTCTAAGTTGGACAATTTTTATTTTGAATTTGAGTTGGACAAATTATAGTATGGTTGAATCAACCGAAATTGTATACTTTCTCCTATAGTTTACGTAGGATTTTTTAAACCCATTAGGACAAATAACTGGTAGACAAGGAGTTAATCATTGAACAAACATCCAAGTTCGATGTTTGCGACAATTAAACTTCAAGTTTTCCAAATCAAATTCAAAGTGAATCAAGATTTCTCAAATTTTTGCGAGGGATAAGAATCCCGCCTTTGTTATTAAGTCCATGCAGTAGTCATGCCCAGAAATGGACTAGTAATTTGAATCCACCTAATTCACATGTTTGTGCCTAGATCGCACATTGGGAAACTATGAATTGGCGAGGGATGTTTTTTAGATCCACCCTTATTATTCATTCACTACTTTGTACTTTGACTAGTTTATCAAAGTGCAAAGCCAGACAATGTTTTTTGACTCATTTGAGCAGGGATGCCACCACAAAGATGAGACATGTTCTTCGAGTTCTAGAACATGACCATGTTCTTCCAGTTTTAGAACATGAGGCTCGAGGGTTGCCTACAATAGATATATAGCTCTATTTTCGAGGACAAGAACATTTTTCCAATGGGGAAGAATGTAATAAAGTAAGTTTATGATCTAAGGATCCGGCCGATTCAGACGGATCTTAGATCGGACAGCGTTTGTTCATCAGTATGTATGACCAAAGATCTCGAGTTTAGACTTACTAGGAGGTTTTGTGCTCTTGTGAACAAGTGATCCACTTAGCTAAGTGGTTAAGTCTTAAGGATGTGAAGGAGGAGGTCTTGGGTTCAATCCCCATGGGGGACATGGGGAGAGTATTTTGCCCAAAGAGATCGAGAGCCTTCTAGAAGTATCCACTAAAGTTAACTCGAGTTGACTGGGACACTTGGCGCACATGCAATTACATGGCCGAGACATGGTTGGCTAGTATCCACCTACCCAAGAAGGGAGTCCCCTGGAGAGAGCTATATAAATAGACATTTGGTTGGGAGGAGAGTCATCTCTCTAGCATGTGGTAGTCGTAATCCTTGTTCCATTGCACCTAATGGGTTACTTATCTTTGTACATTCAATACCTTATTCTAGAGTCTCCTGGCACTTAAGAAATTCCAAGGCTCCATGTGTCTCATGCCTTGGATCGGGAACCAGATAGAGTCATTTTGTCTTATACCCGCAGCCCACTTCCAATCTTCACTGATTTTGATGTGGGGTTTGAATATGTTCCAACTCAACCACAAGCTTCTTACTAGGCTCGATCCTTTCCGTGAGACTAGAGTGGGAGAGAATAAGAGGGTGAGGATGTTAAGGTTTTTCCATCCAGGGTAGCCCAACAAAGAAATCGCATTCGTGTTTCTGAAAATTAATGTGGCCCAAGAGGAATCTCTATTGCACCAAGCCTTAATCATCCACTTTGCCGCAAGTTTATTGGCCATGCTATCAATTTCCATAATACCCAGACCTCCACTCTCCTTTTGGCTAGTGCATATGGACCATTTGATTTTAGGCACTCCCCTCTTGTTATGGTTCCCAGACCATAGAAAGTTCCTACAAGTACTTTCCAATTCGGCTAATTCTTGATCCTTCGGCCTAGTTAGCAAGATTAATTTGTAGACCTCTCTAATAGTTGAGTTTGTTATTCAGTTTGGTGAGGAACCACGCCCACCTTTATTCCAGAATAACACTTTATCCCATGGGGATACCAAGAATGTGAATGACCTAACCCGATGGAGTGCTTTGGATTGCTACATAGTGATGAGATTGGGTTGATTCCCTTTGATAGCCCTGAACGGAGTCTTGGAATGGTTAATTCTGAACCCAGAAGCCTCACAGAAAGTGTCAAGGCACCACCAAAAGGTTTACAGGCTAGTATCGTCATTGTGAACAAAGGCATTTGTGTCCTCCGCCAAGAGCCTCATGGTCATTTGACCAGAGTTATGTGGCAAAGTGATACCTCCTATGCGACCAAGCTCCGTTTGTCGCTCCATAATTCGACTAAGTCCTTCTGTCGCAATGGCGGAGAGCAGCGGGGCCAACGCGCAACCTTGCCTGATCGATCATTTCAGTTTGATTACCTTTGAAAGTTGCCCAATTACATTGACTTTGGTCGAAGCATTGCCAAGGAGAGTGGAGATCATCCTAGGGAATCTCTGACTACACCCGAGGTCATTCAGCGATTGTAAATATAGTCTCATTCCAATCTGTCGTAGGCTTTGTCAAAATTAATCTTGAGGAAGACAACATCGTGCATATATAGAGATCAGGGAGAATTGAAAGGGGGTGCTGAATGTAACCGCCATCCACCTATGATTTCTATCTTCGCTACCTTAGTCAAGCTTATTCGCCCATAAATGATTGATACCAATGGCACTTCCACCAGAACCACGCTGATGGGTTCTAGAAAAACACACATGGGATTGAGAGATGCCCTTAAGTCTTTTTTGAAGGTCCTCTCCTTCAATTTTAATCTCCTAAAGACAAATGAAATTTGGGTTTAAGCTTATGTCACGGAGCCATTGATCAATAGTGGTGGCTCTTGTGGGGTTTGTTAGCCCCTTAGTGTTTAGTGAGGTGATGATCATTTTCTTACACTTCCCTCATTCCAAGGGTGGGACTTCTCTTTTTTCCTATTCGAGTCTTCATTCTTTCTTGAGGGAAGATGGTCCCAACCATGCACCTTTGGTTTAATGGGGCTTTTCCACGGCATACCTGGCAACTATTTCCCCTTGGGGGAAGCCTCCCGTTGGGGGAGTTGGAGAGGCCTTTCTGGTATTGTTGTTCCAATGATGGAACTTTCATTGTCCATATTGTCCTCATTACTTGTGGTGAATCCTTCTTCCTTGGTAGTTATGTGGTCCTCTTGATTGACCTCATTAGAGGGGGGCCACTCCAAGGGTAAGTTATTTCTACCCGCAAAGTCCAGGACCCCCCATATAATCTAGCTCGTTAACCTCCTTCTCGAGTTGTAGTATATGTTATTGAGTGACTTTTTTGGTGTGTGGGTCTTCTGTGAAGGTCTCCATGGGCTTGGGCTTCTCCTAGGGCTAGCTTTCCTTCTTCTTCTAACCTCTATAAACCCTTTTGAGTCAGTTTTTGAGATTTGGTCAACCCTGTCTCTCTCTTCCAAGGTTGGGTTGACCCACTTCCCCTTGAGAGTTTGGGCTTTGCTGGATGTTTCTTGCTTATTCTTCTACATTAGGGGGCAATCTTTAATTCTATGGCCTTGTGGACCACATTGAAAGCAAGCATTGGGAAGATTTTTATAAGTGATCTCGTGAACCCAATATTCACCTTCACCCAAGTCGACAATAATTTGCTAGGGGAGAGGCCTGTGAAGGTCTCCTTCCACAAACATTTGAGGATGCCAACGAGCATTAAACACGTGTTTTGAGCCCTCATAAATGAAACCCCCAACGTCTCCATGCGAGGCCAACGGCTTGCCAATCAAAGAGACAATATCCCACAAAACGCTATAAAGGAAGTAATGGAGATTGGGGAGCTCGACCCAAAAAGCGTACGGAAGGGGCTTAGAGTTGTCGGGCATGAAATTGGGTGCCCATTTGAAGAGCCAAAGGGTGGTGCACACGACTTTCCAGAACCCGACACTGTGGGCCTCGAGTGCCATTTCTTCGTTCTCAAAAACTAGCAAGAGGTGTCTGGCAGGAAGGAATTGGCACTTACACACTCCTAAGCCATGAGTAAACCACTCTTTGCGAAACCACTAGCGCACAGAATCCAGCGGGGGCCTAGGAGCGAACAGGTGGCTAATGAGGCAAGTTCTCCTGATTTATTCTTGGGTTGAAAGGATCGCCTCGCGATTAAGTGCAACGCGAGGGGCCACCATGGTCTGTAAGGAGTTAGGGGCAGCATCCACCTCATTGGAGAAAGCACGAGGTAAATTACTGATAACGAGGGAAGGGACCCCCACATCCATAGAGGCGGCCACCAGGAGAACGAAGCTATAACTTCATAGATTCAAATGGAAATGCCGATGCTCTAGAAGGGCTGCGAAGAAGAAGAACCCTGAGCCTTCAAAACTTCTCTTACATGATTAAAAGCCCCTCCACAGAGAACATAAATATAATATCAAACAGAAAGAAGCAAATCGCAACCATCCATCCAACAAATGTCGAGAAGGCCTTAAAACACTACGCTTCAGGACTTTAATCTTTTTCCAAAAAACTCCTTAGCAAAGATCAAGACTTCTATGCTGCGAAGAAAGCTAACTTATAATGGATCCATGCCACGGCCCGAACCAGAGAGGTTACTTCTTTTAATTTAAGAGTTCCAAAACGGTCCCACGAAGGAGGCCCAACCGGACAGAACTTAAGCTAGTTCCCAGTAAATCACATGCCACCCGCACGCGATGGACACAGACTGAACTGGATGATTAGTGACATTGGCACTCCTTCCGAAAACCACGATGGATAGTGCCGAGGACACAAGAGGACGCCGTCGCCCCATCAATCATGATGCACAAGCGCCCCGTCAGTCGCGAAGCACACATGCAATCTCATCATTCGTGATGCACACGTCAAATTCACACTGCATGCAGCTCTTGTTGTTTTTTTTTTAATATAAAGGAAGTTCGGCAATAGCCTACTCTCCCGGACTTGAATTAAATTAAGAAACAAAGGTACAATAGAAGAGGACTAGTGCCCACGGGACCCCCCAAATCCCACAAAGCAGGGGAAGCTTGATTGAATCCTAGGTTGCATTACAGAGAAGGTTAATCACCCTCTCATCGCCCTCATGCGGGGCCCACTTGGGTTTGAGCTTGTTGTTGATCAAAAGGAGGACTTGATGGTGCCTGAAGGGGAGGGATTTCTTACTGTTAACGATCCTTTTGCCAAGGAGGAATAGTGATTTCTCAATCGACCACTCCCTGGGGGGATTGCCGAAGTTGAGAGCACACCTCTCCCGCCAAATTTTCCACAGGGCTTCCCCTCTGATGGCGTTCCAGAGTGTCGCAGAGCAGCCAATCGCTTCTCCCAAAAGGACTTGTTTCCAACTAAGCTGTTTTTGAAGTCTGATTTTCATTCCAACCATCTGCCAGATTCTGTAGGAGTTGGGGCAAGTAAGGAAGATGTGTGGGACATCTTCGATAGCACGGTGGCAGCGTTTGCACCAAGGAGGGATCCCACAAAGTTTGCTAGCCTTATGGTTGGTCCAAATTCCTCGATGAAGAATTTGCCATAAGAGGACAGACTTCTTAATCTCTATAAGGGGGTGCCAGATACCCATGAATTTCATGTCCCACCGAAGCCGCGTCCAAGACAGGCACCACTTCTTGTTGAGGCTGATCTGGAGGTCAGCCGTTTCTTTGATGTTCGGGATTTTGAGTAGGCTATTTCCATTGTGCCATTTGAGACCAAGCGAGTTCGGTGTGTCGTGTCCCATGAGAAGGCGAGTCTTGTGACGATCCCAAGCGAGGCATCTGCTTTGCAAAGTGTTCCATTCTTCGTAGGAGATGTTTATGCGAGGGTCAATATCCTCGAAGTTGATCCAGCTGTTGGTGTCATGTTTCCAGAGGTGTTTCCATTTTTTGAATCCTTTGTTCAATAACTTCTTGGCATTTTGAATGTTTCCACGACTCCACACTCCTGATGCCATGTATCGGAAACCAGATAGAGTCGTTTTGTCTGATTTCGGCCGCCCACTTCCAGTCCTCACTAATTCTTGTGAAGCTTTTGACTTTATTCCAGCCCTTCCAAAGGGAGCACACGAGATTGGAGCCTTTCGGGAAGACGGGGATCGGGGAGAATAGCAGGGTCATGATGTCAAGGTTCTTCCAGTTCGGGAACCCCATGAGGGCCAACTCATTCTTGTTTCTGAAGATCAGCTTGGCCCACGAGGCCTCCCTATTGCACCAAGCCTTAATCATCCATTTGGCTGCCAGTTTGTTAGCCATACACCCGATGTCCAGGATACCAAGTCCCCCACTATCTCTAGGGCTAGTGCAGATGGCCCATTTGATTTTAGGCACCCCCCTTCTGTTATGATCGCCCGTCCAAAGAAAGTTTCTACAAATACTATTCAGTTTGGACAGGCCTTGCTCATTCGGTCTCCAACAAGAAAGGAAATAGATGGTAGAAGAGAGGAGGAACGTGTTGATAACCATCGCACGTCCAGCGAGATTGATTTGCATACCTCTCCAGTAGTTAAGCTTGTTTTCGAGTTTGGCCAGCACCCAGTTCCATCGCTGCTCCATAGAGACGCCAAACCCCAAGGGGATTCCAAGAAGTCGAAAGATTTGGCCCTGCGGAATGATTTGACAGCCATGATCAATGAGAAGGCCAGGATGATGTCCCACAATAGCCTTAAAGGCGGTCTTAGAGTGGTTGATTTTGGATCTAGAGGCATCACAAAAGGTAGCAAGACACCTCCAGAAAGTCTCCAGGCTGGTATTATCATTGTGAACGAACGCGTTCATATCATCGGCAAAAAGTCTCATGATGATTTGACTGTGGTCGTGAGGCAGCCGGAGGCCTTTGATATTGCCAGCCTCCACATGATGTGCCACAAGTCTGCTCAGCCCCTCAGTGGCGATGGCAAAAAGAAGGGGGGCTAGAGGGCACCCTTGTCTAATAGATCTTTTAAGATGGATCGCCTTCGAAAGTTTGCCGTTGACGTTAATTTGGGTCGTTGCGTTTTCGAGAAGGGTCGCGATCATCTTGGTGAATTTCTGACTACATCCGAGATCTTGGAGCGACTGCAGAATATAGTCCCATTCTAGCCTGTCCTAGGCTTTGTCAAAGTCGATCTTGAGGAAAACCACATCTTGATTAGACTCATTTGCAAATTGAATACCTTCCCAAATATCCATAATGGTTTCCAGGATAGACCTGCCTTTGATGAAACCTTTTTGGTCCTCACTAAGCCAAGATCTCAGGTGGCACGAGAGTCTGTTGGCGATGACTTTGGCGATGATCTTGTATCCTGTTTGGAGCATCGTAATAGGCCGCCAGTTCTCGATTCTGTTCTTTTCCCCCTTCTTGTGTATCAACTTGATAATTCCATTATTTAGACAAGAAGGGAGAGCACCAAACTTTAGCGCTTCTTGCCAAACCATCCGAAGAGGGGTGGCAACCACCAGCTTGAAGGATTTAAAGAACTCGTTAGTGAGTCCGTCGGGTCCCGGGCTTTTACCGAGAGGGAGGGCATCAATGACCTCAATGATTTCTGATTCAGAGATAGGGGCATGAAGCAGGGAGTGGAGGTGGGGTGGTATTCTCCGGGGGGAAACCCTAGAAATGGCAGCCATACAGTCCCTTCTATGGTGGGAGAGGGGGTTCGAGGTTCCCAGGAGTCTCGTGAAGTGCCCTTCGATGATGCCAAGATTATCTTCTTCCGAATTGCATACATTGCCATGTGGATCTAGCAGTAGGGGGATCGATTCTCTGTTGTGTTTCCTTTTAAGGATACGGCACATCTCTTTGGTGGGTTTGTCGGCTTTGCCAGCCCACCACTCCTTGAAGAAGATTTGCAAGTTTTTCCTTTGTATTTCTTCCTCGTATCTCAACACTGCTCTAATTTTTTGGAGACCTTTCTGGGCTTGGTGTTTTCCTTTGTTCACTTCCTCCTCCAGCCGCCAGAGTCTGTGGTAAAGAGCTTCCCTGCGAGCCCGCCGCACAGTCTCGAGCATCTTCTTAGTTCTCATCATGATCTTACGAGACTTGTCGACCGCACTTCTCCAGCACTTGGCTGGGGCCAAGCCAGAGGCGAACGCCACCTTCCACACATCGGCAATCTCTTGATGGACGGAGGGGAGAGAGAAGGTGGTTGCGTTGGCATGGAACCACGGAGCCTTGCGGATCTTGTTGGAAGGTTGAAAAGTGATAACGATCGGGTAGTGATCAGAGATAGTGAGATCGGTGCGTTGCGTGATGGTAGGGTGGCCCCACTGATGAGTAAAACTCTGAGAGATGTAGGATCTATCGAGTCTAGCTTTCCTCAGTTCCTCGCCCGCTTGGAGATTCGACCAAGAAAAGCCACTCGAGTCTTTGAATTCAACCAAATCCAAGTGGAGTTTGGTCATGTCCCACGTTTCTTTCTCCCGACTGTCGAGGACCCTGCCCTTGCCCATCCATCTGTCCATAGGGTCCTCCACCATGTTGAAGTCTCCACATATAAGCACGTTGTGAGGAAGCGAGTCTAAGGAAGCCCATGTGTTCAGTCTCTCCAAATCCCCGTTAGGGGCGTACAAAGAAACAATAGTAGCACAAACAGGAGCACCAAAAGAAACAGCAATCCAACGGTGACTTACATCTTCAATGGAGTTCTCAAGCTTTTCAAACCAGAGTTGTTTAACACCGATAACCGTTCCTCCAGACCCCCGCTGGTGCTTCGTTGAGATCCACACATGGGCCGAGGAGACCTGTCTGAGCCGCTTCTGGAGGTCTTCTCCGTCAATTTTAATCTCTTGAATACATATAAAGTCTGGGTTTAAGCTAATGTCGCGAAGCCATTGACCAATGATGGTCGCTCTTGAGGGGTCGGTTAGCCCTCTAGCATTTAGCGAGATGACAATAATTTTTGTATTGATCCCTCTTTGCGGGAGGGAGCTTTGTCCTTTCTTCTCTTCGCTTCGTCTTTCTTTTTCGCTGGGATCTGATCCCGACTTAGAAGTCGGTTCTTGTGGGGGCTTTTCCAGGGTAACTCCATAGGCTGTTTTCCTTTGCGGGATGCCCCTTGCTGGGGAGACTTGGGCCCCGTGCTCGGCACCGTTTCCGGGATCGTCGATCCAATGATGGAACTTTCACTATCCATGTTGTCTTCGTTACTAGTGGTGAAACCATCTTCTTTGCTTGTGGTGTAACCCTCCTGGGGTGTTTCTTTATTGTCAGGGATCTCTAGGGCTTTGTCGTAGGTGTCTACCTCAAGTAGCTTCCCACCTGGGTAGTCAAGCTCATTGATCTCCTTTCCTAGATTGCAATACAAATTGCTGGAGGGGTTAAGTGGCAGGTTGTTTCTCTCACTGTTGGCCCTAGGGCTTCTTTTCCTTCTTCTTCTAACTTCAATAAAGCCATCAGCATCAGCTTGTGGATTAAGGAGGCCCTTGCCTTCCCCTTCCTTGGTCGAGTGGGTCAAATCGCCAATGTTGTCTTGAGCAGTTTTGGAGGCTTCTTGAAAGCGCTTGTTTTTTTGCCTGAAAGGGCAATCTTTAATCCTGTGACCTTGTTGGCCACAACGAAAGCACGCGTTGGGAAGGTTTTTGTAGGTGATGTCCTGCTCCCAAACATCTCCTTCGCCCATGTCCACTTTGATCATTGATGGCAGCGGCGAGCTGAGGTCGGCCTCGACACAGATTTGGGGGTGCCACCTAGCGTTGAACGAGTGTCTTGCACCTTCATAGATGAGACCACCAATGTCTTCGCGTGAAGCCAGCGGCTTGCCGATAGGAGAGACAATGTCCCACACGAAGTTGTACAAGAAGTAAGGAAGGTTAGGGAGCTCAACGCAAAGAGGGTACCGAAGCGATTTCGATTTGTTAGGAGTAAAGTCCGGGGACCATCTGAATAGGCACAGGGTCGCCCGACCGAACTGCCAGGTGCCAACGCTAAGGGCTTGGAATGCCATCTCTTCATTTTCAAAGACTAGTAGCATGTGGTTCGCTGGTAAGAACTGACATTTGCTAACAATAAGACCTCGAGGGAACCATTCTTTTCGAAGCCATTGTCGCACAGTTTCGAGCGGGGGCCTAGGGCCAAACACTTGGCCGATGAGGCAAACTTTCTTGAGCTCCTCCTGAGCAGACAGAACCGCGGGTCTACTGAGGGACACGATGGGGGATTCAACACTATCGGATGCCCCAGGGGCGGCACACGACCCCCCCTCCAGCAGAGCGGCCAGGACATCGGTCTCCCTAGGGGGAGGGGCCCGATTACTTTTCACGAGAGAGGATGAAGCCACATCCATGGGGCCCACGAGCGTCGTCAACAGTGGAGACCTGCGATGTTGGGCGCTGTCAGTTGTGCGCTCACGATTGCTCGATAACTACTTGCTGCCTTCTATCTGTCGCACAAATGAACGATAGATATCGAGCACACGCTAGAGAAGCATCTTGAAAAGCCCAAAAATCCCACAATAAAAGTAGCTCTCTTCTTCTTTTTTTTCGAATCTCTTCTCTTTTTTTCTTTCTTTTTTCTCTTACTTTCATTTAAAACCGATTACTAAGCCAGCTTGCCGCCACTTCTAAGATTTTAATGCCAAAAAACAAAAAGATTGTCACGCCCCAGGAGGAAACAGCTCGCGCGCCCAGAAAACGATCGTTAGAGGGAGAAAACAGAGCCGAACCAGGCCTTTCTTTTGGTTACTGGACTTAGTACTGCTAGTTCCGTGTCAGTCGGCGGTATAGTGGTCCCGCGACTGATGGTATTGAAGCCCACGATGGATGGTTTTCTGACCCTCGCGCCCACGACTGATGGAATTGCCCGCGAATGGTGGTATTGTCCTCCGCGATTGACGGTAATTAGGCCCGCAATTGACGGTTTGGAGCCCCGCGATCGACGGTCCAAGAAGTACGCTGTCGATCGCCGTAGTTCTTGTCAGTCGGCGGCCCCAACACTGTCAGTCGACGGCACGAACCGGCACGAACCTTAGTTGTTGATGACGACGGACTTCGCTGCAGTTATGTCTTGTTGAATGCAAAAAGCTCCGGCTCTGATGACGATGGACTTCGCGCCTTTAAGCATGCGGAGAACAAAAATTCCTAGTCCTGTCTATCGCACGAAGCCTGAGGTGTCTATCGCACGAGGCCCTGACTGAGCATCTGTCGTGTCGTTGGCTTGCCTCCGTCGTTCCCGGCTCCGTCCATGGCTGTCGTGTCCATGGCACTGCTCATGCAGCTCTTGTTGTTGATGATGGAACTACTCCAAAGCTTAATGGTCGAAGAGACGGCAAAGCCTCAGAGCATTCCGTCGCTAGCTGTCAGTCATCGCTCCTTCGCCTTCCTTCAGTTAGTCATCACCTACGAATGGAACCATATTAGTCATCGAACAATTTTGTCAGTCGTCACCTACGAATGGGACCATATGAGTTGCCTTCTGTCACTCCTCGCCTTTCCTTGCTCCCTCATGACCCATATATTTTTCCTCCGAATATCATTTTGTATTTCTTTTTTCACATGTGTGTTGCACGAGAGCACCCATTGGAATGGATTGTTCACCTAACCCTTCTAGCAAAGTCGAGTTAATGTACATCATTGCAATCGAAATCATTGGCATTAAAATCTAAAAAGTGGCCTTAGTTTAAGTTTAAGTGGCATTAAAATCTAAAAAATGGCCTTAGTTTAAGTTTAAGAGTGGCTTTAGTTTAAGTTCCCCTTTTGTGGTCATGGATTTGGTGACCCCCTCTTTTGTGAGAAGTAATCTAGCCCCTCCTCCGAGGGAGACCAGTAACCTGGCCTCTCTGTTGGAGGGGGGGATCTTGTGCCGCTCTTGGGGCCTCCGAGAGTGCTGAACCCCCCTTGGTCTCCCTCAGTAGATCCACAATTGTGTCAACTCACGAGGAGCTCAAGAAAGTTTTCCTCGTCGGCCAAATGTTTGGCCGTAGCCCCCGCTCGAAACCATGTGACAGTGGCTTCGCTACGAGTGGTTCCTCCATGGGCTAATTGTCTGTAAGTGTGAGTTCTTACCGGGAAGCCACAAGCTGCTAGTCTTTGAAAATGAAGATATGGCTTTTCCAGCCCTAAGTGTCGGAATTTGGCAACTCGGTCGAGCGACCCTGTGCCTATTCAGATGGTCCCCTGCTTTTACTCTAGACAAATCGAAATCGCTTCGGTACCCTCTCTAGGTTGAGCTCCATAACTTGCCATACTTCTTGTACAACTTCGTGTGGGACATTGTTTCTCCTATCGGCAAGTCGTTGGCCTCATGCGAGGACATTGGTGGTCTCATTTATGAAGGTGCAAGACACTTGTTCAACGCTCGGTGGCACCCTCAAATCTATGTCGAGGCTGACCTCAACATGCCGCTTCCATCGAAGATCATAGTGGACTTGGGCGAAGGGGATGTATGGGAGCAAGACATCAATTACAAAAACCTTCCCAACGCGTGCTTTGGTTGTGGCCAACAAGGTCACAGGATTAAAGATTGCCCTTTGAGACAAAAAAGCAAGCAAAATCAAGAAGCCCCCAGAAACGCTCAAGACAACAAAGGGGCATTGACTCACTCGACAAAGGAAGAGGATGTCAAGGGCCCTCGTTATCTAGAAGCTGATGTAGACAGGTTCATCAAAGTTACAAGAAGAAGGAAAAGAAGCCCTAGGGTGACTGCTGAGCGAAACAACATGTCAGTTACCCCCTCCAGCAACTTGTATTGCAATCTGGAAAAGGATATCAATGAGTTTGACTACCCAGGTGGGAACCAACTTGAGGTGGACACCAACGACAAAGCCCTAGAGATCCTTGACAATAAAGAAACCTCCCAAGAGGGTTACATACAAAGCAAAGAAGACGGCTTTGCTACTAGTAATGAAGATAACATGGATACTGAAAGTTCCATCATCGGATCGACTATTTCGAAAACGGTGTGGAAAATGGTGCCCAGTTCTTCCTAGCAGGAGGCATCCCACAAAGGAAAACAACCTATGGAGTTACCCTGGAAAAGCCCCCACAAGAACCTATTGCTAATTTGGGATCCGATCCCAACGAAAAAGAAAGATGAATCCAAGAAAAGAAAGGAAAAAGCTCCCTTCCATAAAGAGGGCTCACGATGACAATGATCATCATCTCGTTAAATGCTAGAGGGCTAACCGATCCCTCAAGAGTGAGGATCATTGGTCAATGGCTTCGTGACATTAGCCTAAAGCTATAATTTATATGTATTCAAGAGATTAAAATTGACGGAGAAGACCTCCCGGAACGGCTTAGACATGTCTCCTCGACCCATGTTTGGATTTCAACGGCACACCAGCGGGGATCCGGTGGAACGATAATCGGTATAAATCAATTCTGGTTTGAAAAGCTTAAGAACTCCATTGAAGATGAATGCCATCGATGGATTGCTATTTCGTTTGGTGCTCCTTTTTGTTTTACTTTAGTTTCTTTGTATGCCCCTAATGGGGAGTTAGAGAGACTAAACACTTAGGCCTTCTTGGACTCGCTCCCCCACAACGTGCTTATTTGTGGTGACTTCAACATGGTGGAGGCCCCTGTGGACAGATGGATGGGCAAGGGCAGGGTCATCGATAGTTGGGAGAAAGAAACATGGGACAAAACCAAACTGCACTTGCATTTGGTCGAATTCAAAGATTCAAATGGCTTTTCTTGGTCAAATCTCCAAGCGGGCAAGGACCCGAGGAAAGCTAGACTTGATAGATGCTACATTTCTCAGAGTTTTACTCATCAGTGGGGCCACCCTTCCCTCTTGCAATGCACCAACCTCACCATCTCTGATCACTACCCGATCGTTATCCCTTTCCAACCTTCCACCAAGATCCATAAGGCTCCTTCGTTCCACACTAGTGCGCCCTCCTTCTCTCTCCCCTCTGTCCATCAAGAAATTGCTGATGTGTGGAAGGAGGCATTCGCCTCTGGCTTGTCCCTCGCCAAGTCTTGGAGAAGTGCGGTCCATAAGTCACGATAGATCATGATGAGATCCAGGAAGATGCTCTAGACTGTGCGACGGGCTCGTAGAGAAGCTCTATATCATAGACTCTAGAAAATCTCAAGCCTAGAAAGGTCTTCGAAAAATTTTCTTCAAGGAGTGGTGGGCTGGCAAAGCCAACAAACCCACCAAAGAGATGTGACGTATCCTTAAAAGGAAACATAAGAGAGAATCGATCCCCTATTGCGAGACTTAAATGGCAATGTATGCAATATAGAAGCAGATAATTTTAGGATCATTGAAGGGCACTTCACGAGACTCTTGGGGACCTCAAACCCCCTCTCCCACCATAGAAGGGACTATATGGTAGCCATATCTAGGGTTTCCCCCCACAGGATACCACTCAACCTTCGCTCCCTGCTACAGGCCCCTATCTTTGAAGCAGAAATCATTGACTTCATTGATGCCCTTGTTGGAACAAAACAATCACAAATTGGTGATTACAAAGAGCTTGAAGGAAGTCAATGATCAGTTTGAAGTGAAAGAAGTTACTTGAGAAAGTGAAGAAGATTTCAGAATGAAAGCTTGTATACATATGTACATTATAGGTGGAAATTCTTGTATTATGAGTATAGATAATCCTTAGGATGATAAGGAGTAATGTTATAGACACCGGATAAGTCTAGAACCATATGTATATAAGTCAATAATGTAAAGAATTACATGTGAGAGTCATTAGAAGACAAGTGTCATAGAGATAGATGTGAAGAGAGTCATCTTCAGAAAGTAGCGACGAGTATTTCGTAGATTTCTCTCAGTCTAATCACGTGGATCGGAAATCCTTTTGTACACATCTAATCTAAAGAATATTGAAGCTATGTTCAAAGTTTCATGGTTCAATTCCTTTCCTACTATGAGTATGATCAATAGGAACATTTGTATATAGAGTGTGCAGATAGACTTCTCAGAGTCGCACACTTTTTCGTGTCAATGTTTTGCTTAGATCTCAGTGTACAGTGTAAAGTTTTTGATGAGTGAGCATTCAAAATCTGAGTTAGAAGGGAGGAAGCTATAGCTAAAAGCATTTAGCAAAACGGGATCTGTGCTGTGAGAAATCAACCTTAGAAGTTACCTATGTCAAAGTCCCTTGTTGAGGAAGACAGTTTCTGACATACTTTTGATCTTAAGGATCAAATTGAAGTTTCAATGATTCTTTTGAAGGACTAATGGTTGATATGATTGCGCAAAGGTAGCTTGGAGGTAAGTATATCATCAGGTTGAAGAAATTTGAAGATATCTGTAGGAAATGAAGTCAATCTTTGGAGCAGACTTCTTGAAGAAGGAAAATTCTCACTTAGAGAATTGTTCATGAATGATTTGGTAAATCAAAGTAACATTTGTGTAAAGTTTGGTCTATAACTGATATAGAGGTGTTTTTAGATCAGTATAGATCAAACCTTTAGAATTAAGAGGTCTCCAACAGTGGTATGAGAGCATACGGTGCAATACAAGTGAAGTAAAGGCATTGGAAGTCCCGACTGCTGTAGATATTGACGCTCCTTCTAATTGAAGGTGAAGGAGGATAAATTCTTGAAGATAACCTGCAGAAGTACAAAGTATGAGTTTGAAGGATTAATAAATTTCAAAGCTTTATATCAAAGGTACATCATATTATCATAAATCTGAGTAATTGCAGACATAAGAAAATCAAAGATGGGAGAAAGCTTGCAGCTTGATAAGCTAGATAGGGAGAACTATCCAGCTTGGTCCATGAGGATGGAGTCACACCTCATGAGCAAAGACTTGATGGCATTCATCATAGGAGAAGAAGAAAAGCCTGATTTTGGAGATCCTAGTGTTCCAACTAGGGAAGAGCTTGTAGATTTGAAGACTTGGATGAGGAAGGATGCTCAAGCCAAGAGCATCATTTACATGGCTGCAAATGATTATCTTCTACCTCACATCAGAGGATTAGAAAGTGCAACAGATGTGTGGAATGCTTTGGAAGAGCATTTCCAAAATACAACCAAGTCAAGGAAGTCTTCATTATGGGCAAAGTTTACAACCTTTAATGGCAAGGATGAAGGATATTGCAGATAGTTGGGGAGCAGCAGATGAAGACATTGAAGAGGATAAGTTGATAAGGCAAATACTTACAGGTTTCAGAGGAGATGAAAAGTGGAAGACTTTCATATTGTCCATAGAATTGTCACTTGATCACTTTACTCCTGATCTTAATCAATTGCTAGGACACATGCTAACCTTTGAGCAGGATATCAAAGGAGACAATGATAGGAGTGCAAGTCAAGCTATGTACTCCAAGGACAAAAAAAAAAGAATGGCAAAGGGAAGCACTCATGTGATGATGAAGGAACTTCAAGTCAAGCTAACTTTACAAAAGGAAAGATGAATTACAGAGGTAAAGGAAGAGGAGGTAAGAACAAAGATAATACTAAAGCTTGTTGGATTTGTGGCAGAACCAATCATTTGGCAAATGATTGTTGGTATAACAATCAAAATGGAGGAAATAATAACCAGAGCTTCAATCAATGAGGTAGAGGAGGCAGAAACCAAAGAGGCAACTTCACAGGAAGAGGTGGTAGGACATCATATGCTAGAGGAGGTGGAAGAAGTTTTCAATCTCATTCCTACAACAACAATTATTATAATTATGCATCAAATCAGAAGGATGACATGACTCTCATCTTGAATGCAACTCATGAAGCAGTAGGAGAAGATCAAAGGGTGTTTTATATTGACTCACGATATAGCAATCATCTGAGTGGCAATATATCATTGATGACTGATATGGAAGCAAAGGTGAATGGACATACAGTTCAAACAGGTGACAACACCAAGCATAAAGTGGAGAGCATTGGATCAGTGAAGACCAAGAGTGGAAGTACACTCTTGAGCAAGGTACTTTATGTTCCTAATATTCCTAAAAACTTGATAAGTGTAGGGCAAATTGTGGAGAAGGCATATGAAGTTAGATTCACAAACGATGGTGTTTATGTGCAAGATCCAAATCACGGATATAGAAACATCATTGCAGGTAAAAAGGAATGAAGGTTGTTTACTCTTAAAGTTCAAGGTAATGTGGGACATGCTTTATTTACTTATGGAAGTGAAAAGATGTCTGAGTTAGACCTATGGCATCAAAGGCTAGGTCATTTCAATGAGACAGCCATAAAGGAAATGTCAAGGAATGATGTGGTACTTGTTTTGCCAAATGTTGAAGGGAAACACATGGTGTAGAAGTGTGAAGCTTGTCAATTAGTTAAAGCACACAAAAGTTCATACAATAAATCAGGATACAAGTATTCAAATATGCTTGAATTGATTCGTACATATGTGTGGGGTCCTTCAAGGGACTATTGTTGGTGCAAATCAAGCCTTCACATTTGGCTTGTATCCTTGAAGGATATCTCTACATGAAGCAAGAACCATAGAAACACTTGCCTATGTGTTGTTACATTTTACTCATTGTAAAAGTCTATATGACTTGGCATTTACATGTAATCACTTACCTAATTGATTAGAGTCGTGGAAATTGGATGGTGTAATTGGAGAGAATATCTCCTTACTTTTAGAGGAGTAATTATAGGAGATTTGAATCTTGAATTCAAGTTCAAATCTCAACTCAACTCATATAAAAGACAATGTAAAAAGTCGCGGGTTAGCTAGTCACATTGAGATCACTCCCCGAGGCATTCTACTATTGTAACTCTGTGTGTGTTAGTGCTACTTCATAGCCTACACCACAATACCTCAATTAGCTATGCTTGTCATGCTAATGAGATTGTAAAAATACATCAATCAATAGAGTATACACATTCACTATCTCTGGTTTCTCTGAGTCATCATCTCCAAGTCTGTCAACTTCAAAGAAGCATATCTCACGATCTACTGAACCAAATCAAGTGATTCAAAGCACATTGGAACCAGCTCCAAGCATACTACACACCAACAAAATTTCAAGGTCAAAGGATCAGCCATCTCGGAGAAATCTTGCTCGAAGTGCACACTGGTCTGTGTCTGCAGAATTCCTAAAAAGTCGGGGGTACATATAATTTTGCTAAACTCATTTCTCAGAGTATAGTTTGTCATTTCTTCTCATTCCACTTGCAAATGGTAGCTTGTTAAGCTAGTTTAATATGTACAGAAAGAATTAGATCAATTATTAGTGTGCTGGTCACACTGAGTGAAAGACTGAGCAGGTGTCACTACAGAAATAGCAAGTTTTCTAGAATTTTTGAAGTCTCAAGTAGTCTGTTTTGATTTGATCATTGCACATATCAATTGCAAAGTACATATATGCTTTCTTGGTATCATTTGGAAGCTAATCAAGTGTACTAAGCATATCTGGAGTCAAGGAGGTCTGGAGCAAAGCAGGTTTAGCAGCTTCAACTCAATCTCTTGAGTGCATCCAACCATCTTTCCCAACAGTGGTATCAGAGCAAATAAGGTAAACATGGGAGATGGTTTTCCTTCAGTCATTGACAAATTGGACAGGAACAATTACCAAGCTTGGTCTCTAAGAATGAAGACCTATCTACAATGGAAGAAGCTTATTTGGATTCATATCAGGAGATGAGGAATTGCCCTCATTCAAAGCCAGAGGACTACCCACCAAGGATGAACAAGAGAGGCTCAACCAATGGTGTGCAAAAGATGCTTTGGCAAGGTCTTACCTTCTTAACTCTATATCTGATTTCCTTTTACCTCATATAAGGAATTGTAAGACTTCCCAAGAGACTTGGGAAACTCTGTCAACATATTTCTCTTCCAATACAAGGGCCAGGAAGAATCAACTGTGGATTGAATTCACAACCCTTAGGAAGCAGCCCAAGCAATCAGTCTCAGAGTATGTGACGAAGATTAAAGATGTGGCAGACCAATTAGCAAGCATTGGAGAGGAGATTGAAGAGGAGCAAATAGTCAGGCAAGTAACAAATGGACTCAAGGCAGATGATAAGTGGGAAAGCTTCACCAATGCAATGGACCTCTACATGGACATGCATACCCCAGATCTCACAACACTCATGGGCCAACTATTCACACATGAAGCAAAGTTTACAAAGGCAGGAGATCAATCAAAAGGTAACAACCCCTCTGCTCTATATACTGATAAGAAAGTTAAGGATAAAAGTAAAGGGAAGAAGCGGGAAGAAGAAGGCTCTACCTCCCAAGCTAATTATGCAGGGAGAGGTAGATCTTCAAGAGGAAGAGGCAGAGGAGGTAAGTCAGGTAGGGGGAGACCCTACAACTCATCACCATGCAACATTTGTGGATTGTCCAATCATACCACAGATGAATGCTACAAGAACTACAAGAATCAGAGAGGAAGAGGCTATCAAAGAGGTGGATACTCTCAAGGGAGAGGCAGGTTCAACCAACACCAAGGCTACAATGGATACAACAATCAATACAACAACAATTACAATCACAACCACAATGGTAATTATCAAGGTGGATTTAGAAATAGAAGGGATTACAACAATTACACAGAGGAGCAGGATGACTCCCTATTGATCATGAATATGACCTCCAAGGCAGGTACAAATGATGATCATTTATTTTATATTGATTCAGGGTGTTCTAACCATGTAGCTGGCAATGTGGCACTACTCTCTGATTTGGAAGAACCCAAGGGCAAACATCAGGTACAGACAGGTGATGATACTAAACATTCTGTTGTAAAGATTGGAAATTTGAAAACTTGTGATGGAAACCAGAACCTATTGAGCAGGGTACTCTATGTACCAACCATCACCAAGAATCTAATGAGTGTTGGTCAGATTGTGGAGAAAGGTTTGCAGGTCAAGTTCACTCAACATGGAGCATATGTGGAGGACCCAAGACATGGATTCAGAAGGATAGCCAAGGGAGGAAAATCAGGTAGATTGTTTACTTTTGAGCTAGAAGACACCAAAAATATTGCTTTATACAACTACAAGGATCAAACACTTTCAGAATTAGAAATATGGCACAAGAGGTTAGGTCACATAGGTGAAAGAACCCTAAAGCAAATGTGCAGGGATCAATGTGTGCTTGGGATACCTTATGTATCCAAGCAACACATGATTTACAAGTATCAGTTTGGTAAGTCTCACAGGTTCTCCTATTCAAGGAAAGGTTTCATGCATGAAGACTACCTAGACTTGGTACACACAGATGTTTGGGGACCTAGTAAGGATCCCTCCATTTCAGGTTCAAGGTACTATGTGTCCTTCATTGATGACTATAGCAGGTGGACTATCTTATACTTTATGAAACACAAAGATGAAGTGTTTAATTGTTTCAAGAGGTATCTTGCACTTGTTGAAAATCAAACAGGAAGAAGCTTGAAAAGGCTAAGGTTAGATGGTGGAGGAGAGTACTTCTCCAATGAGTTTGAAGAGTTCTTGCAAGAAAGAGGCATCAAAAGGGAGATAACCACAAGGTACTCACCTGAACAAAATGGAGTAGCTGAAAGAAGGAATAGACTCATAGTAGAAACAGCTAGGTCTATGCTTAATGAAAAGAAGCTGCCAAATTATCTTTGGGCAGAAGGTGTATCCACTGCCACCTATCTCATAAATAGGTTGCCATCCAAATCACTTGATGGTATGACACCATATGAAGCTTGGCATGGTAAGAGACCTTCTCTGGATCATTGCAAAATCTTTGGTTGTGTAGCATATGTGCATATTTCCTCACAGGTAAGGGGAAAGCTAGACCCTAAAGCTGAAAAATGTATCTTCATTGGTTATGATTTGAACCAAAAGGGATACAGATTCTACAACCCAACAAACAAAGGCTTCAAGGTAAGCAGAGATGTCATCTTTGATGAGAATGACTCTTGGTATGAGAATGAATGCAGGAAGGTTAGTCTACCTTATGACATGGAAGAAGATTTTCCAAGGCTTACCAAGGAGGAATCAATTCAGAAAGAAGACTCAAGCTCAGATGATGATGACACTATCAACCTTGAGGAGTTCAAGGCATGGAAGTCCAAAGGAAAGATGAAGATGAAGAAGCTAGAGGATATAACAGAATCCTTAACTCAAGCTATGAGGAGATCTCTGAGAGAAAGTAAGAAGCCTATCAGATATGGGTATGATACTTCTCTTGTAACCAAGCATTCTGTATATCTTGCAAAGGATTTGTTGAATGAAGAACCAGGTACCTATGAAGAAGCAATCACCAAACCAGAATGGAAAGGAGCTATGGATGAAGAAATGGAAGCTCTCAAGGAGAGTGATACTTGGGACTTGGTACCCAAGAAGGACTCTATGAAGGTGATAGGATCCAGATGGATCTACAAGCTAAAGAGAAATTCTGATGGAACAATAAACAGGTACAAAGCTAGGTTGGTTGCCAATGGTTTTGCACAAACCCAAGGCATTGATTATGAGGAGACATTTTCTCCTGTGGCTAAGATGCCAACTATCAGAATATTGGTGAGTGTGGCTGCATCCAAGAATTGGAACATGTACCAATTAGATGTCAAGAATGCTTTCTTGAATGGATGGATATCTGAAGAAGTCTACATGTCACAACCACCTGGCTATGAAGATCCCAAGAAGGTAAACTATGTTTGTAAATTGAAGAAGGCTCTATATGGTTTGAAGCAGGCACCGAGAGCATGGAATTACAGGTTGACAACCTACCTCCAAGACCAAGGATTTGTGATGAGCAAAGTTGACACTTCTTTGTTCATAAAGAGAAGTAGTACAGAGGTAATCTACTTGTGTGTTTATGTTGATGACATCATCATTACAGGCAATGATGTCAATGGGATTAGACACATCAAAGGACAGATGATGAAGGAATTCAAGATCAATGATCTTGGATTATTGAAGTACTTCTTAGGTCTTGAGTTAGTCTACACCAACTCAGGTATATATATCACTCAAAAGAAGTATGTACAGGATATGGTAAAGAAGTTTGGCTTGCAGGATGCTAAAGTCTCAACTACTCCAATGGAGATCAACCTAAAGCTAAGTGCTCATGAAGGGGATGAAATACAAGACATTACAGGATATCAAAGCATGGTAGGTAGTTTGAATTATGCTACCTTGACAAGAATTGACATAGCATATGGAGTTAGTGTGCTAAGCCAATTCATGCACAAACCAAGGGTACCTCACCTAGAGGCAGCAAAGAAAATCTTGAAGTACCTCAAAGGAACTCAAAGTCATGGTTTGTACTTTCCTTATACATCAGATATTGACATTAAAATATATTCAGATGCAGATTGGGCAGGATGCAAGGATGATAGGAGAAGCACATCAGGTTACATTTGTTTTGCAGGAGATAAACCTATTTCTTGGTCAGCCAAGAAGCAACCTACAGTGGCATTGTCATCCACTGAAGCAGAGTATAGAGGGCTTGCCAATGCCACTCAAGAAGCTATCTGGTTAAAGCTTTTGTATACAGAGCTAGGCCTATACACTAGGCCTCCAATTATCTTTGGAGATAACACAAGCTCTCTTCACCTTGCAGCTAATCCAATATATCATGCTAGAACCAAACACATAGAGGTTCATTACCACTATGTGAGAGAGAAGTTGCTTAGTAAAGACATTCAATTGACTTATGTGTCTACTAATATGCAATGTGCAGATTTACTCACTAAAGCATTGGATGGGAACAAGTTATGCAGATTCAAATCCATGATTGGATTGCAGGATGTGATTGAAGACTAAGCCAAAATGTTTGGCTTGAGGGGGAGCTGTTGGTGCAAATCAAGCCTTCACATTTGGCTTGTATCCTTGAAGGATATCTCTACATGAAGCAAGAACCATAGAAACACTTGCCTATGTGTTGTTACATTTTACTCATTGTAAAAGTCTATATGACTTGGCATTTACATGTAATCACTTACCTAATTGATTAGAGTCGTGGAAATTGGATGGTGTAATTGGAGAGAATATCTCCTTACTTTTAGAGGAGTAATTATAGGAGATTTGAATCTTGAATTCAAGTTCAAATCTCAACTCAACTCATATAAAAGACAATGTAAAAAGTCACGGGTTAGCTAGTCACATTGAGATCACTCCCCGAGGCATTCTACTATTGTAACTCTGTGTGTGTTAGTGCTACTTCATAGCCTACACCACAATACCTCAATTAGCTATGCTTGTCATGCTAATGAGATTGTAAAAATACATCAATCAATAGAGTATACACATTCACTATCTCTGGTTTCTCTGAGTCATCATCTCCAAGTCTGTCAACTTCAAAGAAGCATATCTCAGGATCTACTGAACCAAATCAAGTGGTTCAAAGCACATTGGAACCAGCTCCAAGCATACTACACACCTACAAAATTTCAAGGTCAAGGGATCAGCCATCTCGGAGAAATCTTGCTCGAAGTGCACACTGGTCTGTGTCTGCAGAATTCCTAAAAAGTCGGGGGTACATATAATTTTGCTAAACTCATTTCTCAGAGTATAGTTTGTCATTTCTTCTCATTCCACTTGCAAATGGTAGCTTGTTAAGCTAATTTAATATGTCCAAAAAGAATTAGATCAATTATTAGTGTGCTGGTCACACTGAGTGAAAGACTGAGCAGGTGTCACTACAGAAATAGCAAGTTTTCTAGAATTTTTGAAGTCTCAAGTAGTCTGTTTTGATTTGATCATTGCACATATCAATTGCAAAGTACATATATTCTTTCTTTGTATCATTTGGAAGCTAATCAAGTGTACTAAGCATATCTGGAGTGAAGGAGGGCTGGAGCAAAGCAGGTTTAGCAGCTTCAACTCAATCTCTTGAGTGCATCCAACCATCTTTCCCAACAACTATAGCATAAATGGATCCAGATATTATGTGTTGTTCATTGATGATGCAACCAGATGGATTACTTTATATGTAATCAAGGACAAATCAGAAGTGTTCAAGACATTCAAGCATTATTATGCTTATGCAGTAAGGATTACAGGACAAATGCTCAAGAGGTTGAGATCAGATGGAGGGGGAGAGTATTTCTCTAAAGAGTTTGATGATTAGTTGTGGAATGCAAGTATGAAAAGAGAAGTAACTTGCAGGTACTCCCCTCAACAAGATGGATTTGCAGAAAGAAGAAATAAAACTCTTGTAGAGTTTGCAAGAGCAATGATGAAGGAAAAGAATTGTCCAAATTACTTATGGGTAGAAGCTATCAACACTACAACATACCTTGTGAATAGGTTACCTTGTAAAGCTTTGGATGGAAAAACTCCTTATGAATCATGGTGGGGTAAGAAACCTACTCTTGATCATTGTAAGGTATTTGGATGTTTAGCATATGCTTACGTTCCTTCACAATTCAGACATAAGCTAGAACCCAAAGCAGAGAAGTATGTGTTTATTGGGTATGATGATAGACAGATGGGTTATAGATTGTGGAGTCCATCCACAAAGAAATTTCTTGTTACCAAAGATGTTACATTTGATGAGCAAAGCACATGGTATACAGGGTCAACAAATGAGTATGTAGATGTTAAAGAAATACAAAGGAAAGGAAAGACAAAAGTAAGTGTGTATGAAGAAGATATTGATGATGTTGATTATAAAAGTAAATTTCAGGATAATGTTGAAGATGGGCCAAGATTTGATCCAAAATCTAATGTGGTTGAGACTTCAAGAAGTGCAGAGGTCAGAAGATCCTTGAGAGAAAGAAAAGAACCTATCAGTTATAGTTATGATACATCTTTTCTAACAACAAAAGATTATGCTTACATTGTGAAGACAGAAGAGGATCAAATCAGATATGAAGAAGCTAAAGGTAAACAGAATTGGGAGAAGGCAGTGCAAGAAGACTTTGATGCTCTACTTGAAAATGAAACATGGGAATTGGTGCCAAGTCCAAAGAATCAGAAAGTCATTGGATGTAAGTGGGTGTATAAAACAAAAAGGTTTGCAGATGGTAAAGTGTCTAGATAGAAGGCTAGACTTGTGGTCAAAGGTTATGCCCAAACTTATGGGGTAGATTATGATGAAACCTTTAGTCCTGTTGCTAAGATGTCTACAATTAGATCATTGATTGATATTGCTGCTTGTAAAGGATGGAAGTTATCACAATTAGATGTGCAGAATGCATTCCAGAATGGATACATTGCAAATGAAGTGTACATGGAGCAACCAGAAGGTTTCATCGATTCAATTGGATCAGATTATGTGTGTAAGCTCAAGAGAGCTTTGTATGGGTTGAAGCAGGCTCCAAGAGCATGGAATTACAGGCTTGTTAAGTTCTTGAATGAATGTGGATTTCAAGCATCAAAGGCAGATAGTAGCTTGCTAGTGAAGGCAAGTGAAAATTGATACATATACATGTGTATTTATGTTGATGACATTATTATCATAGGTACAGATGCTCAAGGAATCAAAGAGCTTAAGAAACAAATAGAGAAGGAGTTTAAGATAAGTAATTTGGGAAACTTATCTTATTTCTTAGGAATGCAGATTGTATATATTCAACATGGAGTATATGTTACACAAGAGAGGTACTTCAAGAATCTTGTGGTCAAGTTCAAGATGGAGGATTGCAAGTATTCAACCACACCATTGGAGGTAAATCATAAGTTGAGTACGTATGGAGGTGAAGAGTTTAATGACATGAAGAAATATCAGAGTTTGGTAGGTAGTTTAATCTATGCTACCTTGACAAGGCCAGATCTATCATATGCAATAGGTGTGTTATCACAATTTATGCATTGTCCAAAGAAGACTCATTGGATTGCAGCTCAAAGGGTACTCAGATATATCAAAGGAAACCTAAGTGAAGGTATGTATTATGGATTTACTGATACAAGAATCAAAGTGTTTAGTGACGCAGATTGGGCAAGTGATTCAGATGATAGAAGGTCTACTCATGGCTATCTCTGTTATATTGGAGATAAATTAGTTTCTTGGTGCTCAAAGAAGCAACATACAGTTGCTTTGTCATCCACAAAAGCTGAGTATAAAGGAATGGTAGAGGCTACAAAAGAAGTGATATGGTTAAAGACCTTGTTGAAGAGTTTTGGAACTGATCAGAGTACTCCAATTATTTTTGGAGATAATATGAGCTCATTATATTTGGCAGCTAACCCTATTTTTCATGCCAGGACTAAGCATATAGAAATTCAGTATCATTTCTGAGAGAAAACTTACTAGATAAAGAGATTGGAGTGTTGTATACTCCAAGAAAAGAACAAGTTGCAGATATGTTAACAAAAAGCTTGGATTTACCTAAGCTACAGAGATTCAAAGAGATGGCAAGAGTGAAGAAGAATGGAATGATCCCAATTAGTGATTGAGGAGGAGCTGTTGGAACAAAACAATCACAAATTGGTGATTACAAAGAGCTTGAAGGAAGTCAATGATCAGTTTGAAGTGAAAGAAGTTACTAGAAGATTTCAGAATGAAAGCTTGTATACATATGTACATTACAGGTGGAAATTCTTGTATTATGAGTATAGATAATCCTTAGGATGATAAGGAGTAATGTAATAGACACGGGATAAGTCTAAAACCATATGTATATAAGTCAATAATGTAAAGAATTACATGTGAGAGTCATTAGAAGACAAGTGTCATAGAGATAGATGTGAAGAGAGCCATCTTCATAAAATAGCGACGGGTATTTCGTAGATTTCTCTTAGTCTGATCATTTGGATCAGAACTCCTTTTGTACATATCTAATCTGAAAGCTAATGAAGCTATGTTCAAAGTTTCATGGTCCAATTCCTTTCCTAATGTGAGTATGATCAATAGGAACATTTGTATGTAGAGTCTGCAGATAGACTTCTCAGAGTCGTGCACTTTTTTGTATCAATGTTTTGCTTAGATCTCAGTGTAGAGTGTAAAGTTTTTGATGAGCGAGCATTCAAAATCTAAATTAGAAGGTAAGGAAGCTATGGCTAAAAGCATTTAGCAAAATGGGATCTGTGCTGTGAGAAATCAACCTTAGAATTTACCTATGTCAAAGTCGCTTGTTCAAGAAGATAGTTTTTGACATACTTTTGATCTTAAGGATAAAATTGAAGTTCTAATGATTCTTTTGAAGGACTAATGGTTGATATGATTGCGCAAACGTATCTTGAAAGGTATGTATATCATTAGGTTGAAGAAATTTGAAGATATGTGTAGGTAATGAAGTCAATCTTTGGAGCAGACTTCTTGAAGAAGGAAAATTCTCACTCAGAGAATTGTTCATGAATGATTTGGTAAATCAAAGTAACATTTGTGTAAAGTTTGGTCTATAACTGATATAGAGGTGTTCTTTGATCAGAATAGATCAAACCTTTGGAGATTAAGAGGTCCACAACAGCCTGCCCTTCTGGTAAAAGCCCGGGACCCGATGAGCTCACTAATGAGTTCTTTAAATCCTTCAAGTTAATGGTTGCCACCCCTCTACGTCTGGTTTGGCAAGAGGCGCTCAAGTTTGGCATGCTTCCATCTCGTCTCAACAATGGCATTACCAAGCTAATACACAAAAAAGGGGAAAAGAACAGAATAGTGAACTGGCGTCCTATTACGATGCTCCAAACAGGATAGAAGATCATTGCCAAAGTCATTGCCAATAGAATCTCTTGCCACTTGAGAGCATGGTTAAGCGAGGACCAAAAAGGTTTCATCAAAGGCAGGTCAATTTTGGAAACCATTATAGATATCTAGGAAGGTCTCGAATTTGCAAATGAGTCTAAACAAGACGTGGTCTTCCTCAAGATCAACTTTGATAAAGCCTACGACAGGCTGGAATGGGACTATATTCTCCAGTCGCTCCAAGATCTTGGATGTAGTAAAAAAATCACCAAGATGATTGCAACCCTTCTCGGAAACGCATCGACCCAAATTAACATCAATGGAAAACTTTCGAAGGTGATCAAACTTAGAAGATCTATCAGACAAGGGTGCCCATTGGTACCCCTTCTCTTTGCCCTTGCCACGGAAGGGCTTAGCAGGCTGGTGGAGCATCGAGTGGAAGCTGGTGATATCAAAGGCCTCCGTTTACCTCATGACCACAGTACGATCACCATGAGACTTTTTGCGGATGATATGAACGCGTTTGTTCACAATGATACTACTAGCCTGGAGACGTTCTAGAGGTGTCTGGCTAATTTTTGTGAAGCCTTTGGATCCACAATCAACCACTCTAAGGCTGCCTTTAGAGCTATTGTTGGGTCACAGCCCGACCTTCTCATTGATCATGGCTGTCAAATCATTTCGCAGGGAAAAATTTTTCGGCTTCTTGGAATTCCCTTGGGGTTTGGCGTCTCTATGGAACAACGGTGGAACTGGGTGCTGGCCAAACTCGAAAACAAGCTTTAACATTGACATGTCCAAACTCCATCTAAAAAATATAAAAGTGATAAGAAAGCTTATACAAAAATTAAACATTGAACATATTTTCCATGTGGATATCGGATAGTTATTCAAAATTGCTATAGAACATGGTTTTTCTAAGCAAACTGCTTCGGAGCATTTATATAAGCACTAAAAATGTTATGGATTTTCAACTGAACTCGTGACTTTCTTGATCTATGTGTACAGCCCCATCATCTGATGTAATTGATTCAGTCTAAGACTATTGAGAGCTCTCCTCTTCTTCTTTAATATCCACAAGAGCTCTACCTTCATCCAAGTACATACCGAATTCTTGAGGATCATGCACAAATATTCTTTTTTGCCTATGATTAGTTGTACCACATACATTTGGAAGCTTTTGCTTTATCATAATGATGGTTTCTTTCCTTAAGTGCCCCGTTTTTGTCAAGAAAGAATCATAAAACAAAAATTTACATCATCCATTTTAAGAGTGGATGTGCTTCAAATATTCTTTTTCTTTTTTGAGTCTGTTCCTTTGGCATCGACCTTGAGGTGCAAGGTGATGCCTGGCATTGACTTGTCTCTCAAAATCGATGCACAAATCTGGCATTGACTTCCCATTGATATGCATGAGCTATCTAGCCAGCTAGAAATCGATGTGAGGCATTGACTTTGACTTGCAAGTCGATATTAGGCATTGACTTTATAGTGCAAGTTGATACCTGGCATTGACTTTCAGATGCAAGTCAATGTCATGCATCGTACTTTTACGTGCAAGCCAATGCTTGGCATGAGCTTTGTGCTTCAAGTCGATGCCTGACATCGACTTTGTGGTGTAAAGTCGATGCCTATCATCAACTTTGTGGTGCAAGTCGATGCGAGGCATCAACTTTGAGTGCAAGTTGATGTTAGGCATCGACTTTGAGTGTAAGTGGATGCTAGCCACGACTCTGAGATGAACCTAAAGGTCGATGCTTGGCATCGACCAACACTCAAAGTTGATGCCTCACATCAACTTGCACCACAAAGTCGATGCCCGATATCGACTTGTAGCACAAAGTGGATGCCAAGCATCGACTTGCACCTTAAAGTCGGTGCTTGACATCAAGCTATACCTGATCAAGGACATTCAGAGAGAGAGAACCAACATTTCTACACATTTCAAGAAATATGAGGGAAGATTCCAAAAGACTATAAACCAACTTAAGGTGACTATGAGCATAGGAGAAAAACCTCGTGATAGGAGAATGGGTCACCCCATGAAAGCAAATAAAAGAAATTTCATCTGGTGGACATAGTAGTATAAAAACTAGTGATGATGATTTAATGAGGAAAGAGAGGTCAAAGGAAATTGAGGTTATTAGGAAAGATCAGCCACTTTAGGAAATGATAGATTTGGAGTCGTATCTTTAGTACATTGAAGAGAAAAATGCGACCCTTTTGGTGTTTTCAGGAGCCTATGTGAGGGGAAAGCTCATGACAACACATAATTTTTAGTATGGCTTGTTGTTCAAAATAGATTATGAGGATGAAGATTTAGACAACCTTCTGTTCCTAGTGGAGACATCTAATGGCTTACGAAATGCATCCTACAAAATGGAGCTCTTAAGCCCCGAGTGGTGTGTGCCAGAGAAGCTTGCAAATGTAAGAACTCTGAGAATCTAATGGGGGATTTAATGCCTTGGATCAAAGGGAACATAATGCCAACACCAAAGGAAGAAAACCCCAATAAAGGCAAAGGGTAAGTAGTGTGTACAATAGAAACCACTCAAGAAGTTGAAGAAAACTGTACAATGACATATCCATTGAGTCAAATTCTATGTTAGAGGATGTTATCGTTGCACCTGGAGGAGAACTTGCATCTGGGATCTTGGGTTCCGAATAGGAGAGGATGAGGGAAGGAATTGCTAAGAGAAAACTTGTTAGAAAAGGGTAGATATTGCGCATAAATACTATCCATAGACCATCAATTCATCCACTCATAGGGAGGAGGCCCCTTGAGATAAGGCAGCCACATAATCTCCATGTGCAGAACCTAAAGAATAAAAATGAAGATCAACCCTCATGCCATTGTAGTTCTTTTATTGGTGATGGTGGACCCAAATGAATGCAGCTTCGTGGAAGATCTCAATGATGGTTTGTTTAAGGATTGAACATATTATATGATTGGTGGATCACATTCTAGAAAGGCCCATAGACAACTGGTGAAGGTATGCAAAGTGCAAGATATATGAGGAGTTACTACTGAAGAGCCCAAGTTGTTGCGCCGCTTGGGACCATAATAATGACAATGATTACAGGCAAAAAATTTCATCTATTAAGCGAAGTCGCCTCTTCCACGATGGGTATGAAGATTCTCTAAGAAAGATGTTTGGAGAGTTCATCCTAGTTTGAGGAAGCGATGTCTTATTGACTTTCAGATTGTTGTCGACGAGAATCATAAATTAGATGCCTTGCGGAAAGGCAACCCTTGGTTTCAACTAGCCTTCGGAATAGGTGAAATATGGGATATCGAGGACAAGATTTCTCCAATCTTGGAAAATAAGGATGTTAAGGGCCAAAATTTGAGGAAATCAAGGCTAGACCTTTAGGTGGATGTAAAGGGACAAGGAAAGAAGCATGACCTTTCCATTGAAGAGGCTACTAAGGATATGAAGTAGACACCATGGAGAGCCCTACAAGGGATCAAGGATGATACCTTGATAATATCAACATTATAAAGATTAATTTCCAAGGATTAAAGTCTTGAAATGATGGTCACTGAGCTCAATAACTAAGTAACAGTTTTAAAATCTAAATTGCTTTGTGTTTCTCATTAGTGAACTCACTCTAGAGGAGGTACTAGGGTATCCACTTTTATCAAGAGCAGAAAATATGCACTTCCAGTACTTCGCCTACTCAAGGGAGGTCCTCCTTAGGGAATTATACCCTTTAACATTTCCGTGAGTAGGCAGATCATTATAATTGTACAGTAAATGTGGACACTCAGAGAGAAGATCAATGGCAATAGCAATAGTAAAGGACAAAACCACTCCTTAGTTCACACAAATGATTACAATATAGGCAAAAGAATTGCTCTAAAGTTGATGCTTTGGGCTAACATGCCACTCTAGAACTAAACATCATCAATACAAGAGATTCATCCAATCCATACAATGAACACAACTAGATGTAGAATTTCACTGATCAATACAAAGTATGAAGACTTGCTCTAAGGGAAAGAGCACAAAAATACCACTGACTCACACTAAATGAAAAAACCAAGCCACTCTCTTCACACGATAGTGCTATTAGCCCTCCATTGAGAAGCCCACGCTCTGTATCTTCACCACAGAGTGACTTCCTACAGTAGGCTTGTAGCCACAGAGTGCAAGGAGAGGACCCCTGTACGTATATAGGTATATGTGTGTCCCCAATGAGTACAAGTCCATTGCTTTTATAGGCTCCCATAAGCCTTGCGGATTCCCACGCTCACTGAATATGCACCGAGTGATTACCCCAAAGTTGGAGGGGTAGATCAAGTATGGTACTGGCCACCATCTTAGAATTAGATCCACAAAATTAGGCTATCGTCATGAATGGTTGGCGGCAATAGTCATTTCTCCACTTTCACTCTTACCACTTACACTTTTATTGTCACTTTTGCATGCAAGCTGCGATCCTCATTAGGTGCCGCCCGTGATATTGGAATGACCCTCAGAAGCACACCCTTCGCATAATTATTCACATAATTCTTGGAGTAACTTTTGACCATTTATCCATAAAAGAAATCTTCTGCTGATGTCACAGAAACTCCAGCATCATCTTGTGCCTATTTCACACATTGAGTGGTGGAAGGTAGTGAGTGGTGTGAGTGGTGTGGGGAGTGGTGGGAGGTGCGGGAGGGTGGAATGGACGGTGGAGTTGATGGTGGGTGGAGTTGGAAGAGGGTGGAGTGGAGTGTGGGTGGAGTTTGAGGGGGAGGGGTGGAGTCGATAGTGGGTGGCGTTTGAGGGGGGGTGGAGTGAAGTGTGGGTTGAGGTGAGGAATTCCTCATAAAAGATCAATAATTACCGCAATGTTCTATCCCCATCATGATGGAATTCCAAAAGATTACCTGTGCTTATCGCCAAGGTGGTAAACTCGTTGAATTCATCAATGTAGCATGCGTGTGGCCCAGAATATCTAAGGGCATCATAGACCTGTTATTGCCTCAACGCGTTGAATTCATTAGTGTAGCGCTCTTAAGGGCTGTAGTTGGGGAAAAGAGGGAGGCGTGAGGGTTGCGGAAGGCTGCGGTGGGGGGAGAAGGAGGTGTGAGGCTATGGGTGGGGGAAGTGAGCTGCGGGTGGGGGGATAGAGGGAGACGCGGGGTGGGCTTAGAGAGGCTACAGGTGGGGGAGGAGGAAGCTGCGGGTGGGGGGCTATGAAGGGTGGCCACGGCGAGGAGATGGTGGGGGAAACTACGGGCTGCGGGTGGGGGGGGGAAGGCAGGGATAGCGGGTGGGGTGGCAACGGGGATAGGATGGCAGGGGGGGTTGTGTATGAGCGTGTGGGCGGTGGTGGCAGCGGGGATAGCGGGAGGGAAGAGGAGGGGATGGCAGGGGATGCAGAGAGAGAGAGAGAGAGAGAGAGAGAGAGAGAGAGAGAGAGAGAGAGAGAGAGAGAGAGAGAGAGAGAGAGAGAGAGAGAGAGAGAGAGAGAGAGAGAGAGAGACAGAGAGAGAGAGAGAGTAGCACGTGGGTGGGCGGGGAGAGAGAGAGAGAGAGAGAGAGAGAGAGAGAGAGAGAGAGAGAGAGAGAGAGAGAGAGAGAGAGAGAGAGAGAGAGAGAGAGAGAGAGAGAGAGAGAGAGAGAGAGAGAGAGAGAGAGAGAGAGAGAGAGAGAGAGAGAGAGAGAGAGAGAGAGAGAGAGAGAGAGAGAGAGAGAGAGAGAGAGAGAGAGAGAGAGAGAAAGAGAGAGAGAGAGAGAGAGAGAGAGAGAGAGAGAGAGAGAGAGAGAGAGAGAGAGAGAGAGAGAGAGAGAGAGAGAGAATGAGAGAGAGAGAGAGAAGTGTGGGTGGGCAAGGGGAGAGAGAGAGAGAGAGAGAGAGAGAGAGAGAGAGAGAGAGAGAGAGAGAGAGAGAGAGAGAGAGAGAGAGAGAGAGAGAGAGAGAGAGAGAGAGAGAGAGAGAGAGAGAGAGAATTGTGCAAAACTACAGACCCCCACATCAAGTCTTTGCACCATCCCGGTGCAACTTTTCCTTCATTTCACTTATTGAATAGACCAAAATAAATTGCAAACATTGAATGAAACATGACATGTACAGTGAATGAAGTTCTACCATCTTGACTTAATTCAAGTAATTCTACACCCTGGAGATATTGACCAGGCGTATCCTCTTACCTTGCAAATCCTCCAGATGTACTGCTCCATGTGGTAATACCTTTACCACCCTGTATGGTCCTATCCACTTGGGTGCCAATTTGGTTGAAACTACTGGAATTTGATGCACCAAAACCAAGGATCCTTCCTGTACTTCATTGGATATAAGATACCTGGTGTGCAGTCTCTTGCGCTCTTCTTGTGTTGCCTGAAGTTTTTGCATTGCTCCTTCTCTAAATTCTTCTAATGCCACCAGTCTCCTAATGGGAGGTTCAATTCCAATGGTTCTGGCTCCAAGTTCTCTTTTGATAATAAATTTGAATGGTGCTTATGCCTCTTGTCCATATACTAATCGAAATGGATTCTTGCCAATGGTTCCCCTTGTCGTTCGAAAAGCCCGAATTGTGCCAATCAATGCTTGTGGCCAAAAACTTTGATGATCAAAAGATAATTTGTGCAGCAACCCAATCAAAATCTTATTGGAGCTTTTTGCTTTGCCATTTGCCCTTGAATAGTAAGCACAAGACATTTTATGGAAGACCTTGTACCTGTCAAATATGAATTGGAGCAATTGATTCACAAAATGAGTGCCTCTATCCCTAGTGATTTCGAGTGGGCAACCGAATCTTGAGAAAATACATTTATACAAAAACTTAGCTATTGTTAAAGCCGTGCAGTCCATAGTAGCTTTAGCCTCTATCCATTTAGTTGCATAACATGTGGCCATGTAAAATATACTTCTTACCCCCAGGCTGACCAGTTGGACTAATTAGTCCTATGAAATCAAGACCCCATCGTTCAAAGGGTAACCATCCTGTAGATATGACTAATGGTTGGAAATTGAATCTGGTTGGCGTAGGAGCACATCTCTGGCAAATGTGGCATTCTTTAGCAAACTTGATCGCATCCTTGTTATTATGAGGCCACCATAGTCCTTTGTGGATGATTCTGTGAGCCAAATATTGTCCTTTTAGATGCCCTTCATTGTATGCTACATCAAGCAAAAGATTCACCTCCTCTGGATAAACACACTTCCTCAAGATACCATCCTGACAATATCTATATAAATTCCCATTTTGAAATGAGTATGCTTTGGTCTTGAGGAGTAATCGTCTCTTTTCTATAGGTGTTAAGTGTTTTGGGAGTTTTCTAGTAGTGAGACAATGAAGAATTCCATCATACCATTCAGTCTTAGTTGCTACTAGGAAGAGATTACTATCCACCAATTCATCATTAATACCTATTGCTTTCTTGCTCATTGCGGTCCTGGATACTTGATCTGCCATGAAGTGCTCTGTTCGTGGCTTAATATGAATATCAAAGTTGAATTCTTGAAATAGGAGTAACCATCTCCAAACCCTTCCAGCCACCCTAGGTTTGTTTATCAAGTACTTCAAGGGCTGATGGTCAAATATGACTATAAAATGTACACTAAGAAGGTGAGTGCCCTTAGTGACCAAAAAGTGACATTTAGCTGGATTTAACTTCAAACCTATTATGAGACATTGCTCAAAGATTTCCTTCAGATTTTCCAAATGATCATGGAAATCTTGAACTGTTGCTCTTCTATCTGTTGCTTGAAAACACTGAAAAATCATCCATGAAAATGTGTAGAAAAGTTGTTAACCACTTGCCCAATATCAGATACATTGTTAGACATAAGTGCCCCATGGAGTAACGAAGGATGTTTTGTCCCTATCATCAGGATGGATCACTATCTGATTGTAGCCACTAAAACCATCCAAGAAGCTATACAAATTGTGACCAGTTACTTCTCAAGTAGTTGCTCTGTGAAGGGATGAGGAAATCCATCTTGAATAGTCACTTTATTCAAGGCACGAAAATCAATGTAGACTCTTATTTTTCCACTATTTTTCTTGGGTACAATAACCATAGAAGAAAGCCAATTGGAATGTTCTACTGGAACAATTATACTTGCTTCTTCTAGTTTTGTAATTTCCAACTTTACCACCTCTACATACTTTGGATTGAGTCGATATGGCCTACTTCATGCAGGCGTGGCTCCCTCAACTAAGGGTATCTAGTGTAATCCAAGCTCCTCAGGTATCCCTGTTAGATCTTTGTAGGACCATGCGAAGACATTTTTGTAAGCTAAAAGTAAAGAAGTTACCTTATGTAGTAAAGGGGGATAATGCCATAGCCAGGAGGCCAAGTGGACAACTTGAGGGTTCTCTTCATCCCCTAGATTTACTTCTTGAACTAGTGTTTCAGGACTAGTCTTGCTTGAGAAATCATCTCCACTGTATGCAAGAGAGGAATTTAGCTTATATTTTGCAATATGTTCTCTGGTCCATACTTGAGGTATATCCGAAAAGGGGAGATCTTCTCTGCATTTAGGCTCATAACTTTCCTTTTCTGATACTTCTATAGTTGCTGCCCCTTCAATGTTCGTATTCAAGTGAAAACTCTTATTCTCTAATTCCTTGTGAACTTCATGGCCCTTTCTGCAACTCCTTCCTCTGCAACTTCTTCATCTATTTCATTCATTTCCACCGTGCAACACTGTACTTTCCATCATCCAATTCAATAATGTATCATCTTCTTGGGGTAAAGAGGGCATTACCTGAGTGTCCACGGTATACCCAGTAGTTTTCCGTGAGTCGAATCCTTCTTCCAAATGTAGTTGCAGTTGGCTATTGGTGTTTGTTGAAATCCGTAGTTTGTTTTTCCCCCAATCTTGCAAAGATTTTGCTTGCCTCGGCCAAGGTCTTCCTAGGAGTAAAGGGTAAGAAGTCTCCTATGGAAGTGCAATAACAAAAAAATCTAGAACAAAGTGACAACCTTGTACTATCATTAGTACCTTTTTGATAATGCCAAGTGGCGCAACCCTATGTTGATCTTCTAGTGTAACAGTGAATGGTGCCATCTTGCTGGGGTTCAAATTCAGTTTCTTCATTGTGAAATCTGGCATCAAATTGATGCCAGAGCCTCCATCTATGATCACTCCTGTGAGAGCTTCATCCCTTATAAAAACAGATAACCTTGAGCTTTGGTAGACTGCCAGGGGTGCAAGAGGAAATCAACCATGAAACCATCTATGCTAGGTGGCTGGCTCAAGTGAACAGAGTGTATAATCTTTAATAAGTCACTCCTTATTTTTGAATCCATCTTTATGAGTTCGTACAGACTAACCTTATGATGAATACCTTTCAAGATCTTCTCAATGTTTACCACATGTGTGTCTTCTTGCGGACTTGTTGGTTGCTCCTTTAGTGAAGTAGCCTTCCTTTCATAAGCTCCTTCAATATTTGCTTGGTCCTTCTGCCCAACCTTCTTTTCCTCTTCTTTATCATGGAGTCCTTGTTCCTCTCTACGGGTTGCTGCCACTTGTCTAGCTCTAGTCATCATGGGCATTGAACAAGATGAACCAACATAGGACTGAGAGGTCATACCTTCTACTTGTGGGGAGACTGCAATCATATGAATTGGAGTGGGGCGGCTTCTTGGGCAATCTTTGGTGTAGTGATCCTTGGCTTCTGGACAATGCTGACAAGGAGGTGCATCTTCTGGAAGGGAACACCTATTTTGCATATGTCCATACTCACCACAGCGATAACACATGAATGGCCTATTATATCTAGGCTTTGTTGTACAATTCTCCTCTCTATTAGAAATCATTGAGGCTTGCATGCAATCTAAGAGACTCACGTAGCTCTTGTTGAGATGACCTACGCAAAGCTTTTTCTTTCCATTTTTTAACCAAGAAATCACCTGGAGCATGTGGAAGACGTGCAACAAGTGCTTTTGTCCTAGTGTGAACTTCATGGAAGGATTCACCTGATCTTAGCCTTAGATTCTCTAGCTGGTCTAGAGCTCTTTTTGAGGAGTCAATAAGTCAAAATGTCTGTGAGAATGCCGTCCTTAGAGCCTCCCATGTAGCCAAATGGCCATCTGCATATTGATTGTACCATTTGTCAACAAGGCCTTCCAATGTGGATGGGAAGAGTACCAACATTGCATCCTCTCTATTTTGCAAACCTCATCGATGGCATAAGGAGATGAATCTCCTCACATGATCATCAACATCCTCATAAGCTTGTCCCTTGAAGGTAGGGAACTTGATATTGAGTCTCGAGAGTAAATGAGAGAGATTTGCCATTTGCACTAGTGTTTCTTCTGACGTATCTGAGGAGAATTCTAATGTTCTCTTATGCTTTTCTTTTGATAGTGGATTCACACCCAAATGAACGCATAAAATCAAAGGAGGTAGAGGGGTTGTTGGTTCACTGTTCAAAGATACGGCTGACTCTTTAAGGCTCCTTCCTACACAAAGAGATTCCTTATCTTCTCGCGTGTGGGTCATGTACCTATTTGCCAGATGCAATAGGGCAAAAATAATGGAAAACACCTATTTACTATGCTCAAGGCCTCTCACAGAAATGCAAGTGTCCCACCGGCCATGCCAAACTGTAGGGGAGGTACTGGGGTATCCATTTTTAACAAGAGCACAAAATATGCACTTCCAGTACTTCGCCTACTCAAGGGAGGTCCTCCTTAGGGAAGTATACCCTTTAACCTTTCTGTTAGTATGCAGATCACAATAATTGGACAGTAAATGTGGACACTCAGAGAGAACATCAATGACAATAGCAATAGCAAAGGATGAAACCACTCCTTAGTTCACACAGATGATTACAATATAGGCAAAAGAAATGCTCTAAAGTTGATGCTCTGGGCTAACATGCCACTCTAGAACTAAACAACATCAATACAAGAGATTCATCCAATCTATACAATGAACACAACTAGATGCAGACTCGCACTGATCAATACAAAGTATGAAGACTTGCTCTAAGAGAAAGAGCACAAAAATACCACTGACTCACACTAAATGACAAAACCAAGCCACTCTCTTCACACAATAGTGCTATTAGCCCTCCACTGGGAAGCCCACGCTCTGTATCCTCACCACACAGTGACTTCCTGCAGTAGGCTTGTAGCCACAGAGTGCAAGGAGAGGACCCCTGTATGTATATAGGTATATGTGTGTCCCCAATGAGTACAACTCCATTGCTTTTATAGGCTCCCACAAGCCTTGTTGATTCCCATGTTCACTGAATATGCGCCAAGTGATTGCCCCAAAGTTGGAGGGGTAGATCAAGTATGGTACTAGCCACCATCCTAGAATTAGATCCTCAAAATAGGCAATCATCACGAATGGTTGGCGGCAATAGTCATTTCTCCACTTTCACTTTTACCACTTACACTTTTACTGTCACTTTTGCATGCAAGCTATGATCTTCATTAGGTGCCGCCCATGATATTGGAATGACCCTCAGAAGCACACCCTTCACATAATTCTTCACATAATTCTTGGAGTAGCTTTTGACCATTTATCCATTAAAGAAATCTTCTGCTCATGTCAACGAAACTTCAGCATCATCTTTGGCCTATTTCACACATTGAGTGGTGGAAGGTAGTGAGTGGTGTGGGGAGTGGTGGGAGGTGCGGGAGGGTGGAATGGAGGGTGGAGTTGGAAGAGGGTGGAGTGGAGTGTGGGTGGAGTTTGAGGGGGGGGGGGGGTGGAGTTGATAGTGGGTGGAGTTTGAGGGGGGGTGGAGTGTAGTGTGGGTTGAGGTGAGGAATTCCTCATTAAAGATCAATAATTGCAATGATCTATGCCCATCATGATGGAATTCCAAAAGATTACTTGTGCTTATCTCCAAGGTGGTAAACTCGTTGAATTAATCAATGTAGCACGCGTGTGGCCCAGATCATCTAAGGGCACCACAGACCTGTTATTGCCTCAACTCATTGAATTCATCAGTGTAGCGCTCGCAAGGGTTGTAGTTGGGGAAAAGAGGGAGGTGTGGGGGTTGCGGAAGGCTCTGGTGGGCGAAGAAGGAGGCGTGAGGCTGTGGTTGGGGGGTGGGCTGCGGGAGGCTGTGGGTGGGGGGACAGAGGGAGACACAGGGTTGGCTAGGAGAGGCTACAGGTGGGGGAGGAGGGAGCTGCGGGTGGGGGGCTACGAAGGGTGGTAGGGGGGAGGAGATGGTGGGGGAAGCTATGGGCTGTGGGTGGGGGGAAAGCAGGGATAGCGGGTGGGGTGGCAGCGGGGATAGGATGGCGAGGGGTGGTTGCGCTTGAGCGTGTGGGCGGGGGTGGCAGCTCGGATAGCGGGAGGGGAGAACAAGGGATTGCGGGGGGGGGTGGCAGCAGGGATAGCGGGAGGGGAGAGGAGGGGATGGCGGGATATGTGGAGGGAGAGAGAGAGAGAGAGAGAGAGAGAGAGAGAGAGAGAGAGAGAGAGAGAGAGAGAGAGAGAGAGAGAGAGAGAGAGAGAGAGAGAGAGAGAGAGAGAGAGAGAGAGAGAGAGAGAGAGAGAGAGAGTAGGGTGGTAGTGGGCACAGAGAGAGAGAGAGAGAGAGAGAGAGAGAGAGAGAGAGAGAGAGAGAGAGAGAGAGAGAGAGAGAGAGAGAGAGAGAGAGAGAGAGAGAGAATCGTGCGAAACTACACTCACCAACTTTTATCCACATTTGTGAATGCAATCACAATGTATATATGAAGATTCAGAAGGTAGTGATGAAGAGGATGGGATGCTTTTCTCGGAGTGAAGTCCAAGTAGAGTATCCAGCCACCTCATCATACAAAGCATTGTCAGAATACTTCATACTCTTTCATGATTGGGTAGGTGCTACAATCAACTAATCTTCTAATGTTTTTTTTCCACTCTATGTCAGGATTTGATGCCTAGCATGGACTTCTAGCAAGAAGTTGATGCTTGGGATTGATTTTCTCTTGAAACTTGATGCCTTGCATCGACTTCTTGCCACAAGTTGATGCCTGGCATCAAGTCTCTACTAAAACTAGATGCCTAGCATCCACCTCTAGCCAGAACTTGATGCCAGGTGAACAAGAAGTTGATGGCAAGCATCAATGTTTAGCAGATAATCGATATTCGGCATCAACTTCTTGCTAGAAGTCGATGCCAAGCATCAATTTTCTACTAAAAGTTGATTGTTGGCATCGACTTGTTGGCACAGGTCGATGCCTGTCATCGAGTTAAGGCCATCATATCAATGCCAATAATCATTCTTCTTCTCTTGTTTTTGTAGAAGCTAAAAAAGTTGAAGTATGTTGTGGCAAATGATGATTGTCCTCCTCCATTCTTGGCTCACATTCAAAGGGAAAGGCACGAGAAATCTAGGCTAAAAGCTAAGGAAATCGATTTTGATGATGAGTTTGATTTCAAGTGTTTTTCAAACCCTCTAGGCCCCCTTAGACCTCTATATTATGATGTTTATTACAATGACGTAAATAATATATTGTAATGTTGTACCTAGATTACATTACTTCCTTGTTATAGTAGATATACCCTATGGGTTTAGAATGATGGGATCTTTTAATGATGATGAGCCATTCAATCACCCTTACATTTGCAAGATGGTTACAAATTTTGCAGACTTCACTATGTCACCTTTATGAAGGATAATGGTTTTCCATATTAGCGAACAATCCTTTTTTGTATCATCTGCTTTGAAGTTAAGATATCATGCTATGGAGTGTTTTACATGATATTCTATCTTCTTTTTGTCTCTGATTTATGCATGATGAACTCTATTTTACTTATGGTTTTCTTTCGCAGGGTGAACAAATGTGAATCATACTCCTTTCCATAGGTTTGTGAGTTAATCTGAATCCATAAGAGTCCGGTATTATGACAAATTATGCAAATGAAGAGTCACGGAACATTGAAATGAGAACAGAATCTCCAATGTACTCATGTTACGTGGATGGGGACAAGACATTGGTTACGTGGATGGGGACAAGACATTGGTTAATCCATATCAGAAGCCACAAAAAGTAATTATGCAATTAACTCAATTCTTTGTTACGTGGATGGGGGCAAGACATTGGTTAATCCATATCAGAAGCCACAAAAACTAATTATGCAATTAACTCAGTTCTTTTCCAATGATGATGACTAGGTCCTCGACCTTTTCTCTAGCAGAGGTAATTGTAGTTGTAATGTTTCTCATTGACCATGTTTCTTGATGCGCCTCTAAATGCTTTGCTACCTTTTTAGGAAGTATTCTCGCTTGTTCATTAAAGATGTTCAAGCATTGCATAGCTGTAGAGAAAGATGAAGCTCAAGTGAGCTTCATAAGAATGAGGATAAATGGGTATCAAGTGAGCTCTTGATGAGGACCAAGAGCTTGGGAGGAAGCACATTGCGGATATTGAAAGATTCCAACTTGCTTCAAGGGAGCCTATTCCACCAATGGTAGATGAACTTGGAGACATGGTTCAAGAGCCAATCTTGGAGCACGAAAAACAGGCTATGAGTTCTAGCACTGCAGATGATGATATTATGCATGAAGCTGAGGAAACATATGATGAACTTATATTGTAGAAGCTTTTTAGTTTTATAAACAATATCTTAACTATAAAAATCAATTTCATAGAAATACAATGCTAAGTATTTGTTTCTAATTGTGCTTATATTTGCCTATGCTGAGCTTTCTTGTCTGATCAATGTGTGGATATTGTTTAACATTTATGGTTGTTTAAGGTCATCTTTTTGAAATCTTAGTTAGAAAATGCTTTGTGGTGCTCAATGTGGTATGCAAAAAACCTACTCTCAATGTCTGTACTAGACAATAACATGATTATTATCTGAATTGCCCTTTGAAAAACATCAAAGTTTTGTTCCATCTCATGTAGTGCAAATTTTGGATAGCATTTAGACTCTTATCATCTATGCTTGTAGAGATTCAAGAAGTAAATGAAGAGGTTTCACTTATTATTATTATTCCTTAATTTCTTTTTTCTAGAGTCAAAGTTTATGATGTGGGGTACTTGTTCGTGAAGTTTCTTTTCTTGACCCCAAGAAAAATATTCTATCTACTTCAGACTTCTTAGGTTATACAATCAAGCTTCTTTCCATTGTTTATGATCAAGAGACCAATGGTTCTCACTAAAGTTTGCGAAATGGACCATTTTTTGCTTGATTTCATGATGTTTAGGTCGAGTTGAATGCCACGTTGGGCATGAAACATTGGTCAATTATATTTGGATTCTTTATATGCCATATTAAGATACCAGAATTGGGTTTGCTCTAGCACACTAGGATTTGTTTTGTGTGTGAACCTTATCACGTTTTGTGCAAAGGTCATGATCTATAGTATGGTATGTTTTACATTTACTTGGGATTATACCCTCTTGGTTGTTTTGGATTAATTTAGACTCCATAACATTATGAAAGAGGAGGTATTTTCTTGTTATTTTAATATTGTTGAGAAACTTAACCATAGGTATGCATTGTTTGTTCACCTTCAATTCCATCCTTGATGATTGCGAAATAGATGCATTGAGAGATTGATAAATCCATATATGCTTTTATTTGGCATATCCTTTGGCACTTGGAAAAGAGAAAGATGGAAGGTCTCACCATAGGCGCAATTATGGCCTAGATAGTGTCTAATCCCCTACATTATGACCAAACCTAAAGAACTATTTAGAGGCAGGCTAGCTCAAACCTAGATGCCTAGAAGTAATTACATATCTTAAAAAGATTGAGTTTTTGTTGAGAACTTCCTTTGCAAGTCTGGAAGCCTTTTTGAGATTCCAGTCCTCTTGGTTTTGGATAACCTTTGCATGGCTTTGGAGATTGTATTTAAGATTCTGACTATAAGCGCTCAAGCTTGATGATTATCCATCTACAAAAAGTGTGCTAGAAAATCCATTAACGTGACCTCTCTGTATTCTTATCTCTGTTCAAAACTCCTTCATGACTTACATTGTGTGCCTCTTTGCCATTCAGCTTCCGCAAAGCTTTTACTCACCTAGACAAGTTGGATGTAGAATTCTGATGGTTGACACAAAATCACCTACAGATAAAGAATTTTTTTGCACCTTCCATACATGGAGAATGAAGAAAGCCTCCATATGTATATGGAATCGGTATAAAGGGGTGTAGCAAGATGAAGAGCTCAATGATATTAGGGAGCATGCAGGCAACAGGGGGACAAAGGTAGTGCGGAGGATGAAATGCATCTCGAAAATAATGAAGATGCAAAGTTTAGCAGTTATATCTCTATAATCAATTTTGAGGTCAATTTTTCTGGTTTTTTACAAACACATTATGGTTTTTTGTAGCCGGGTTTGATTTGGGAAGTATGGCACTTAGGCATGAACAGGAGCATACAGGTGAAAATATTGAAGAGAATTGCACCTTAAGTTTCTAATCACTTGGAAAATTTCTATGTTGACTTAGATGAGGATGAAATATATACTCTTATGCTCATGAGCCACGATAGATCATGTATGTTTCTTAGCCAAATTACATTTCTTCATTATAGAGATAGCTTACGGAGACACAAAACTATGTGCAATGGAAGCCAAGAGGACACCTTATTCTCGCTTGCTTGCATTTAAAGAATGATTAATTGGTAGCTAATTACTCCATAAAGAAGCTCAAAGCTATTCCTATTTGTATTGAAATTTCAATAGTGTGCATCATTGAAAAGGAATCTTTGGAAAGGCAAACCCTGCTAGAACCACTAGTATCTAAACGACTAACTCTGACACCAACTCAGGAGATCTAGCATAGGGACAACTATGGCATGGTGATACACAGACAAGGAGATAGAGAAGGGGTCTTTCATATGCACAAATCGAGCATGAACGTGTTGCTTACTATTCAAAGGTATATAGATACATATATATGCATGAGAAAATGCCTTGGTCTCACAAAGTGTCATGATAGAGGGGTCATTCACAAGGTTGGAGAAAGTTACATACTCAAAGTTTGTTATCTGAAAAAGATGAAGGATGTTATGTTTTTGAGAGGAGGCTACAATAATGGGGACCACCTTCCTCTACTCTCTTTATATTAGAAAATTTGCGATGGGAACCTCCTTCTACCCCTGGAGGTTGTAGTGTCTCCATTCTCGATGCATCACCCTTATTTTGAGCTTTAATTAAACATTTGGGGTGTTGGGAATATGCACATGTTAGGGTAAACAGCCTCATAAAGAGGGAAAAAAAGAGCCGTGGTAGTCCTAAGTTTGGTCACACTCATCACTACTAAAATATGCCAATAAAACCCTTCTAGGAGTTATGTGAAAGAAAGGTGTTGAAAATCATGTATAAGGAAGTTAAATCTAATGTATGAGAAAGTCAATTCACAAAAATGAGTAAGCCGAATTCCTCCACAATCAGACTCAGATCTTAGAAAGATGTTGAACAATAAGCTTCTGTGAAATGTGCCGCTAGCTTCTCTACTATCTGCCATATATGGTTCACGTCCTCGTGCTTAGGATTCACGTTACCTTACTTGTAACTGTTACGTGAAGACTACGGCGGTGCTGTCGCTTGGTCTTTGAGCTTGCTGGTAGATGCGAAGAAACTGTCGGGGGAGCACGGAAGCCAGGGCAGGAAGCATTGGAGTTGTGGGAGGCGGATCAAACGTGTCGGGTTGCGAAGCCACGATTGACAAGGCAAGAGGCACGATGGACAGCTGCGATCGACTGAGAGCCTCGATCGTCAGGGCGGGAGTCGCGATTGACAGATAGTTGCGATTGACAGGGCAGGAGTTGCGACGGACGGGTTGCGAAGCCACGATTGACAAGGCAAGAGGCACAATGGATAGCTGCGATTGACTGAGAGCCTCGATCATCAAGGCGGGGGTCGCGATTGACAGATAATTGCGATTGACAGGGCAGGAGTTGCGACGGACAGCTCCGCCGCGACGGATAGCTCTCGAGTCCCCAGCTCCCTCACGATGGACAACTTTATTAATCACGCGTTGTCCGCGCCGACTGACTGAGTTCAATCGTGGACTTTGTGTCCATCGTGGACTAGCTGTGCATCGTGGGCAGGGTTAAGCGTGTGTAATTAAAGTCGCAAGCGCTGGTGGATGGTTAGCAGTTCAAAAAACAAAGCACTCGCCTCAAAATCTGAAGCGCTGTTCTCTCTTCGTATTGAAAGAAGTTTTCACTTCTGTAGTTAGCAGGAATCTCCTTACTTCTCGAGGTCACTCTTAAATCTTTTGGGGGCTTTGAAAACTTCAATTTCTATTGGGATCAATAATCAAAATAGAATTCTCGGGGTGTCCCTCTTTTGTCATGGATTTGGCGACCCCCTCTCTTGTGAGAAGTAACCTGGCCCCTCCTCCCGGGGAGACCGATAACCTGGCCTCTTTGTTGGAGGGGGGTTCTTGTGCCGCCCTAGGGTCCTTCGAGAGTGCTGAACCCCCCTTGGTCTCCCTCAGTAGATCCGCAATTCTGTCAACTCAGGAGGAGCTCAAGAAAGTTTGCCTCGTCGGCCAAATGTTCGGCCCTAAGCCCCCGCTCGAAACTGTGCGACAGTGGCTTCGCAACGAGTGGTTCCCCCGTGGGCTAGTTGTTTGTAAGTGTCAGTTCTTACCGGCAAGCCACTTGCTGCTAGTCTTTGAAAATGAAGATATGGCGTTTCGAGCCCTTAGTGTCGGAACTTGGCAACTCGGCCAGGCGACCCTGTGCCTATTCAGATGGTCCCCTGATTTTACTCCCAACAAATCGAAATCGCTTCGGTACCCTCTGTGGGTTGAGCTCCCTAACCTGCCATACTTCTTGTACAGCTTCGTGTGGGACATCGTTTCTCCTATCGGCAAGCCGTTGGCCTCACGCGAGGACATTGGTGGTCTCATTTATGAAGGTGCAAGACACTCGTTCAACGCTCGGTGGCACCCTCAAATCTGTGTCGAGGCTGACCTCAGTATGCCACTTCCATCGAAGATCAAACTGGACTTGGGCGAAGGGGATGTATGGGAGCAAGACATCAGTTACAAAAACCTTCCCAACGCGTGCTTTCGTTGTGGCCAACAAGGTCACAGGATTAAAGATTGCCCTTTGAGACGAAAAAGCAAGCGAAATCAAGAAGCCCCCAAAAATGCTCAAGATAGCAATGGAGCATTGAATCACTCGACAAAAGGAGAGGAATTCAAGGGCCCCCTTAATCCAGAAGCTGATGCAGACGGGTTCATCGAAGTCAGAAGAAGAAGGAAAAGAAGCCCTAGGGCAACTTCTGAGCGAAACAACATGTCAGTTACCCCCTCCAGCAACTTGTATTGCAATCTGGAAAAGGACATCAATGAGTTTGACTACCCAAGTGGGAACCAACTTGAGGTGGACACCGACGTCAAAGGCCTAGAGATCCCTGACAGTAAAGAAACCTTGCAGGAGGGTTACACTACAAGCAAAGAAGACGACTTTACTACTAGCAACGAAGATAACATCGATAGTGAAAGCTCCATCATCGGATCGACTATTCCAGAAACGGAGCTGAAAACGGTGCCCAGTTCTTCCCAGCAGGAGGCATCCTGCAAAGGAAAACAACCTATGGAGTTATCGTGGAAAAGCCCCCACAAGAACCTATTGCTAACTCGGGATCCGATCCGAGCGAAAAAGAAAGATGAATCCAAGAAAAGAAAGGACAAAGCTCCCTCCCGCAAAGAGGGCTCACTACGACAATGATCATCATCTCGTTAAATGCTAGAGGGCTAACGGACCCCTCAAGAGCGATCATCATTGGTCAATGGCTTCGCGACATTAGCCTAAACCCAGATTTTATATGTATTCAAGAGATTAAAATTGACGGAGAAGACCTCCAGAAATAGCTTAGACATGTCTCCTCGACCCATGTTTGGATTTCAACGGCGCATCAGCGGGGGTCCGGTGGAACGGTAATCGGTATTAATCAACTCTGGTTTGAAAAGCTTGAGAACTCCATTGAAGATGAATGCCATCGATGGATTGTTGTTTCTTTCGGTGCTCCCTTTTGTTTTACTTTAGTTTCTTTGTATGCCCCTAATGGGGAGTTAGAGAGACTTAACACTTGGGCCTCCTTGGACTCGCTCCCCCACAACGTGCTTATTTGTGGTGACTTCAACATGGTAGAGAACCCTATGGACAGATGGATGGGCAAGGGTAGGGTCATAGATAGTCGGGAGAAAGAAACGTGGGACAAAACTAAACTACACTTGGATTTGGTCGAATTCAAAGACTCGAATGGCTTTTCTTGGTCAAATCTCCAAGCAGGCGAGGACCTGAGGAAAGCTAGACTTGATAGATGCTACATTTCTCAGAGTTTTACTCATCAGTGGGGCCACCCTTCCCTCTCGCAACGCACCGACCTCACCATCTTTGATCACTACCCGATCGTCATCACTTTTCAACCCCCCACCAAGATCCGTAAGGCTCCTTGGCTCCATGCCAGTGTGCCCTCCTTCTCTCTCCCCTCCGTCCATCAAGAAATTTCTGATGTGTGGAAGGAGGCATTCACCTCTGGCTTGTCCCCAGCCAAGTGTTGGAGAAGTGCGGTCGATAAGTCATGACAGATCATGATTAGATCCAGGAAGATGCTAGAGACTGTGCGGCGGGCTCGTAGAGAAGCTCTATATCATAGACTCTGGCGGCTCGAGGAGGAAGTGAACAAAGGAAAATCTCAAGCCCAGAAAGGACTTCGAAAAATCAGAGCGCTGCTGAGATACGAGGAAGAGATACAAAGGAAAAATTTGCAAATTTTCTTCAAGGAGTGGTGGGCTGGCAAAGCCGACAAACCCACCAAAGAGATGTGCCGTATCCTCAAAAGGAAACACACTACAAGGAATACGGGCGTGTAGCGACAGTTAACGCGACAGAATTTCGTCGCTGTAAAATTGCAACTTGCGTCGGAAATACCGTCGAGCGCGGACCGTCGATTATACGACGCAAAAAACGACGGTATTTGCGACGGTATATGCCTAACGTCGCATAAACGACGCTTGTTAATGGCATCGCTTAAGCGACGCTTTTTAGCGTCGCATAAGCGACGCTTAATAGCGTCGCATAAGCGACGGTTTATAAGCGACGGTCTATTGCATCGCTTAGACGACGACGCGTTGCATCGCTTATGCGACGATCTGTTGACGGACAAAAATTAAAACGTTGGAGGCTCTGCAATCGGCATTTTCACGCATCCGATCGAAGAGCTCTCCAATGTTCGCAATTGCGCTGCGCTTACGAACTGAAGCAAGTATATGCAGAATTGTTGTTTTGCTTAAGCTCTCTGTTATTGTCTCCCTCTGTCTTTGTTTCTCTCTTTCTACATCTTTGTCTCTTTGAATTTTCTCTCTCTCTCTCTAGATCTCTCTCTAGATCTCACTCTCTCTCTCTAGATATCTCTCTCTCTCTCTAGATCTCTCTCTCTCTCTCTAGATCTCTCTCTCTCTCTCTCTCTCTCTCTCTCTCTCTCCTCTCTTCTCTTCTCTCTTTTTATTGCAGGTTATTCAAGAAGCTAACCAAGCAAAAACTATGGATCACAATTGTAAGTACAATTTCTATTATTTGTAGATCATTTGAATTGTGTTATTTTCATTACATACCATACTCACACTTATTAATATGCACTCATACACTTATACATGATGAAGAAGCGCACACACATGCATATACCTACATATACACATGTACATGCACATACACACACATACACATAGAGTTATACATATACACACACATACACAAGAACATGCACATATTGATACATACATATACACTTATACATGCACATGCATATACATACATATACGCACACATACACATGCACATATACACATATACATGCACATACACACACATACACATAGAGTTATACATATACATGCATATACATATACACACATACACATGCACATGCACATACTCATACACACATATGCACTTACACATGCACATGCACATACATACATATACACACACATACACATGCACATACATACATATACACACACATACACATGCACATACATACATATACACACACATATATACACTTAGGTACACACATATGAATGAATTATATAATTAAAGTATTAAAACACATGCTTAATATAAACAATAATAAAAATCAATAGAACAAAACTCTTCATTACTTAATACCATACACACAATTCAAAACATGACTGAAATGAAAAATATATAGATAAATATATGTATATATCAATGTAAATACATAATCCAATGTCATAATCAACGTCTAAAATCCTAATCATCGTCATCATGATCATCATCATCATCAGCAATATCATGATCAGATGGATCTTCCTCATCCTCATCCTCATGATCACCCTGTGACGATCGAGATCGTCCCTCCTGTGTCTGTCTCTCCACCTCATCCATATTTGTCTCCCCATAATACTCCTGTATTACATATAACAAACATAAATCAATAAAATAATTAAAACATTCATAACAACAAAATAATTATATAAAATTTAAAAATACTCACAAAGGCATCAGGATGATCTTGTATATACTCGCTCAAACGCCGATATCCAAAATGTGTAGCATACTCGATCTCGTGTTTCGTAGGATATCGGCCATAATCCTTTCGCTGCAATGAAACAAATAAAAAACATTAGTTGCTTGCATTTTAACTAAAATAAAAAATATACTCACAATAACACATATACTTACAAATGTAGCTACAAAACCATTATGGCCCATTTGGCCTAAGTGCGAAGTGTGGCCCGACTCCACTCTCTTCCTTGCAGCAGCCTGTTTATTCAAGGAAAAAAATACATAAATTAAATTAAAAAATTACTAAAATATCTAAAAATTATAAATATAAACTATTAATTTGTGTACCTTCTGCTGAGGAAATGACTCCTGAAGACGTAGCTGTCTACGAAAAAACTGCCACGACTCAGGTGGTATGTTAGCTCGCCTCTTATTTTTTTCGACCATACAATATCTCCTGTTAATTTAATCTCTAAAAAAAGTCAGAATACATACACATTTATACACACATATACACATACACATACACATACACATACCCACATACACATATACATGCAAACATATACGCATGCATATATGTATATATATACACATATACATACATATAACATAAACACACATATACATATCCACATATATACGTACACACACATGCATGCATATACACATTCATACAAAATACATGCATTTATCCCACAATAATATGTGTTGTGTATATGTGAATATGTGTGTATGTATAAATGTGTATATGTGAATATGTGTGTATGTGTAAATATGTATATGTGAATTTTTTATTTATGTAGATAATCAAATTATTAATATCAAATACCATTATTTGTAGATTCTGATCAATCAGATGGAACTCCACCACCGTCTCCTCATCGTGCAACGACTTTATACTGTAAGTATATGAAATATTTAATTTTAACTATATTTGATGGATACATAACTTATATATTTTTTTTATGTTTCTTATGATGTGCAGATTCTGATCAATCAGAGGGTACTCCACCACCTCCTACCCATGCAACGACTTCACATGTGTCCTCCGATAGGAATTATGATGAATTTTACTATCAAGAGCATATTATATGTTGGTGTAACTCTTGTTATGGCACGTATCGAAGACCACGATTGGAATGTATTGAACATGAGGCAGAGTATGGTACTTTTGAGCATGCACCATCACCTAGTCAACGTGATAATGCTTGGGTATGTATTTTCTATATATATTAATGTCATTTTTTTATTTAAAAACCATGTATAAAATCAAATTATTATTGATATACAGGAATACTTGCTCGATGATGATGATGATAATGATTTTTCTCATAATGTTAATATACCTCGTACACGTCATGGACTTGCTGTTCATCAATTACAAGCAGAGGTTTCTAGAAATCCTCTACCTCCTGGTTTAGAGAATGAAACGGCTGGAGATTATCCATTGCCAGCTCGTGATCGTTCTTTAGTACAAACATATGATAGAAGAAGATATGGAGGATGGAATAGAGGACCACTTCCTTTAGATGGAGAGGTTTTCAACTTTTGGGGTAATCGCTATATGATTGCTCCATCCACTATTACAAATGCTGGTCGTGGTCTCTTTATTGTAGAGGATTTGTATGTGCCTCCGAACTCTGAAGTCACTCTTATGTCATTTTGTGGTCCTATATATGGATGGGGAGATTGGCATCGACTTTCACGTTATGTTCAAAGCATGAGTACTTATGGAATATGCTTGAACGCAGCATCTCTTACTAGTAGAAGGATTTTACATGCAAAAAATGAAAGATTATATATTGATGGAAGACCTTACACACATGGAAATATAGCAGGTTTAATAAATAGTAGTCGAGGGTTACATAATAGTTCAAGGACTAATTGCACATTTGAGGAGCGTGAAAATAGTCATGAACCACCATACATGAGTAGAGATGTATCAAGATACATAGTTGTCAATGCTATTACTACATTACATGCTGGTGATGAACTATTAGTGAATTATGGATGGCGTAGACCTCCAAGAGCACCTTTTAGCTAGAGAGAATAAAAATTTTCTATCCATATTTAATAAGTTATATACTTAATTTTATATTTGAAGTTTAATTTTTATTCATTTATGGAATACTAATGAGTTTTGTTTATATGTGTAGATTCCAACGTATGATGTTGATGATATTCGTCCACAACATTCACAATTACCAATAAGACCTCATTTATCAGAAGCTTCCATGAGGAGGCTACGCAAAACTAATCCTGTGCAATATGCAAAGTTGAAAGATCTATATTCAAAAGATGATAAAGTACAAGATTTGTGTGACAATGATGAAGATGATGGCATGGCAGATTTTATTGAGGATTGGTATCAAAATGACAGTGAGAGCATGGATATTTCTAAAAATGAGAAATATCTTCGAGAGGAATGTCTAAAGCATGTATATGAAGGAAGTCGTTTGACACGACTAAGTGCAAGCTTACTTATTCTCAACCTTCAAAATCGTTTTGGATGGAGTAATGTATCTGTTTCGACACTATTAAGGTATAATTTTCAATTTTCTATCTACTTATATATATGCGCATCTTTTAAAACTATTAATGCATCTTTCAAAATATTCGTAAAAAATTTGATTGTTTGGATGGCAGGATACGATTGTTTGTTTTGGAGGATATGACATATGTATCTTCATTGAATGATTTGTCGATTCACGCATATGTTCAGTTTGAAAGTGTGAGAAGCGGATTTATAATTTGTATTCAAAGAATTTGGCACTGTTTATAGGCCATACAATGGTGACCTGGATGCATCGCATGCACAGAGGTTACTCAAGATAGAGCAATCTGATTATAATGGACTAGTGCCAGCAAGATTCCTAGGGTATGCAGTAAACCTCTTGCATGTCAATGATGAGGCGCATTTGAAGTTTAGGATACAAAGTGGAAATCATGGTGGCTTGAGAGGATCACACATATACATGCAAGAGGTTTACTGCATACCCCAGGAATCCTGCTAGTACTAGTCCCTTATAATCAGGTTGCTCTATCTTGAGTAACCTCTGTGCATGCGATTCATCCAGGTCACCATCGTATGGCCTATAAACAGTGCCAAATTCTTTGAATACAAATTATAAATCCGCTTCTCAGTACACTTTCAAACTGAACATATGCGTGAATCGACAAATCATTCAATGAAGATACATACTTCATATCCTCCAAAACAAACAATCGTATCCTGTCATCCAAACAATCAAATTTTTTACGAATATTTTGAAAGATGCACATAAGCATACACATATATAAAATTATATGCATATATATATGTATATTTATTTATTTACTTTCTTTAATATATCATTTTTTTGATAAACTTACAGGTTATTATCTGAAAAGTTTTTACCAAGTCAAAATATTCTTCCTACCTCACATGATGAAATGAAGAAGATAATCAACAATCTTGGTATGGATTATCAATGTATACATGCATGTCCTAACGATTGTATTTTATATAGAGGTGAATATGCAGACTCTTTGACATGTCCCAAATGTCAATCTCCTCGATATAAGGGTGAAGAAGGTAAAATCCCGAATAAGGTATTGAGACATTTTCCATTGGCTCCACGGATTAGACATATGTTTCAAAGCCCCGAATTATCAAAGCTTTTGACTTGGGGACATGATCACAAAAGTACTGATGGAATAATCAGAATTCCTCATGATAGTGTTGCTTTTCAGCATATTGATTCTACATGGCCTGAATTTGCACAAAATCCACAGAATCTAAAGTTAGGAGTTGCATTAGATGGGGTTAATCCATTCTCCATGAAATCCAGTAAATGGTCAACATGGCCAGTGGTAGTCATAAACTATAATCTTCCGCCATATCTTAGCATTAAAAAGGAACATTTAATGCTTTCACTTTTAATCCCAGGCAAAAGACAAGTTAAAGATATGAATGTATATCTTGCTCCTCTCATTGACGATCTTCAAGAGTTATGGAGAGGTATTAATGTCATTGATATATCAAAAAGCATCAATGAAAGACATATTACAATTCGTGGTATTGTGGCTTGGACTATTCACGATTTTCCTGGATATGGCGTTTGTTCAGGTATTGATGTAATTTTTTTATTCAATATGCATGTAAATAAATATGATTTAATCTAATTATATTTTTATCATTTTCCATGATGCAGGAATATCTACTAAGGGTTATAAAGCTTGTCCATATTGTGGTGATTGGTTGAGATCAATCTATAGTAAGAATCTCAACAAAAATATTTATCTTCGACATCGACGATTCTTGCCTGATGATCATCCATTAAGATCTAAAAGAGAAGCGATACATTTTAATGGAAAGCTTGAAACAGGTCAGTGTCCAAAACCTATGACGCCTATGGATTGGTATAAAAAATGGACAGATGGACCTCTAATAGATCCAGAAGCAGAAATCTTCAGTGATGATTCAGATAATGAGTATGTGAACAAAGGTAAAGGGAAATTGGCACTCGCAGAGAACATATCAATATGGTATTCTTTGGAGTATTGGAAAGAGTTAAAAGTATGTCATCTTCTTGATCCTATGCATATATTCAAAAATATTGGTTATTCACTATGGCAGCATCTTCTTGGACTAAAAGATACCACAACATCAAGAAATGATTTGAAAGATCAAAAATCCAAACCAAAGTTATGGCCAGTTTTTGATAGACATCGACAAGAAACGACTTATGCATCTGCTCCTTGGGTACTTACGACAAAAGAGATACAAACTATCAACAATAGAATTCAATTGATCAAGACTCCTACAGGATATGGAGCATCGTTTCAAAACATGTTTACTATGGATGATAAGAGCTTATCTGGATTAAAGACCCATGACTGGCATAACTTTTTGAAACATATTTTACCTTTGGTTATCGATGGATGTACAACGAAAGGAGTACGAGATGTCATCTATCGTCTTGGATCACTTATAAGGTAATTATGATACTTTTATATTTAATATGTTTGAATATTGGATATCTTTTATTTTTTAATTAACTTCTTTACAATTGTTTTTATGATTTGTATAGGTGGATTACATCCAAAGAGATCGATAAAAATTCGATCCCACAAAAAAAACGTGAATGCAAAGAGCTACTATGTTTGATGGAAAAAGAACTTCCTACTTCATTTTTTGATATTCAAGTTCATTTACTAGTCCATCTTGTAGATGAGATAGAGATTGCCGGTGTTGTCAACACTCGATGGATGTTTTGGGTCGAGCGATTTATGGGAATACTAAAAGGTTATGTGCGACAAAGAGCAAAACCAGAAGGATCCATGGCAAAGGGTTGGATGCTTGAAGAGTGCATGTATTACGTTAGTGAGTACCTTGAAAGAGTTCATGAAGAAGCTCCACGTGCATGGACCAACGAGTCTTCTTCAAAAATAACCGATGAGGTATTATCAGGTAAGGGGGTTCCATTCTTATTTACATTTCAAGAAAAAAATGATGTTTCCACTTTTGTAGCATATAATAGCGAATGCATGCAAGCATTCGTTAGCGAGTACGAGGAACTTCAAAGTCTCCAAAGTAAAAGGCGAAAAAACAAAAGATCTAGACGTAATCTCGATAATAATGAGATTACAGATATACCTTCTTTCACGGATTGGCTATATAGTCGTTTGCAACGCGCCAACGCAAATAATGAAGAAATCTCAGATGAGCAAAGAGAGTTAATGATGGGTTGTGAACAAAAGGTAATTTTATTAAAATATATATTTTATTTTTTTCATATATGTATGTTAGTTTCTATTTACTAATTCTATTTATTTTGCAGGCTCGAATGTTCACTAATATGTGGGCTTTTGGACAGCATATTAGAATCAAATCCATTGATTCTTTACGTAAAACAGAGGATTCTAGTATTGTTGCTTGTTTCAAGCAACTATCACGTGCTAGCTCAAAAGACACGAACCTTATAGATGGCGAACTTGGTTACGTAGGAACTATTGTTGGTATCTACGAAATTTCATTTCGTACATTCAAACAGGTAGAAAAAAGTTTATATATTTTTTTTAGAGTTAGTTTTTTTTTAAGCACCTAATAATGGGACGTTTTTGTTGTTATATATTGTGATAGGTCATTTTGAAGGTTGACTGGTATCGAGCGGAGTATAAAGGTAGTAATTCTACAATAAGAAAGGAATTATCTGGGTTTTGGGCAATTGATTCTTCCAAGGTAATGCGATCTACTAAAGAACCATATATTCTTCCTAGGCATATTGAACAAGCATTTTTTTATAAAAACCCAGATGCTCATCCTTGGTGGCAAGTCATTCATGTGCAACCTAGAGGTAGGTCATTGTTTGAACAGTTTATTGTTAGAGAGATTGAAGAAAGTCCTCTTGATGATTCAGCATCAGATACTGATACATCAACATCTGGAATAGAAATTAGACTCATTATACGTGATAATGATACTAATCTTTTTGATGAAGAGGATAATTCTCTACATGCTGATTCTACTGATGAGGAAGAGGAATTACCAGAAATAGATATTAATCCACCAATAGATGATGTGATTCATGAGAACATAGATTTAACAATAGAAGAAATAAATGAAATCAATAAGGATAATGAAGATGAGACTATATTGATGTCTTACCAAAATGATGGCAATAATGAAAACATATGAGCAGATTAGATAGTAACTTGAAGCTTCTGAATGGATATATATAATAGGTTTTTTTTATTAACTTGAATAACGATGAATCCTACTAGAGAGATGAAATCATGTTCTTCTAAGTTAGAACATGAAGCTCGGGGGTATGCCTAATTATTTTATATATAGCTTTATCTTCGAGGAGTAAATTTTTATCATGTATGTATGCATATGTGTGTGTATTCATGTGTATTATATGTATACATATATTAGTATGCATATATATGTATTTCATGTATATGTATGTGTTTGCATGTGTGTGATATATGTATACATGTATTCATGTACGTAATATATGCAAGTGTTTATAATTGTGTACATGTATATATGTATATGTGTCTATGTGTAAATATGTACATGTAAATATGTATGCATGTATATATATGTTTATGTGTGCATGTAGGCATGTACATGTATGTGTAAATATGTACATGTAAATATGTTAGTATGTATATATATATTTATGTGTGCATTTAGGCATGTATGTGTGAAGCATAATATATCTACTCCATTTTATATTTATGTATCCTATCTACATGATGTGTATATATCTTTACATATATTATGAATCATGATCCTCGTTGATTCGAGTAGCTATATATAGAGGCATAAGGTTGGGAGGAGAGACATCTCTCTAGTAGGACGTCGGAGGTGTATATATACTTCAAACATATGGCTAAAAGGTTTTATATGTATATGTATATACATTTTTATTTTAGATTTTTTTATATGTATATATATATATATATATATATATATATATATATATATATATATATATATATATATATATATATATATATATATATATATATATATATATATACATACATACATACATACATAGTTTTTCCATACGTGAAACATACTTCCAACGCATACGGGTATGGAAGTATGAAAAAAGTATGGAATTTCAAAAAAAATACCATACGTGATATCATACGTGTGAGAAAAAAAGTATTAAAAAAATCTGAAAATAATATATATATATATAATAATAATAATAAATAATATAATATAACAGAAAATAGCCATAAAATATATAAATATGCAGCTGAACATTCAGATTTCAGATTTCAGTTCACACACTTCAGAATTCAGATTCATAAAATATATAAATATGCAGCTGAACATTCAGATTTCAGATTTCAGTTCACACACTTCAAAATTCAGATTCATAAAATATATAAATATGCAGCTGAACATTCAGATTTCAGATTTCAGTTATCACACACTTCAGAATTCAGATTCTAATCTCTAGATAATCATGATTTGTAAATATGCAGCTTCAATTTTGTCGAGATACATAGATGTATACATACATGATACACATGCATACATACATACTACAAAAATAGAAACATGTATATTAGATACATATATAAGTTAATATACATGCCTTTCAGTAAACATAGAGTAATAGATTTTAGGAATGACATCATACATACATAGATGCATATATAGATACATACATACGTACATACATACATAGCTCTCTCTCTCTCTCTCTCATATACATACATACCGTGCATTGTCGCGACGATGAGCCATAAGTGTCCGCATCTCTTTTAAACACCACTTAAGGGACCATCCTGTCCCAAACTCTGTCTCAAGTGAACTAAGCACGTACTTTTTATCCCTCTCATCATGCTCACTACAAAAATAAAAAACATAATGTAAATAAAACATAAGATATACATTTCAATTTATATGTAAAACTTTTACTTACTTCCATGGTAAGTGGATAAAGCGCAGGTAAGAGTCGCATAGTGCCCGCATTCTTCTCTTGAACTCCAATCCATTCCCTATGTACACAATGTTCCCCTCCGGCTCTATGTCGCACTCTAGTCCTAAGGTGCCTATGCATGTCCTCATAGGCAACTCTGCTCTGCTATCACGTGCTGGAGGTGGTATAGGTGTCCTAAAAATAAATAGATAGAAATAAATAAAAATATGTGCTATAATATCATTAAAAAAAATTATGAAAAAAAACATACCTATGAGCAGATAGCTCTCTTCCTGCATGTGGATCCGCAGAAGAGCCCTCGTCTGATCGCGTAAGCATCTGGATCGTATAATCCAGCTCCTCATCGGACATGTCTGCGTAGTCCCGCATTATGGCCCCTAGAGTATCTGACGGAACTCTTGCTCTCATAAGACTTTTTATGAGAGTGAGTTTCGCCTTTCTCTCTTTACTAGGATCCATAATACCTAACATATAAAACAAAATGGTTAGAAATCAATATATATATACGTGTATGTGTGTGTATGCATGTGTATGTGTGTGCATGCATGTGTATGTGTGTGTATGCATCTGTGTGTATGTGTGTAGGTATATGTGTGTGTTGTCTATGTGTATGTGTGTGTGTCTATGAGTGTGTATGTGTTTATGTATATGTATGTATCTACGTGTGTGTATGTATCTATGTGTGTATGTGTATGCATGTATGTATGCATGTGTGTGTATGCATATGTATGTGTGTGTATGCATCATTATGTGTGTCTATGTATGCATTTGTACGTGTGTATGCATCATTGCATGTGCATGTGTCTATGTGTGTATGTGTGTGTATATGTGTGTGTGTCTATGTGTATGTGTGTGTGTTTATGAGTGTGTATGTGTTTATATGTATGTATGTATCTATGTGTGTCTATGTGTCTAAGTGTGTATGTGTATGCATGTATGTATGCATATGTATGTGTATGCATATGTATGTGTGTGTATGCATTATTATGTGTGTCTATGTATGCATGTGTATGTGTGTATGCATCATTACGTGTGTATGTATCTATGTGTGTGTGTATATGTGTTTGTATGTGTGTATGCATGTGTGTGTGTATGCATGTGTATGTGTATATGTGTATATGTGTATATGTGTGTGTATATGTGTGTATGCATGTGTGTGTGTATATGTGTGTATATGTTTGTATGCATGTGTGTGTATGCATATGTATGTGTGTGTATGCATTATTATGTGTGTCTATGTATGCATGTGTATGTGTGTATGCATCATTACGTGTGCATGTGTCTATGTGTGTATGTGTGTGTATATGTGTGTGTGTCTATGTGTATGTGTGTGTGTCTATGAGTGTGTATGTATGTATCTATGTGTGTGTATGTGTATGCATGTATGTATGCATATGTGTGTGTATGCATATGTATGTGTGTGTATGCATAATTATGTGTGTATGTGTCTATGTGTGTATGTGTGTGTGTATACATTATGACAGTGTATGTAAGCATGTGCATTATGTATGCATATAAGTATTTATGTATGCATATGCATATGCATTATGTATGCATATGCATATGTATGCATATGCATATGCATTATGTATGCATATGCATATGCATTATGTATGCATATGCATATGCATTATGTATGCATATGCATATGCATTATGTATGCATATGCATATGCATGTGTATGCATATGCATGTGTATGCATATGCATGTAAGTATGTATGTATGCATATGTGTGTGTATGCATATGCATGTAAGTATGTATGTATGCATATGCATATGCAATATGTATGCATGTATGTATATGTGTGTGAATGTGTGTGAATGTGTGTGTGAATGTGTGTGTACATGTGTCTGTATGTGTGTATGCATGTGTATGTGTGTGTATGCATCATTATGTGTGTATGTGTGTGTACCTGTCTGTATGTGTGTATGCATGTGTATGTGTTTGTATGCATCATTATGTGTGTATGTGTGTGTATGTGTGTGTGTCTATGTGTATGTGTGTATGTGTGTGTGTCTATGTGTATGTGTGTATGCATGTGTATGTGTGTATGTGTCTATGTGTGCATGTGTGTGTATATACTATATGTGTGTGTGTCTATGTGTATGTGTGTGTACCTATGAGTGTGTATGTGTTTATGTGTGTATGTGTCTATGTGTGTGTATGTGTTTATGTGTGTATGTGTATGCATGTATGTGTATGTGTGTGTATGTCTCTCTATGTGTGTGTGTATGCATATGTGTGTGTGTATATGTGTGTCTATGTGTGTATGAATGTGTATGTGTGTGGATGCATCATTATGTGTGTATGTGTCTGTGAGTGTATATGTGTGTGTATGTGTGTGAGCGTCTATGTGTGTGTATGTGTGTGCGCATCTATGTGTATGTGTGTCTGTGTGTGTATGTGTGTGTATCTATGAGTATGTATGTGTTCATGTGTGTGTATGTGTCTATGTGTGTATGTACCTGTGTGTGTATGTATCTATGCATGTGCATTATGTATGCATGTAAGTATGTATGTACATTATATGCATATGCATATGCATTATGTATGCATGTATGTGTTTATGTGTGTATGTCTCTCTATGTGTGTCACGTGTGTATGCATATATGTGTGTGTATGTGTGTGTATATGTGTCTGTATGTGTGTATGCATGTGTATGTGTGTGTATGCATGTGTATGTGTGTATGTGTCTATGTGTGCATGTGTGTGTATATACTATATGTGTGTGTGTCTATGTGTATGTGTGTGTACCTATGAGTGTGTATGTGTTTATGTGTGTATGTGTCTATGTGTGTGTATGTGTTTATGTGTGTATGTGTATGCATGTATGTGTATGTGTGTGTATGTCTCTCTATGTGTGTGTGTATGCATATGTGTGTGTGTGTGTATATGTGTGTCTATGTGTGTATGCATGTGTATGTGTGTGGATGCATCATTATGTGTGTATGTGTCTGTGAGTGTATATGTGTGTGTATGTGTGTGAGCGTCTATGTGTGTGTATGTGTGTGCGCGTCTTGTGTATGTGTGTCTATGTGTGTATTTGTGTGTATGTGTGTGTGTGTCTGCGTATGTGTGTGTGTGTCTATGCGTGTATATGTGTGTGTGTGAGTGTGTGTGTGCGCATACCTTGTGTATGTCTCGCTTCTCTCTCTCCCTCTCGCGCGCTGTATGTCTCTCTCTCTCTCTCTCTCGGTCTGTATTCTTCCTCGCGTTCAAGGCCCGGCACAAATGTGCCGGGAAAATTGAATTTTTTTTTTTACATTCCAGAGCGTTGCATATGCGACGCTCTGCAGTTTGCCATCGTCGTTAAGTGCGTCGCTAACCTGCGACGCTACTAGCGACGCTTCTGGTTTAGCGTCGCTTATGCGACGCTATCGTCGCTTATGCGACGATGCTCGGCCAAAAAAAAAAATCCGAAATTTTTACCGTCGCTTATGCGACGGTTTCGTCGCATAAGCGACGGTTTTCGTTTTTTTCCCGATTCGGGGGCGTCGCTACGCCCCCCTTTTTCTTGTAGTGACACAACAGAGAATTGATCCCCTTATTGCTAGACGCAAATGGCAATGTATGCAATACGGAAGAAGATAATTTTGGGATCATTGAAGGGCACTTCACGAGACTCCTGGGGACCTCAAACCCCCTCTCCCACCATAGAAGGGACTGTATGGCAGCCATATCTAGGGTTTCCCCCCACAGGATACCACTCAACCTTCACTCTCTGCTTCATGCCTCTATCTCTGAAGCCGAAATCATTGAGGTCATTGATGCCCTCCCTTCAGGTAAAAGCCCGGGACCCGACGGGCTCACTAATGAGTTCTTTAAATCCTTCAAGTTGGTGGTTGCCACCCCTCTTCGTTTGGTTTGGCAAGAGGCACTCAAGTTTGGCGCGCTTCCTTCTTGTCTCAACAATGGCATTATCAAGTTAGTACACAAAAAAGGGGAAAAGAACGGAATAGAGAACTGGCGTCCCATTACAATGCTCCAAACAGGATACAAGATCATCGCCAAAGTCATTGCCAACAGAATCTCTTGCCACTTGAGAGCGTGGTTAAGCGAGGACCAAAAAGGTTTCATCAAAGGCAGGTCAATTTTGGAAACCATTATAGATATCTGGGAAGGTCTTGAATTTGCAAATGAGTCTAAACAAGAAGTAGTATTCCTCAAGATCGACTTTGATAAAGCCTACGACAGGCTAGAATGGGACTATATTCTACAGTCGCTACAAGATCTTGGATGTAGTCAGAAATTCACCAAGATGATCGCGACCCTTCTTGGAAACGCATCGACCCAAATTAACATTAATGGAAAACTTTCAAAGGTGATCAAACTTAGAAGATCTATCAGACAAGGGTGCCCATTGGCTCCCCTTCTCTTTGCCATTGCCACGGAAGGGCTTAGCAGGCTGGTGGAGCATCAGGTGGAAGCTGGTAACATTAAAGGCCTTCGTTTGCCGCATGACCACAGTCAGATCACCATGAGACTTTTTGCCTATGATATGAACGCTTTTGTTCACAATGATAGTACCAGCCTGGAGACGTTTTGGAAGTGTCTTGCTACTTTTTGTGAAGCCTCTGGATCCATAATCAACCACTCTAAGACCGCCTTTAGAGCTATTGGTGGGTCACAGCCCGACCTTCTCATTGATCATGGCTGTCAAATCATTCCGCACGGCCAAATTTTTTGGCTTCTTGGGATTCCCTTGGGGTTTGGCGTCTCTATGGAACAGCGGGGGAACTGGGTGCTTGCCAAACTCGAAAACAAGCTTAACTATTGGAGAGGTATGCAAATCAATCTTGCTGGTCGTGCTATGGTTATCAACACGTTCCTCTTATCATCTATCATTTATTTCCTTTCTTGTTGGAGACCGAAAGAGCAAGATCTATCCAAACTGGATAGTATTTGTAGAAACTTCCTTTGGACGAGCGACCACAATAGGAGGGGGCTGCCTAAAATCAAATGGTCCATCTGCACCAGCCATAGAGATAGTGGGGGACTTGGTATCTTGGACATTGGGTGCATGGCTAACAAACTGTCGGCCAAATGGATGATTAAGGCTTGGTGCAACGGGGAGGCCTCGTGGGCCAAGTTGATCTTCAAAAACAAGAATGAGTTGGCACTCATGGGTTTCCCAAATTGGAAGAATCTTGACATCTTGACCTTGCTGTTTTCCCCGATCCCCGTCTTCCCGAAAGGCTCTAATCTGGTGTGCTCCCTTTGGAAGAGTTGGAATAAAGTCAAAAGCTTCACAAGAATAAGTGAAGACTAGAAGTGGGCTGCCGGTATCAGACAAAACGACTCTATCTGGTTTCCGATCCATGGCATCCGGAGTGTGGAATCTTGGAACATTCAAAATGCCAAGAAGCTATGGAACAAAGGCTTCAAAAAATGGAAACATCTCTGGAAACAAGACACCAACCGCTGGATCAACTTTGAGGATATTGACCCTAGCATCAACATTTCGCATGAAGAATGGAACACTTTGCAAAGCAGATGTCTCGCCTGGGACCGACACAAAGTTCGCCTTCTCATGGGACATGACATGTCGAGCTCGCTTGGTCTCAAATGGCACAATGGGAATAGCCTATCAAAAATCCCGAACATCAAAGAAACGATCGACTATCAGGTTAACCTCAACAAAAAGTGGTGCCTGTCATGGACGCGGCTTCGGTGGGACATGAAGTTCATGGCTATCTGGCACCCCCTCATAGAAATCAAAAAGTCTGTCCTCTTGTGGCAAATTCTTCATCATGGAATCTGGACCAACCTTAAGGCTAGCAAAATTTGTGGGATCCCTCCCTGGTGCAAACGCTGCTACCGGTCTATCGAAGATGTTTCACACATCTTCTTTACCTGCCCCAACTCCAACAGACTCTGGCAGGTGGTTGGAAAGAGAATTGGACTTCAAAAACGTCTCAGTTGGCAGCAAGCCCTGCTGGGAGAAGCGATCGGCTGCTCAGCGACTCTCTGGAATGCCATCAGAGGGGAGGTCCTATGGAAAATCTGGCGGGAAAGATGTGCTTTCAACTTCGGTGACTCCCCCAAGGAGTGGTCAATTGAGAAATCGATGTTCCTCCTTGGCAAAAGGATTGTCAACTGTAAAAAATCCCCCCCCCCCCCTTTAGGCATCATCAAGTACTCCTTTTGATCGATAACAAGCTTAAACCCAAGTGGGCCCCACATGAGGGTGATGAGAGGGTAATTAACCTTCTTTGTAATGTCATCTAAGCTCTATAAAAGCTTCCCCTGCTTTGTGGGATTTGGGGGGTCCCGTGGGCACTAGTCCCCTTCTCTTGTACTTTTCTTTATTTAATTCAAGTCCGGGAGAGTAGGCTAATGCCGAACTTCCTTTATATTTAAAAAAAAAAGAGTAAGCCTAAATCTTTGCAAAAAGCTTAAAAATTCTAACAAGGTAGAGCCTTTGTGAGGAGGTGTAGATCATTATCTTCTATGGACACATAAACAAAATTAATGTCTCGAATAGAGGTTCTTTTCTTGAACAAATGATAGTGCATGTCAATGCGCTTGGTGGGAGCATCAAACATTTCATTCCTTGCAAATTCTAATGCAGTATGGCTATTGCTAAATAAGATGTTTGAGATAGATACACACACACACAAACACACTCAACATTATCTACGAAAGCTACCCTATCATCACACTATCAACCAGAAGTGGCTACACTTTTCCTTTCTATCCAATCAAGATATGTATGCGATTCCAAGCATGAAGAAAGAACCTTTTTGAAAACATATCTATCATAAGAACCATTTGAATATGAGTCATAAAAAGCATGCAAGTCTAGGAGTACTGATCCCCCCTTGGGATATAAAATCCCAAGTTTTGGGGAGCACGATTAATAGCAAAAGATGTGTGCGCCTTCTTGCCAATGCTTTACTCATGGGTTGGTCATAAACATGCTCAAATCAGACATAGAAAACTGAATTTACGTCTATTTGATGCATACTGTACAACAAAAAATTTGGTGACAGAGACCATCATCAAATACATCTCCAACATCATGAATATTGAGTCGTGAACCTTTTCACATGGGAATGGAAATAGTTTTATGTTATTCAATGCTAAAACGACATAAGAAAATCAACATGTATTTAGTTTGACAAATATCAATGATACAATCAAGTTGCATAGTACAAATTCAGAAATAATTATGTATATACCCCTTATCTAAAATTCTAGAAGAGGATTGCGATTTATCTTGAAATTAAAGAGATTAAACTCATTAGGAGTAGTCAGCATTAATATGATATACATAACATTATAAGAAATATGAGGATACATAACTCTTAGCCACAGGCCTCCCCATACAGAGACCAATACTATTACTAGGCTTGCATTTTAATTTCTTTCTAAGAGGCCAATCAAATAGAGATCAAGTACCATTCATAATACCATCATATTGAAGTTGCATAATAGACATCGACTTTTCTAAATTCCGTGATTGATTAAGACGAAAGCTATCATTAAGTACGACATGTCAAAGGTGCATCTAACTATCTCTCGAACTATACACCAACTATTTTCGCATATGTTTTCCCTCATAAATTAGTGCATCAAGAGTACCTGCATTAGAAATGGAATGATCTATGTTCTCACTCAAAACCATTATATGTCGAAACGTTGCATCGTTAGGAGATACATTTGACTTTTTTCAAGTGATCATAGGAAATAGTGTATCATACAAATCCTTTAAATTCATTGAAATTTATATGATACATAAAAGTAAAGGTTCAACAACATTATCCACAAGAGACAGAACATCATTCCAAAACCAAAATGTCTATTTTTTGTGTGTGACATAGCTGATAACCTTTGCTCTCACAACTATAAATCAAAATACATTTCATAGCATTATCATCCAATTTTATATGTTGTAGTTCATACACCAAACAAACAAAACAGATATGAGAAAAATATGATTTGAAAACATGCCAAAGATTCTAATGTTTCCATGTGTGTTATGTTCATAAGGGTGGGAATCACCTTTTATTTATATGAGGACCATGAGGCTATGTGGCACTCATGCACTAGAACATGAGTGGTTGCATGGAGAGAGAGAAGAATAGTTCATAGTTGTGTGGTTGGGTGGAAAGGGGTAAGAAATATCTCACACGTGTTTATTGGTTCTAGGACTTCTTCTTGGGATTAGTGCTTGGCTACCCTATGATCCAAAGCAACTCGAAATCATTGGGAGAGAGACAAGGGTAACATTGGTATTAGAGCCGGCGAACAAAGAGGCACGCGATCCACATAGAGGCACACATGAACATGAAGACACACGGAGGTGCGTAGAAAAAGAGGTTGAACAACAAGGTGTGAAAGCAGCCCAAATAGGAGCACACATGCAAGAGGAGAAGACTTCTTTTTTCTCTCCCTCATCCTTTCATGAGGGAAGGAACAAAAGTCCCCTATATGAGCACTTCATTTCTTCTCGTTACCCGGATGTGGGATAAAACACCCATGTTTGTGTGAGGTTTTGTCTTTGTAGAGAAGAAGCACTCAAATTTCGCAAATTTGAACATTTCTTTATGTACAAAGGGCTAAGAGACTATGCATACATGCTCTCTGGAGTAGCAATTTTGAGCGTTCACCATCCAAACTACCTTTATGCTTCAAACTATGATCTTTTAAGAGCTCCAAAGTGAGCCGTGGCAAGATTGGTCTTTTCATATTCTTCTCTAGCCTACATCAACATGCCCAACTTCGGTGCGGGCTCAATCCCCACTCAAATAACGGATTTCGATGGTTTCTATTGCAAATTGAAGCTTATCTTACAACATCTTTTGGGCCACAAAGAACAACAGATTTGGGTAACGTTTTCGAAGTAAAAAAAACCTCTACAAATTCTGTTTGAGTACTAACAAAACCTTGTGGAGCCTCATTTGGGTAGTCTAGAAGTCCAAATTTAGCTTTTTTAAATTGGAAATGTATTGCCAAGACAAGCTCTAGGCGCTGCACATCCTTTTATGGATTGACATGGATTGAAGAGGACTAGAGAGGAGTCAAATTTTCTCATATTTGACTCACTTTTGATAATTTTGAAGAGTTTTTTGTGATTTGGATGCTTTTAAGAGATTCTTCCGACGGATTACATATTTTGAAGTCTCTTTTAGGACTTGCGAGGATCAAGATGATAGGTTAAAATCTTCAAACATCATTCCAAATTCTCTTGCAAATCTTTGGAGTGCATTAGGGAAGTGTATTTAAATTATTTCTTTTACTTTGAGAACTTGATTTGCTTCCTTCTATGTAATTTTCAATTACTAGTGCTAAAATATGGAAACACAAGAAAACTCCAAGCCTCAGTTTAGATAGATTTAAGAAGGACAAAAAGGAAAAAATATGATTTAGGTGTCTATCTCGTAACCACTATCACTACGATTTCCAAGTATGTAATGGAAAGATGAAAAACAAGGACCAAGGAATACAACGGTCTTAAATAAAGGCATGAAAGTGGTCCATCTTGTATAGAAACTTTCTATTTATCGTAGCTCTAGTTTGAAGGAAGTGGAGGACATGCATGAGGATATAAAACATTCTTTCTGTTTAACTGTTTCATTATGGTTACAACACTTTAGCCCACATGATTTAGTTAAACTTCATCATCATGTGTACAAACCAAAGTGAGATTATATTAATGACTCCGCTACTCTCAAGTTTATTAACTATGTTGTGGTCAAAAAAATAAAGATTCCCCAACATTCAAGTGCACATAAATACGTAGTTTCTATGATACAATGGCAAGATAAGAGAATATGGAATACTATGGTATCCAATATGGAGATCAAGATTCAAGGATTTATAAATAAAGAAGTTATGAGGATAATAATATTGAATTTGCTAAGAATGGAAGTACTTTTGTGTTCAAAGTGAAAAACATGTACCCAGTACACGTCTCTTATATATATATATATATATATATATATATATATATATATATATATATATATATATATATATATATATATATATATATATATATATATATATATATAATGCACTTAGTTAGATACCCTTTTTCATTCACATAATGTACATGATGTTTATGCATTATTTGCTTTAGATTCTCATCTGCCTTTTCATGAATATGAAATTTCAAATCTATCTTCTTTTGATTATAATGAAAGTAAAGACATAATTTTTTATTATTTGTTTTTGCAACAATGTGTAACTTAAAGTCCTAGATAGGTCATGTTTGACTATTACTATACATTTTCACTAGATTTACCAAAATGAATACCACCTTCTAGAGGAGAAATTGAAATCGCAATTGACTTAGTTGATAACAATAACCCCATTTCTCAACCTCCTTAAAGACCTAGCTTGCCTTAGCACGAAGAGGTAGAAAACAAAAATCAGGATTATCTAGATAAGGATTTATAAGACGTAGAAATTCCCCATGGCACCAACAATGCTCTTTGTTAAAAAACAAAGATGTCTCTATGAGACTTTGTATAAATTATAGAGCATTGAATAAGGTTACTATTCAAGAAATAGAATTTCAATGCCTAGATTTGATTTATTCTATCAATTTTATCAAGCTTAGTATTTTACTAAGCTTAACTTAGGATAAAGATATTATCGGATAAAAATAGAAGTAGATGATGTTGCCAAGTTTTCTTTTAGAATTAGGTGTCGGAATTCTGAGTTCTTAGTGATTGCATTTGGCCTCACTAATTCTACATCCATGTTCATGAACTTATGGAGAATGTCTTAATGTCGACTTTAGGAAATTTTGTGGTAGACTTTCTTAATCATATTCGGTGTACATTAGAAGAAGAACATTTCGACCATTAACAAAGATTCATCCAAGTGTTAGGAGAAGTTTCTCTTTTCTCCAAAGAATTAAGGTGTGAATATTTTAAACCCGAGGATCAGTATCTTGGAGATATTATCTCCAAGCATGGCATTTGGATAGATCCAAATATGTGGTGATTTATTATGGAATGGCCACATCCTAGAAACCTTGAAGAACTTCATATCCTCCTTGGTTTATTTGGGCTCTATCAAAGATTCATCAAGAATTATGCCAAGATTATTGTTTCCACGATGGAACACTTAAAGGGAAATGCAAAGCCTTTCATTGGGGAGATGAACATAATGAAAGTACACAAAAAAAGTAGCAGCTACAAATCCATTATTATAGATAATGGGTCTAAATAGACCATCTATGGCTGAGTAAGATGTGATTAACTTTTCAATAGGAGCGATTTTAGTATGTGATGGTCCACTAGTGGCTATTAAAAGCAAAGAACAAGAACCACCGCAGAAGAACTACTCCAAATGTCCATGCTTTTAGGAAGTTTCCTGATTATTTATATGGTGCGCAAGTCATGGTGGTGTTTGATCAAGAGAGTACTAAGTGGCTCTCTAGTCAAATAGATCTTCGAGGTCATAAGGCCCATTGGTTAGAGACCCTTCAAGAGTTTGAGTATGAGTTTAGGTGTAGGAAGGAAAAGTTTAATGTGGTGGCATATTCACTTACTCACATGACCATAATCAATGGAAAAAATTTAGTCAAATCACTAGCGATCTACTTAATTCCATTACAGAGAAATATACACTTGAACCTGCATATACCAAAGTTGGGGAAACCCTTGAGAATGTGGATCTAGATACATGGGTTTTTGATAAAGATGGAGTATCAACTGGTACTCAAGAACAATTCAACAAGAAGAGTTATAGTATCCATGATGGATATCTATTATATAAAGGTAAGACGTCTGTCAATAAAGATTTTGAGATGAGATGAAAAACATTGTGTGAGTGTCACAACACACCTAGTGTGGGACACCAATCAGTTAAGAGGAATTATTATGATGCTAAGGCAAAATTTGAAGGGAGTGTACTAGATAAAAAGGTCCTAAAGTGTGTCCTTTAGTGCACTCAATGTTAGTTCAATAAAGATGAGAGGTTGAGGATTGGAGGGCTACTCTACTCATTAGATATTCAGAATGGGAAGTGGGAAAGTATCTCTATGGATTTTATAGCAACATCACCTAAGACAGATAGAGAGAGCACGAATCAATTTGGGTAATTGGGGATAGGTCAAACGAAATCTCTATGTTTATTATGACACATAGTACATTGAAGAATTTGCATTGCCTAGGTTATTTGTTAAAAACATTTACTAATTTTATGGTCTTCCTTTGGAAATTGTTTCTAATTGGGATAGAACGTTTACAAGCTCCTTTTGTAGAGCAATCTTCAAGAGGTTCAATAGGAAAGTAAGCATGAGTGTGGTCGATCATGTAGAGATGGATGGGCAAATAGAAAGGTTTATGAAATCTTAGAAGATATGCTTCCACAGTATGTCAATGAAAAGCAAACTAATTAGCAATACTACTTATGTATAGTACATTTTTCATATAATAGTGTCAAGACCCTACCACGTGGCATAATCCATTCATGCTTACGTAAAGGTTTTAGCCAAAAGCTCCTTATGTAGAAGGATTCAAGAATGAGAAAGTTGAGGTTTCAAAGGACTTCTTGGAAGAAACAAACGATATGCTTCCACTTGCTAAAGACATCATGAGGAGAGCTTAGGATTGAGCTAGAGCCTATGCTAATCCTCAAAGGAGAAAAATCAACTTTGGAGTATGAGAGCAAGTCTATCCTATAGTTCTCTCTAAGTCTAAGACCGTGAAGATGGGACCTTGTCCAAACCTATCTCCTAGGTATTTTGGACCATTCCCAATACTTAAGACAATAGGTCAAAATGGCTTACCAGCTCTAGCTTCTAAAGAGTAGCCAAATACATCTAGAATATCATGTTAATAGGCTTAAAAAAAGACTAGGTGAATCTAACAACTTCATTAGATATAGTGAGGTAGTAGATAAAGATATATTTATTTTCATATCTACATGCATAAATTGAGCACTAGGAATGACCTGTGTAGGCTAGATAGGATTTTGGGGACGATGGAAACATATGAGTAGGAAGCTCATATCTTTATTCTTATATATATATATATATATATATATATATATATATATATATATATATATATATATATATATATATATATATATATATTATTTTACGAAGTCCCATGAAGCAACGTCCAAGAATCTTGGTTTTTCATCAAATTTCATGGGCTCACGTAGAGGAGCACTCATGAGAAGGAGAAACCAACGACTCAATACTTGCTGAAAAAATAAGTGAAACAAAGCTCGTGGCGCTATGTCGCCATTTTCAAATGGGGTTATCACGCTGAAGACCTATGTGAAAAACAAATGATAGAGTTATCTGAATCGCTGTCTGTGAGATTCTAGAGCAATTGGGTACTTGAGATAGAGCCCGTAAAAATAAGATCCGTAACTAAGTACAAACAAAATGACTTTTTTTTTTAATATAAAGGAAGTTTGGCATTAGCCTACTCTCCCGGACTTGAATTAACTAAAGAAAAGTACAAGAGAAGGAGACTAGTGCCCACGGGACCCCCCAAATCCCACAAAGAAGGGGAAGCTTTTACAGAGCTTAGATGGCATTACAAAGAAGGTGAATTACCCTCTCATTACCCTCATGTGGGGCCCACTTGGGTTTAAGCTTGTTATTGATCAGAAGGAATACTTGATGATGCCTGAAGGGGGGGGGACTTCTTACAGTTAACAATCCTTTTGCCAAGGAGGAACAATAATTTCTCAATTGAACACTCTTTGGGGGAGTCACCAAAGTTGAAAGCACATCTTTCTCGCCACATTTTCCATAGGACCTTCCCTCTGATGGCGTTACAGAGAGTCGCGGAGCAGCCGATCGCTTCTCCCAGCAGGGCTTGCTGCAAATGTCAAAAACGTACATGTTTTCACTTGATTTTTGAAATATGTGTATACTCGTATTTAGGGTTTTCAAACATAAGATGCAATTTGCTTCATTTTTACAAGGGTTTTCTCTTTTTATGACATAGTTCTCGTTTATTATGACTCTTTGCTTTTTGAAAAACATAGCATCCTTCACCTTTGTCAGATAACAACCTCTAAGTATATAACATTGTCCAACCTTTCCAATGATTATTTTTTTAAAGAAAATTTTTGGACCATCAAAATGGGTATCACAAGCCTCACAGGACCATGTCTTTTACCTAGGGGCTTTCCTATATATATATATATATATATATATATATATATATATATATATATATATATATATATATGTGTGTGTGTGTGTGTGTGTGTGTGTGTGTGCGCGTGTGTGTGTGTTTTACTTCAATTTGTAAAGAACAATTTCATGTTCTATTTGCATATGAGAGATCCCTTCTCTCTCTAATCTCTATCTTTATCTCATTATCCATGTATCACCTTGCCATAGTTCTCCCTGTTCTAGAACTCTTCAATCATGAACCTTCTAGTATGAAGTAACTCAGGAGTATCAACACCAAGCTCAAGGAAAAATCTGCCAATGAAAATGAATGAGAAATTGAAAAATTATAATGCATGCATCCACCATCAATCCATCACCACTCACGTGATTGATCATCCACGACCATCAAAGCAATTAGATTGACAACTCAACGACCAAAATCATGTTAAAAAAAAAAAAGCCAAGTCAATGTGAATTGCAATGAAATTTCAGAAGAATCACCAGCATTCTGTAAAACAATCCTTCCAAAAAGAGAAGGGCCTTGGTACTGTCCTCTACGGGAGAGATGAAGACAACATGAAAATATTCACGAATAGGAGTTGAGATTTTGGAGAACATTATTATATTATAGGGATTGTGGTACTAAGCAAAGTATCAAATGGATGGTGACCACATCATTTAGTTGTTATAAGTACCCTCGTGAATGAATGTCTTGAAGATGTAGTCTACATTGAATAGGCTTATGCTTGTAGAAAAGCTCAATTTCCAAAGCATTTGTATATGTGAAGAGAATCCATATATGGCCTCAACATGAAGTACATAGAACCAAGGAACCATTGATAAGAGGGAAGAATATGGAGACAAAGAGGATGATTAAGATCTTTTCCTGTACACAAAAAGGCAAGCTAATCATGTCGTATTAATTTGCAGTTATGTGTATCATTCAATTGTTCAAATGACGAGCAAAGAAAAATGGAATAAAATAAAAGCTACTAATATAGTGTTTTTGCAGAGGGTACTTGTAACGTCGCTGCAGATTTGCTTACAGGTCAAACGTCTCTTTGCTAACAAAGCTAGTACTCATTGACAACATAGGTATGATTTAATAACCACAAAAGCCAATGTTCCATTGTAGTTCCGAACATATTAACTTGTAGTATTATTTCAGCACGACAGCGGTGCTTGTATGTGAAAGTAGAGCACATCATTAATAAAACGATCAAAGAGAACTGTACAATCTGAGGGCATAAATTGGAATGAAGGGCCCAAGTTGATGCAACAGGGACGGAGTGAGGGGGTGTTGTTGGAAATCAAGCCTGAGCCTTATGCAATTTCATCCAAATCAAAAGGTTTTCAGTGAATAAATAAATAAGGCGAAGCTGTCAACAAAACAAAGTTTATTCACCAAATCAGTAACAACATATGGGTTTCACCTAAAAGCAGCAACATTCATTGATGGTAACTCCTGAAATTAACGAATCAACTTTTGGAAAAGTTAAAACTATTCAATCTATCAATGTACTTGGGAGTGTCCAAAACTGATGATAATCGAAGCTTTTGGGATTGCCAAAATCCAAGATTGAATATCATTGAGAACCACAGAATTCACATCAGGCATTGGAACTTTTCTTTTCGCTTTGTGTCAAACAAGCAGGGAAATGATATTCTTGACTCTTTAATATTTCGGACGCATTACAGATTCTAACTAAGTATTCTAATGGATGGTGAAAGGCTTTCCCTTGATAAGGATCATTGCATATACATATGACGCTCACAGAAATCATTCATTGCCAAAGACTGTACATGCTTGGAATCTTGTGTAAAGTAGCCTCGGGATTATGGGGGAAATTAATATATTAGGTCCTACTATATGTTGTCCACATTCATCTAAAATTGGGATAGATAGTCAAATGCAATAAATGAATCTCCATATATCTTTCACATATCAAGGTACGGTTTCAAATGCAAAAACGTTCACACAGTCTAAAAGTCCTACTATGGCTGTCTATGCAAGCATTACGTACTTTAAATATTCCTGAAACATCATAGACACACACACACAAATACACATACACATACACACACATAGACGCACACACTTACACACACACACATCCAGACACATTTACACACACACATACACATGCATATAGATACATATATATAGATACACACACATACATACATACACACACATACATGCATATGCATACATAATGCACATGCATATGCATACATACATTCTAACATGCATACACACACATACACACGCATACACACGTACACATACACACATAGACACACACACACATACACACATAGATACACACACATATATGCATACACACACACACACATACAGAGACATACACACACATACACATACATGCATACAAATGCATACAAATGCGTACATATGCATACATAATGTATATGGATATGCATACATCCATACTTACATGCATACACACACACATATATGCATACATATGCATAAATAATGCACATGCATATGCATACATACATGCATACACATACACACACATAGCCACATACACACACATACACACACATATGCATACATACGGCACATGCACATGCATAGGTACCTGCATACACATACACGCACATACACACATACACACACATAGACACATACACACACATATACACACAGATTTACACACACATACACATGCATCGACACACATAGACACACACACACACATACACACACACATACACATAAAGACATACACATAAACACATACACACATAATGCATATGCATATGCATACATACATAATTACATTCTTACACACACACACATACATACATATGCATACACACATACACACGTAGAGAGACATACACACACATACACACACACATACACACACATGCATACATATGCATACATACATGCTTACATGCATACACACACATACACACACATGCATACATATGCATACACACATACACATGTAGAGAGACATACACACACATACACACACATGCATACATATGCATACATAATGCACATGCATATGCATACATACATGCTTACATGCATACACACATATACAGACACACATATACACACATAGACACACACACACACACGTAGAGAAGACACACACACATACATATATATGCATACACTCACACATAAAGAGACGTACACACACATACACATACATGCATACATATGCATACATAATGCATATGCATATGGATACATACATACTTACATGCATACACCAACATACACACATATACACACACATGCACAGACACATATATGCATACATATGCATAAATAATTCACATGCATATGCATAGATATATGCTTACATGCATACACATACACACATAGACACATACACACACATAGATACATACACACACATGGACACATACACACAGATTAACACACACACATAGACACACATACACAGACACAATTACACATGCATACACAGAGACATACACAGAGACATACACACATAGACACACACAAACTTACACACATAGACACACACACATAGACACATACAAACTTAAACACATAGAGGTACACACACACATATATAAAAAAACACATAATGCACATGCATATGCATACATACATGCTTACATGCATTTTGACACTCACATATAGACCTACATACACATATACACACATACATATGTACACACACACACACACACACACATATATATATATATATAAATATATATATATATATACATATATATATATATATATATATATATATATATATATATATATATATATATATATATATATATATATATATATATATATATATATATATATATGTGTGTGTGTGTGTGTGTGTGTGTGTGTATATATATATATATATATATATATATATATATATATATATATATATATATATATATATATATATATATATATATATATATATATATATATCTAACCCATTTTTTTATATGTATAGGTATTATGGATCCTAGTAGAGAGAGAAAGGTGAAACTCATTCTCATAAAAAGTCTTATGAGAGAAAGAATTCTGCCTAATACTCTAGGGATCATCATGCATGAGTACTCAGAGACGCCTGATGTTGAGCTAGATTATATGATGCAGATGCTTACCCAACGATCAGAGGAGGGCTCTTCTATGGCTTCACATGCACGAAGACAACTATCTACTCATATGTATGTTTTTTTCCATCTATTTTTTTAATTATATTATCACAAATATTTTTTTATTTTTATTTATCTATTTTCAGAACACCTATACCACCTTCAAATCATGATAGCAGAGCACAAGTTCCTATGAGGACATGCATAGGCACCTTAGGGCTAGAGTGCGATATAGAACCAGAGGGGAACATTGTGTACAAAAGGAATGGAATGGAGTTCAAGAGAAGAATGAGAGCATTATGCGACTCTTACCTGCGTCTCGTCCACTTACAGTGGAAGTAAGTATAAATTTTACATATAAATTGAAATAAATATCTTATGTTTTATTTACATGAATTTGTTTATTTTTGTAGTGAGCATAATGAGAGGGATAAAAAATATGTCCTTGGTTCACTTGAGATAGAGTTTGGGATAGGATGGTCGCATAAGTGGTGTCTAAAAGAGATGTGGACACTTATGGCTCATCGTCGCGATAATGCAGTATACGCATTGATTTTATGTATATATATGTGGATATGAGTATGTGTGTTTATGTATGTATGTTTGTATATGAGAGAGAGAGAGAAAAGAGTGAGACTAGAGGAACAAAGACATGCATACACACACATATACATCATACATGCACATTTACACACATATACACATACATGCACATTTATACGTACACACACATACATGCACCTTTATACGTACACACACATACATGCAAATTTTTACATACACATACACATGCATGTAGTAACACACATATAATGAATACACATAGACACATAGACATACTCACATACACATACACATACATAATCATATGTACACACACATAGAATCACATAATCATATTCACATGCATATACACATATACACATGCATACACACACACACACAACACATGCATACGCACATATGGATACACATACCTACACACACATGCATACACACATATAGATACACATACATACACACACATGCATACTAATATATATATATATATATATATATATATATATATATATATATATATATATATATATATATATATATATATATATATATATATATATATATATACTTATAAATATGTATATATATATATATATATATATATATATATATATATATATATATATATATATATATATATATATATATATATATATATACATATTTATAAGTATATATATATATATATATATATATATATATATATATATATATATATATATATATATATATATATATATATATATATATATATATATATATATATATATACATATTTATAAGTATATATATATATGTGTGTGTGTGTGTGTGTGTGTGTGTGTGTGTGTTGGGATAGATGGATGGACACTCCAAGAAATGAGTAGGTAGTGCCAAATCATGCTTAGTACCAACCCCTTGTAGCTTCAAAGTTGAGTTACTTTCAAAGCTTGAAATTTGGCACAAGAGATTAGGGCATGTTGGTGAAAGAACTTTAAAACAAATTTGTAGATACCAATGTGGGCTTGGGATACCTAATGTATCCAAGCAACACATGATTTATAGATGTGGTGCTTGTCACTTTGGAAAATCTCACAGGTTACCCTTCTCAAGGAAAGGCTACATGCATGACGATTACCTAGAGCTTGTCCATACAGATGTATGGGGACCAAGTTAGGATCCCTCAATTTATGGATCAAGGTATTATGTATCTTTCATTGATGATTACAGTAGGTGGATTGTATTGTACTTTATCAAGCACAAAGATGAAGTATTCAGTTGCTTTAAAAAGTATCTTGCACTTGTTGAAAACCAAATAGGGAGAAACCTAAAAGGACTAAGGTCCAATGGAGGAGGTGAGTACTTCTCAAATGAGTTTGATATATTCTTGCAAGACAGAGGAGTCAGAAGATAATTCACAACAAGGTATACCCCTGAGCAAAATGGGGTGGTAGAAAGGAGAAATAGATTAATTGTTGAAACAATTAGGTCAATGTTGAATGAGAAAAAAATACCTAACTATTTGTGGGCAGAGAGTGTATCTACTGCCACTTATCTTGTAAACAAGTTGCCATCCAAATCTCTTGATGGGATGATCCCATATGAAGCATGGCATGGTAGAACACCTTCACTTGATCATTGTAGGATCTTTGGATGTGTAGCTTATGTGCACTTTCCTTCTCAGATAAGAGGTAAGCTAGACCCTACGGCAGAGAAGTGCATCTTCATAGGCTATGACTTGAATCAGAAAGGTTACAGGTCCTACAACCCTTCAAACAAGGGATTCATGGTCAATAGAGATGTTGCCTTTGATGAGAATGACTCTTAGTTTGATAGTGAATGCAAGAAAGTAGAGCTACCTTATGACTTGGAAGAGGAGTTTCCAAGCCTCAATAAAGAGGAGTCTACTGAGAATGGTGACATCAACTCAGATGATGAGGACATCGTCAGCCTAGAAGAGTTCACGGCATGGAAGTCCAAAGGCAAAGTCAAGATTAAGAAGTTGGAGGATATACCTGAATCATCCAACCAAGCAATCATAAGATCACAAAGGGAAAGCCAGAAGCCAATCAGATGTGGGTATGACACTTCTTTAGTTACTAAGCACTCAGTTTATCTTGCAAAAGACTTGTCATTTGAAGAGCTAGCATCATATGAAGAGGCAAAGACCAAGGCAGAATGGAAGGAAGCTATGGATGAGGAGATTGAAGCACTCAAGGAGAGTGATACTTGGGAACTAGTACCAAAGAAGGAGTCTATGAAGGTAATTGGTTCTAGATGGATCTATAAGATCAAAAGGAATCCTGATGGATCAATAAGCAGGTACAAAGCTAGACTTGTGGCTAAGGGTTTTGCACAAACCCAAGGTGTTGATTATGAAGAAACCTTCTCACTTGTGGCCAAAATGCCAACCATCAGGGTATTGGTAAGTGGCTACATCAAAGAATTGGAACATGTATCAGTTGGATGTAAAAACTACATTTCTAAATGGTTGTATTTTAGAGGAGGTCTACATGTCACAACCTCATGACTATGAGGACCCAAACAAGGTAACATATGTATGTAAAGTGAACAAAGCTCTTTATGGATTGGAGCAAGCATCCAAGGCATGGAACCATAGGTTGACTACATTTTAGGATCTAGGTTTTGTCATGACTAAAGTATATACTTCTCTATTCATCAAGAGAAGTAATTCAAAGGTAATATACCTATGTGTATATATTGATAATATCATATTTACAGGAAATGATGCTAATGGCATCAAGGAGATAAAAAATCAGATGATGAAGGAGTTCAAAATTAGTGACCTTGGATCACTAAAATACTTTCTAGGACTTGAGTTAGTCTATGCTAACTCTGGAATTTATATCACTCAAAGAAATTATATACAAGATATGTTAAAGAAGTTTCATTTGTAGGATGCCAAAGTTGCAAGGACTCCAATGGAGGTAAACCTAAAATTAAGTGCTCATGAAGGTGATGTACTTGAGAACATTGCAGGTTACCAAAGCATAGTGGGAAGCTTGAACTATGCTATATTGACAAGGATTGATATTGCTTATGGAGTAAGTGTTCTAAGTCAGTTTATGCACAAACCTAGGGCACCTCACTTGGAGGCTGCCAAAAAGGATTTTGAGGTACCTTAAGGATACTCAAAATCATGGATTGTATTTCCCTTCTACATCAGACTTGGACATGAAGATATATTCAGATGCAGATTGGGTAGGTTGCAAAGAGGATGGAAGGAGTACCTCAAGATACCTATATTTTTTAGGTAACAAACCTATATCATGGTCTTCAAAGAAGCAACCTATTGTTGCCTTATCTTGTATAGAGGCAGAGTATAGAGGATTGGCCAATGCTACTCAAGAGGCCATATGGATCAAGATATTGTGCACAAAGTTGGGTTTGCATACTACATCTCCAATGATGTTTGGAGATAATACAAGTTCATTACATCTTGCAGCAAATCCCATTTATCATGCTAGGGCCAAGCATATAGAGGTCCACTATCATTATGTGAGAAAGAAGCTATTGAGCAAAGATATTCAGTTGGCATATGTATCAACAAATATGCAATGTGAAGACTTATTAACTAAAGCATTAGATGGTACAAAACTTTGCAGGTTCAAATCAATGATTTGATTGTAGGATATTTATGAAGATTGAAGATGAAAACCAAGCCAAAATGTTTGGCTTGAGTGGGAGTTGTTGGTGCAAATTAAAAGCCTACACATTTGGCTTGAAGTTCATAAACATATGAAGATCCATGGAAACCATTGCTAGAAAGATTTTTCATCTTCACCGATTGTAAAAGTCATTTTTGACTTGAGAGAATATTTGTAAGCACCTACCAAAAACTCGTGGATTTGTTAGATAGAAAAGTAACTACTTCATTAAGGGAATATTTCCTAAATTGAAGGACTACTTCTAGAGAGAGCCAAAAGTTGAATTGAAATTCAAATTTGAATGTAACACTTATATAAAGTGACTTGAAAAAGTCACGGTTAGCAGTCTCCATTCCCGAGCTCTCCATAGCCATTGTGTAAGAGTGTGAGGTCAACATTGTATCCTTCACTACTCCCCATCGTTAGGCTATGATTGTGAAGCCTATGATCTCGTACAACATTGTTCATTAATACGATACATCTACATTGTTCATCTATGGTCTCTCTGTTATAGTCATTCATATCTGTCAACTTGTGCTGCTCATATCTTAGTCAATACTCCACTCTCTTCAATGATATATAGCTTGTTGGAATCAGAACCAGGTTCTCTACACGCTCACAAATTTTGAAGGAAATCCATTCAGCCAATTTGAAGAAAATGCATCGAAGCACTCACTGGTCAAAGTGTGGAGATGTCCTAAAAAATCGGGAGTAATGATTCAATTACTAAATTAATTGCTCTGTGTATAGTGCATCATTCCCCTTGGAAGCAGTAGCTTACTAAGCTAATTTGACACCTCTAAAAGGATTTTTTCTAATTCCTACTATACTGGTAGCACTGAGCATAATAAGTAGGTGTGTGATAAAAAATAGAGGGTTTTCTTTCATCTTTCTATTTGGAAGTAGTCTGTTTTGATTCAATCATTTCTTTAATCATTTCCAAAGTACATACGCACTTGTATAGTGTCATTGGAAAGCTATATTTATAGCTATAGAGTGCAATATTTCTTTTATCTTCAAGTTCAAAAGTGAATAATCTACCTGTCTTTTCTCCTTTGGTAATTCTCTTGAATCCATGTTGGGGATCCTCCACAAATGCTCCATATTGGTTGAACCTAACCTGCAAACCCTTTTCCACAATCTGTCCAACACTCATCGAATTCTTGGTAATTATAGGTACATATAGAAACCTACTCAACAGATTCTTGTTTCCATTAGAGGTCTTAACATTCCCTACTTTAATTACTGAGTGCTTGGTGTAATCACCTATTTGCACCTGATGCTTACCCTTGGGTTCCTCAAGGTCAGAGAAAAGAGCTACATTGTCTGCCACATGGTTTGAGCATCCTGGGTCAATGTAGAAGAGATGATCATCATTTATAGCTAGTTTTGAAGTCATCTTCATAATCAGAAGAGAATCTTCTTGCTCCTCTATGTAGTTGTCATAATCCTTCCTAAAATTATAACCTCTTTGGTAGTTGCTATTGTAGTTGTTGTTGTAGTTGTATCCTTGATGGTGATTGAATCTTCCTCTTGATTGTGTATATCCACCTCTTTGATATCCTCTACCTCTCTGATTCTTGAAATTCGTGAAACACTTATCTGTAGTATGATTTGATAAACCACAAATATTGCATGGTGAGGAGTTATGAGGTCTCCCTCTACCTTGCTTACCTCTCCCTCCATAGTTGGCTTGGGAGGTAGTTCCTTCATCTTCAAACTTTTTGTTCTTCCCTTTCTCTTTGGATTTACTTTTATCAGTGTATAGGGAAAAAGAGCTATTACCTCTAGATGAATCTCCATTCTTGTTGAGCTTGGCTTCATGGGTGAATAGTTGCCCCATAGAATCTGCATGTCCATGTACAAGTCCATGGCAGTTGTGAAGCTCTCCCATTTGTCATCAGCTTTAGTACCATTGATTACTTGTCTTACAATCTGCTCCTCTTCAATTTCTTCTCCTATGCTTGCCAATTGATCTGCTTCATCTTTGAGTTAGGTCACATACTCTGTGATACCTTGCTTAGGTTGCTTTCTTTGAGTGGTAAATTCAATCCACACTTGGTTATTCCTAGCCCTTGTGTTGGAAGAGAAATATGAAGGCAATGTTTCCCAAGTCTCTTGGGATGTCTTACAGTTCCTAATATGTGGAAGAAGAAAATTAGAGATTGAGTTAAGTAAGTGAGACCTTGCTAATGCATCCTTAGCACACCATTGTGTTGAGTCTTTCATGTTCCTCTGTTGTAGGTTGTCCTTGGCTTCTGAACATGGGCATCTCCTCATCTCCTTAGATGTATCCATAGAGGTTCCTTCCTTGAAAGTATTTCTTCATCCTCAAAGACCATGCTTGATAGTTGTTCCTGTCCAATTTATCAATGAAAGAAGGAAAACCATCTCCCATTTGACCTTAACTTTGCTCTGATACCACTGTTGGGATAGATGGATGGACACTCCAATAAATGAGTAGGTACTGCCAAATCCTACTTAGTACCAGCCCCTTGTAGCTTCAGAGTTGAGTTGTGGGCCCTTTTAGATTTCCAATGACACTATATAAGTGCCTATGTACTTTGGGATGTAAGAGAAGATTGAATCAAAACAGACTACTTCCAACTAGAAGGATCAAAGAAAACCTTCTATTTTTTATCACACAGCTGCTGCATGTTATGATCAATGCTAGCAGTACAGTAGGATTTAGAAAAATTCCTTTTAGAGGGATCAGATCAGCTTAGTAAGCTATGCATTCCAAGCTGAATCACTTGAAATGATGCACTATACACAGAGCAATTAATTTAGAAATTGAATCACTACCCCCGATTTTTTAGGACCTCTGCATAAGGCTGATTCCAAGAAGTTATAGATCATTGAAAATGGTGGAGAATCGACTAATATATGAGTAGCAGAAGTTGACAGTTATGAATGACTATAACACAGAGACCATAGATGAACAATGTAGATGTATTGTATTAATGAACAATGTTGTACAAGATCATAGGCTTGCAAATCATAGACTAATGATGGAGAGTAGTGTAGGCTAAAAGGTAGACCTCACACTCTTACACAATGGCAATGGAGAGTTCGGGAATGGAGATTGTTAACCACAACTTTTTCAAGTCACTTTATATAAGTGTTACATTCAAATTTGAATTTGAATTCAACTTTTGGCTCTCTCTAAATTTAGTCCTTCAATTCAGGAAATATTCCCTCAATGAAGTAATTACTTTTCTATCGAACAAATCCACGAGTTTTTGGTAGCTGATTACAAATATTCCATCAGTTCAACAATGACTTTTACAATTGGTAAAGATGAAAAATATTTCTAGCAATGGTTTCCATGGAGCTTCATATGTTTATGAACTTCAAGCCAAATGTGTAGGCTTGTAATTTGCACCAACAATATATATATATATATGCATATCCTAATTCAAGAACCCTATTATAAATATATTTATTCAAAAATTCTATTTCAAAAATCCTAATTCGAAAACACTAATTTTGATATTAGGTTTTAAAAACTCCTAATTTATAAACTCTAATTCAGCCTTTTAGCCATATGATTGAAGTATATGTACACATTGCATCTATTCCTCCAACGTCCTACTAGAGAGATGTCTCTCCTCCCTACCTTATGCCTCTATACATAGCTACTTGAATCAACAAGGATCATAACATATATAAAGATATATATGCATCATGTGGATACACATACATAAATATAAAATGGAGTAGATACATTATGCATCACACATACATGCCTAAATGCACAAATAAATATATATACATGCATACATATTTACATGTACACATTTACACATAGACACATATACATATAAACATGTACACATCACATGTACATGCGTACATGCACAAATGTATACTTATACATGCATACACAATTACAAACACTTGCATATATTACATGAATACATGAATATTTTACAAAAATGCATATGCATACTAACACATGTATACATATATCACACACATGCACACACATAAATATACATGAAACACATATATATGCATACTAACACGTGTATACATATAATAGACATGAATACACACACATATGCTTACTCAACCACAATCATTTTCTATATTGATTGATCTTTTCATGATTATCGGATGTAAACTTTTGATCTAGTATTATTCAGGTCGAGGATTTTACTTGTAGTGTCATATTTGTTCTTCAATTCACTTGCTTATCTCATGATGACTTTGATCTACCACATCATTTATGATTTCATGTGAAAAGTGTTTTTCGATCCACGGTGAGCCTAGCGGCATATAATTCTCTAGTTAGAGGCACCAAGCATGCAAAAGCCACCCGCTAGACACAAGCAACATAACACATCCCACACCGGGGCTTGATCCAACCCCTATCTACTCATTCTAATACTGGCACCGACATCTTTCCGACACTTGAACATGACGTGATGCAATTACCTTTGAGATAGAGATTCTCGACTCGCCACACATACCTTTACGTGATAGAGAAAGCACTTTTCATGCACATTTAGAATACTCGTATTTAGGTTTTTCAAAAAGCAAATATTAAAATATTTTTTTTCCACTACACAAATCTTGAACCTCAGCTTCAGATCCAAATTCAAGGTATTCTCTTTTCAAGATATTTTGATATTTGTGTTGCTTCACACACATGAAAAAGAAAGATTGTGTTTTTTTTGCCTGAATGTTTCCACTCACACTCTGCATTAGTATAAACAAATCATCTTGAGTCCTAGTCTATTCCTACTTAGATTAAGATTTGTTAATATCATAAGTTAGATAAAAAGAACAACACTAAAAATATAATTTAATATCATAAAAAGAAGAAAAATCAAGAAATTAGAAACCACATTAAACTTAAAAAAAATAAATAAATCAAAGTAAAAAATTAGACAAAATGGAGAATATAGCTCCAAGCATAGTTGAAGAATGTTGCTTAGTGAATCTAAGGAGTATAGTCAAAACGATTTCATTCACACGGAAGTCAATGAATCATATATAGAACAAAAAAATTGAAGAAAAATTTAGACATTGTAAAGAGCAGTTTAAATAAATAGAAACGAGAACAAATGAATCTATTCAACAAAAATTTTCAATCATCTTAACCCTAGTGAAAACCATCAACACAATGTCTCATACTATGCAAATAATTGGAATTAGTCTTGACATAAAATAAGTGATGGAATCTGAGGTTTCACTTTTGAAGAATCGAATTGAGCTTTTGACCAACCAAAGCAAGATCTACTATCATTGAAATGTTTCATTTGATTTGATGTGTCTCACTAATGAGACAATTTTTTTACCAAGAGAAAGTTAGAGAAGTACAAACTCAATTAAGCAAATAGAAGACCACTCAAATTAAACAAGAAAAGACCAAACAAAGAATGTGTGTGAATAGAAATTGTGAAAAACAAATAGATGAAACATAGAAACAACTCCTTCTTGATATTATTATACAGATCAAGAACAATATGAAAATTTACTCAAAAACTTCAAAACCTTTAAAATTGAACAAGACCACTAGGAATTTAACATTGTAGAAAATAGAGGAAATGATTAAAACAAATACTTGACTCATGAAGATGAACCAAATTATGAACAAACACATAGAGTAGAACTATTACAAATTATTGGTAAATTGTGAAACAAACTAAGAGTTATCTTAAAGATTATTTTGTGCTTTTGAATATGAAAAACTTGGCAAAAAAGAAAACCCTTTTCTTAAGTTGTGAAACACCTACTATGATGTTTGAAGAAGCTATTTTGTAGATGAGAAAGATTAAGAATGGCATGAATATGTAATAAAAAGATAAAATCAAGTGAAACACTCTAAGTTCTTTTCTTCTATAAATATATGTAAATATGCATTGCATTCTGTATCTGATAGATGTCGTGAAATGTGTACAAATTTAAGTGAATTAAGTAGAATCAAGATAGCAGACATCTATTATGGTTATGTGTGATGCATGAGAGACCAAATATTATATGACTAGGATGAGTTAGGAGGCTCGAGCTTTCGGGAGTGAAGACCTTGGGATGTGATGGCAATACTTAAACTAAATGCATGTATATGGTAAAAAGCATGAAAGCTTGGTGAGTGGAATTCTTTGATTCCTTGTGAGGTCTACCTCTAGGTAGATTATGATTTAGGCAAGCCTTCATACTCAAGCAAGCTTTATATGAATGTGTCTGTGTCCTCACTATGCTTTGATGGGCTAGTAGGTGGGTGGAGCTACTTTGGTAAGGTGATCAAGGCCACGAGCGGATGCTAGTTCTGTCGTATGGCTTGACCTTTATGTTGTCATGTGCCTATATGGGTTGATTGGTGCGTGGAGCTACTCTAGCTAGGTGATGAGATCCATGAGCTGACATCGATTTTGTATGGGGCTGACATTGTGTATTGTGTTCTATGTGGGGTAAGAAGACAAGTTGAGTAGAATTGGTTGGTTGCACAGTTCCATGAGTCACACTTGGTTTTTGCATATGCCAACTTGTGCAAATAAATGGATAAATAAAATAAACAAAAAAGGGCTGAGCTGAGATGGTGCAAAAGAAAAAGAAAAGTAAAGTAAAACCTCAAGAAAGACAATAAGATATAATGGAGAGTTTGGGCAAAAAGAGATGAATAGGTGAAACAAATTTTAGTTCAACAAACTAAGCTATTAGGGATTAGCATAGGTGAGTGCTTGGAATTAGTTGCTGGATCTAAAATAGTTGAATGAATGGAAGTGTTAGGGGAGCACAAGGTTGTGCCCTCTAACTAGACTAGACAAGATTTTGCAACTACACTATCCATTACAAGATCACCCATGTAGGGATTAATACAAAAATAGATAACTAATATGAGAATTCCCACAACTCGATCGTGATAGGTGTAGAAAAATCAACAAGAGATAACCAAAAATCCCACAACCTAGGACCATAGCTATGAAGAAAGATCTCCCAATTACAAGAAATCCCTCCAAGTAGATAATCTAGATACAAGAAATAACTGGATAGAATCTTGTACTATGAGATTACAATAGGACACAATAGGATGTGGAAGATAGTAGACCACAGAAAAATAGAACAAGGCATAAGACTAGAAGTAGAATAGGAACTTTGAAAGTACTTACTTGGACATTGCGACTCCTTGAGCTCCCAAGACAGGAATTGACAAGGCCGAGTATGAATGTGACCAACCATTCCTTAATGAGGTTTTCATGGGCAGTTCATCAATGGAGGTTACGACCTAATGATGTCATTGACCATGTCAACAATCTAAACAAGATCTCTAGATGTCAGAATTTAGCAAGTAGTCAATGGATCTTAGGAATTTAGCATGTTCTAAATGCAATGAAAGAATTTTTTTCTCCAAAGTCTTTACCAAACATTAGATATAGAAAAATCACGTGGAATCTAAGGTTAAAGTTGGGTTTTTTCGTATCCATGACATCACCTCCCCCTCAATCAATGTGTTCCAAGAGGAGATGCCATATTCTCTAGCTTGGTTCCATTGGATTCTTATTATGAAATTTAAGAACCTTGATTTTTTCTCTGTGAATAGTTTTTGTAAATTCCCAAGTATGATCACTAGCATCATATCCCTTCCAATGAATAAGGTAATTTAATCTTCCTCGAGAGATTCTTGAACCTGAGACATTCTCAGCCTTGAATTCTTCATGATCATCAATCTTGATAGATGGTGAAGGAGTAGGTCTCTCTGTAGCTTCATTGGGTTCTTCATGCTATAGAACCTTTGAGCTTCTAATGATACGTTGTGGTGCCTCCAAAATCTTTGATCAAGAGCCTTGAGTAAGCACACCTCCTTAATTGAACACAAACTCCTCCTTATCCTTTACCTTCTTGATAAAAATCTTCTAGCTCTTAGGCTTGTCTTTCTTTGAGAAATTGAATCTCACATCGAACTACCCAATTGATAATATTCTTCAAGGTATTTTTTTGAGGCATGGATAGCAAGAGATTTTTTTCACTTTAGGACTAAGGCCACTTAGAAACTAATAAACCATGAAGTCTTCCTAATATGTAGTTCCACAAAAGCATATCTTCATATCTAAGGCATAGCTTGAAACTCATTGATCACTTTATTGTAACAATCTTTTCATCTCTTGGACATGTCCAATCAACTCCTTTATGGTAGACTTAATCTCCTTGCATATGGAATCCATGGTGCCTAGTCTTGATGAAGGTAGTCTTGCCAAAATGTAAGGGAAGCACTAGATTCTGCCCTCTGAGTAGACTAGACAAGATTCCAGAACTACACTTTCAATTAAAAGATCACCACATAGGGATTAATACAAAAATATATCTCATACAAGAAGTCCCACAAGCCGGGACTGATAGGTGTGGAAAACATAACTAAAGATGACATAGAAAATCTCACAACCCAAGACTACAACATATTGGAGAAGACTCAACTCTCATTTGCAACCTTAAAGCATAGGAGGCCTCACAACACACTCACAAAACAATCTTCACTCAGTCTGATGGTACTCTAAACTCATGAGGGCTGAACCCAGGAGATCTTGAACACATAAACTTAACTTAATGAGCTTGCTTATGCAGTTTGTCTTGGTCAAAATGCACACTGCTAGTGTTAGAAGCAATGCCTTGAAGATAGATAAGTTATATCTTTCATAACGCATACACACACATACCAATACTCACTTATGGATTTATTTCTCTTAGAATATCGAGGGATTTCATGGGAACTATGAGAAAACTTTAGGATACATGAACAGATTTCTAAAAAACAAAAGATCACATGAAATGAGTATGATTTGATAAGGGAACCTTGCTTAATACTCAAAGCTATCTAGCTCATACCCATAGAAATTTGTGTGCTAGATATAGCTACACAAAGTTGAGTGAAGTCACTCAAAGAAGCAAGGGAATTACTATCTTATTCAAAATTTCAAGGAGCTTAGCAAGACCAATGTATCACAACTTGAAGTACAATCTGTGTAGATATGCATTTGAAAATAATTTAGGAATCATGTTTCCTAAATTATATGCTTTATCAAACCTAAGTGTGATATGTGGCACATGTGTTGGGAGAATTTGGAAGTTCCCTATGCAACCGTGAAGCAATGGTGGCCTCAGAGGCACTCTAATAGAACCTTTGCTTGTTGAAACATTTGAATTTCTTAGTTTATGAAGACTAAACCTGAGACCTTTTGCATACAATAAGTAGACTCTATGGCCTTGCCAATCAAAAGTTTTCAACTTAAAATGGTTAATTCTACTATGAGAACCAATCTCTCCAAGGTAGACAACTTATGGTCTTCAATAGGCATATATAGATAAACACATGCTCATTCTTGAATTTTGTTTTCTTAATTTGTGCAAAAAACTGACACACAATATGAACCAACTGTAGAAGACTTGATTAACTTCTTAACAAACCAAAGATTAGAAAGAATGAGTGAGATATGACAAATGAAATTTTCTCAACACTCAAAGCGATCTAAACACGACAAGTAATACGAGCACATAGCGACAGTTAACACGACACAATTTTGTCGCTATATAATTGCATAAAGCATCCAACACATGGCATCACTTAAACGATGAAAACTTTGATGTTCCTTTCAACATGTGAAGCGATGTGGATTCTGATGATAAAACCAAGCGTCACTAAAGTGTTGATAATAAAATAACATCATATAAGTGACGATAAATTGCATCACATAAACAAAGATGAAAACCATTGCATATGCAACAAAATTTAGAGATGGATATATGTTAGTGTAGCGTTAGTTACACGATAGTGTTCTGAACAAAAAAATAAAAATGTTGGAGGCTCTTCAATCGGCATTTACACGTATCTAATTGATGATCTCTCATTCACAATTGCACGGTGCTTACAAGCTGAAACAATCCCTTGCTAAATTGTTCTTTGGTCTAGTATCTATCTTATTGTCTCTCTCTCTCTCGCTAATTCTCTCCTTTCTACATTTTTTTCTTTGAATTATATCTCTCTCTCTCTCCCTCTCTCTCTCTCTCTCTTTATTGCAGGTTATTCAAGAGGTTAATCAAGCAAAACATATAGCTAACTATTATAAGTACAATTTCAATTCTTTGTATATCATGTGAATATGTGTTATTTTCATTAATTAGCATACTCACACTTGTTGATATGCACATATACACATATACATAAAGATGCACATTCACACATATTCAATTATAGACATGCAATACACACACACACATATACACACACATACATATGCACATACACTTACACATACACACACATACACACACATACACATGCATATGCACAAACAATTCTACAAACACATAAAAGTACTTGCATGCATGCATTATTGCATATACACATACACATACACACATTAACACATGCTTAAATAAATGTATATGCACATTCACATGCATGCACATACACATGGATGCAAATGGAAATGCATCCACATGCACATGCATGTTTCATAATTATACACATGCATATACATACACTTGTATATGTTTATACACATACATATATATACAAATATATGCACATACGTACACACACATATGCACACACACACATACACATGCACATATATACACATATGCATGCACATACACACATATACACATACACTTACACATATACATGCACATACATACATATATACACACATACACATGCACACACACATACACATACATACGCATATACACTTACACATGCACATGCGCATTGATGCATATACACATACACATATGTACATACATATACACACACATAGACACATATACATGCATATATGACACACACATACACATGCACATATATACATATGCATACATATACATGCACATACACACATATACACATACACTTACATATATACATGCACATACATATATATACACACATACACATGCACATGCACATACACATACATATGCACATACACTTACACATGCACATGCAGATACATGCATGTACACACATACATATGCACATACATACATGCAAATATATATACATAGATACATACATATAAATGCATATAGACACACTTACACAAATATAGATATATACCTACATGTGCATACATACATTTTATACACGCACAAGCACGTATAAATATGAGTGAATTATATCATTAAGGTAATAAAAAACATGCTAAACAAAAACAATAATAAAAATTATTTGAACATAAATTTTCATTACTTATTACCATAGACACAACTCAAAGCATAACTAGAATGAACAATTTAAAGATTATATATATATATATATATGTATATGTATATATCTATCAATATAAATATATATCCAATGTCATAATCAAGAATCGTAATCATCATCATCATCCTCATCATCAAGAGCCTCATCCTCATACTCATCATCAGGATCATCCGCATGATATGATGTATCTGTAGTGGCATCATGGGTAGTGGTGCGAGCACTCTATGACGATCGAGATCATCCTTCCTGTGTTTGTCTCTCCATCTAATCCATATCCATGTCTCCATAATACTTGTGTATTACATATAACAAACATAAATAACTAAAACATACAAAACATCCATAAAGAAAAGTTTATATGAAATTCAATAATACGCACAAAAGACTCCGGATGATCTCGCATATGCCTGCTCAATCACAGATATCCAAAATATATCCCACTTGATCTCATGGTTCAAAGGATATTAACCATAATCATTTTGCTACATTGAAACAAATAGAAAGATTAGTCTATTGTGTTTTAACTAAAATAAAAAATATACTTTCAATAACACATATACTTAGAAATGTAGCTACAAAACAATGATGGCCCATTTGGCCTAAGTGGCATGTGTGACCCCACTCAATTCTCTTCTTTGTAGAAGTTTGTTTATTTAAATACAAAAAAAAACACAAATTAAATGTGAAAAATTAATAAAAGATATGAGAATTATAAATATAAACTATTAATTTGTATATCTGTTGCTAAGGAAATGACTCCGGAAGATAAAGTTTTGTATGAAAAAACTGAGATGTCCTAGGTGGTATGTTAGGTCTCCTTTTATTTCTTTCCACCATACAATATCTCGTGTTATTTTAATCTTAAATAGAAAAAAAGAATGAGAATACATATACATACATACACACATATAGCATGCGCATACACATATACATACATGTACACATACATACATACGTACACATATACATACATACATACTAAATACATGCACACATAGATATACTTATATATATATATATATATATATATATATATATATATATATATATATATATATATATATATATATATATATATATATATATATATATATATATATATATACAATATATATATCTATATATATTTATATATATATATATATATATATATATATATATATATATATATATATATATATATATATATATATATATATATATATATATACAATATATATATATATATATATATATATATATATATATATATATATATATATATATATATATATATATATATATATATATATATACATACACACACATGAACACATAAACATACATACACACATACACTAATACATACATACACATATCCACACACACACACGTACATGCATACATACCTACATACATGCACATACACATACACATACACATACACTTTATATATATTATGGTCCTCGTTGATTCAAGTAGCTATATATAGAGGCATTGAAGTATTTCGATGGCGATGCACCACAATGCACTCTCCTTCTCGTGAGCTCCATGATATGCTAGGAGTGGAAAACGAAGCTCCTAGGCCGCACAGAATACTCCGCATAGAGACTAGCTAAAACTCCAGAGCATGAACTTCTGACTGAGTTTGAATACACAAAAAACATAGTACACAGGGATCATGAAGACAGACTTCTTAGGTCTTACAAATGCGGTCGAACTTATAGTCTCTGACTGACCTGGCCACTATATGTTTTATTAAAGAACATATACAATGAAGTGTCCAGTGGCCATTTGGTCTTGCACATGGACACTAACGGTAACAATCTCCCACTAAATCCCAATATGGCCAAAGTAACTATGGGAGAAAAATAAAGAATGATAAAGAATATCTGAGTGTAAGTATAAAAACTATACCTTCCACCTGATGGGCATGTTACACAGTATACAAGTGACTGTGTAAGATCATGAATCAAGTAACCCCCATCAAGTGACAGTAGTGTCGAAAGCTATCGTGTGGTAGAGCTTTAGTCAAAGTATCTACAACATTATTCCAAGTGTGAACCTTCTCAAGAATAATGTCCTCAGTGGCTAAGAAATCTCTAATGAAGTGATACCTCGCCTCATTGTGGTTGGTCTTTGCATGATAGATGGGATTCTTAGCCAAAGCAATGGCACTCTGACTATCACTCAGCAAACAAGGTACATACTGAGGTAAACCCATATCACAAGCAAGACGAGAAAGCCGCAATGCTTCGTTACATGCCTCACTTCCTGCAATATACTCTACTTCTATGGTGGAAATAGTTGTACATTCTTGAAGACAAGATCTCCAAGAGATAGCACCTCTAGCAAAATGAAAATTGTACCCTGATGTAGACTTATGATTGTCTACACAACGAGCATATTCAGAATCTATGTAACCAATAATGGATGCTTTCCCTCTACCTAAGCATAGGCACTTGTCCTTAGTGCCACACAGATATCTTAAAATCATCTTGTTTGCTTCCCAATGTTTCTTGCCAGGATTAGACATATTTCTGCTCACAACTCCCACTGCAAATGCAATGTGTGGTCTCGCAGCTACCATAGCATACATGAGACTACCAACAACAGACTGATAGGGAATTTTGGTCATGAATTCCTTTTCCTCATCTGATTTGGGGCAATCATCCTTGCTCAATTTCACATATGTAGGTAAAGGTGTGCTCAATGCCTTTCCACCCTGCATATTGAATGTGTGAAGTACTTTGGATATGTACCCACTTTGAGACAAGTATATGCATCTTTTGCTCCTACAACGAGTAATGCACATGCTAAGAATATGTTTGGCATTCCCCAAATCCTTCATATCAAACTTCTTTTTAAGAATTGACAAATCATAAGAGTACTTCCCAGCAATCAACATATCATTGACATAAAGTATAAAGCATATCAAGTACCATCTGAACATCTCTTTGCGTAGAGACAATGATCCTCATTGATTTGAGAATAGCCTTGAGACTTCATAAAAGCATCAAACTTTTAGTACCATTGCCTAGGGGACTATTTAAGTCCATAAAAGCTCTTCTAAAGCTTACAAACTAGACTTTCCTTTCCAAGAACTACGTAACCCTCTCGTTGTTCCATAAAGATCTCATCTGTAAGATCTCCATGCAAGAAAGCAGTTTTCACATCCATTTGGACTAGCTCTAAGTCCTCCATTGCAACGAATCTAAGCAACATGCACAGGGTAGTCATCTTGACCAATGGAGAGATGATTTCCTCAAAATCAACACCGTGTTGTTGCTTAAAACCCTTTGCAACACGATGTGCTTTATACTTTGGAGAAGCACTATCTGATGTGAATTTCAGCTTATATACCCATTTACATGGTAAAGCTTTCTTGCCCTTTGGCAAAGGTACTAAATCCCAAGTACCATTCTTGTGAATAGAATCCAACTCACTCTTCATGGCAGGCTCCCACTTGACATGATTCTCTATTTGGATAGCCTCTTTGTAGCAAGAAGGCTCAGCGGCATCTGTTACCATAACAAAATCTAAACCTCAAACATATCTATCAGGTGGATGTGAGACACGTTTAGAACGTCTCAATGGTTGCTCAACAAGAATATGTGCAGACTCATCTAAATGGACATTCTCTTGAACAGCCCTATGTGCAACATTTTTATGCATGCTAACCAAAGGACTAGTATCCTCAAACACCACTCTTCTCACTTCAACCTCCTTAATGGGTTGTTTATGCATCTTAGAATCATTGAAAATGACATCACTACTTCTGATCACTAACCATGTTTGAGGATCCCATAAGATGATCACACCGAAAACCTCGAAGATGATCATAATATGGTGGCTTCCCTGTCCACAACTCTTGTGCCACTTTCAAACCTTTGGCAGTATTAGGTGAAAGGTTATCACGTGAACTGCAGTCAATAATGCTTTTGCCCAAATATGTTCTAAGCGGTTTGCATGATGCAACATAGAGACTACTCTATCTTGAATAGTTCTAATCATCCTCTCAGCTACACCATTCTAAACTGGGGTATAAGAAGCTCTAAACTCTCTATGAATCCCTCCACACTGACAGAAAAGGTTGAATCCATGTGAGGTATACTCACCCTTGTTATCTAAACGTAAAGCCTTGATCTTAGTTCCTTTTTTAGTCTCAATTGAAGCAAGCCATTTTTTGAAAGCACAGACTACTGAATCGTTCAATTTGATAGGATATACCCAAACTTTTCTAGTAGCATCATCTATGAAAGTGACAAAGTAAAGAGAACCACCTAAGGCCCTAGTCGACATAGGACCACACAAAAACTAGGCGTACATAGGAAAAGCACCCGTGAATCTGTCTCTCTCTCTCTCTCTCTATCTATCTATCTATCTATCTATCTATCTATCTATCTATCTATCTATCTATCTATCTATCTCTCTCTCTATATATATATATATATACATATATATATATATATATATATATATATATATATATATATATATATATATATATATATATATATATATATATATATATATATATATATATATATATATATATATATATATATATATATATATATATATATATGAGCATAAGAATCTCTAAGAAATTGTAGATGGCCATGGCCAAAATGAGATATTTCTCTCTGTTTACAAGTGGCAAGCAACATACTTCATGAGATGCTTTGTACGCAAAAACAGGGGTGTTTGATTTCCATCATTCCATTTGAAAATAGGGGTCTTCAAAGTCCATCATCGGTTCAAACAGGGGTTTCTTCATAGATTCAAATAGGGTTACACAGATGAAAGGGAGTTGTGAAAGGAGATCAGAAGTTAACCAGTAACCTTCGTATTCCCCTCCCTACACTACACTCCCGACATAACATTTTTTTTTCTTTCTCGGCCTGCGCATGTTTAAGACGGTCAAAAATGCGACTTGCAGAGTTTCTCACTAGCTTTTCGAATATGCTTGCAAATATTTCTTCGACTTTATCGTTCAAGTTAGGCCGATTGTCCTTGAATCGATGAAGTGCACTTAACCAACCACATTGAGAGTTACTGTATAGATTGAGGATGTTTTTCTCTTTACTCTCCTATTAAAGGAATAGAATCGATTGCAAGAACGAACAAGGTTCATGAACATAACAGACACATGTGTAAATTGATAAACTTAATAGGCACATCTATGACTTGATAAAAAAGAAGAAAGCTAAAAATCTTATCTCTTTGCTCAAGAGGAGTTCTAGTGGGCATGCTATGAATATGGACAACAATGGCAAGAGGCTCTTAGCTTCTTTGCTAGTGTATTCTTTAGATCTCCTGAGTGGGAGGAGGACACATAGAGAGCTAGGGCCCTTATCGCCCTTGCAAGGAAAACAATAATTCCTAGTGGCCTCCTTGTTATGTTGGGCATTCCCCTCACACTGATAAGGTTATAGAATCCATTGATAAACAAAAACCTTCCAAAATGCATGGTCTTGATGGGATACCAAATGAGTGCTTTTTGGTGCTAAGTGATTTTTTTACTTCTATATTCTTTTGATTTGGCAAGATGCCATGAGAAGAGATGCTCTTTATGCCTTTGTGAACATTGGTGTGATAAAGATTATCTTTAAAAAAGGATACAAAGATTACCTAAATAATTAGAGACCCATGAATTTTGTGACTTCTATGCAAAATCCTTTCTTCCACTCAATCTAGTAGAATTAGATTATGTATGGAATCATTCTTCCTCAGCAAAAAGGGTTTATCAAGGATATGTTTATTCTAGATGGGACCATTTCCTTGTAGAAGGGTATGGAGCATGCTAGTAAAAGCAAGCATGATTATTTCTTATTTCAAATTGACTTTGACAAAGCTTATGACAAGATTGAATGGAGTTTCAACATCTAGACCTTGCATGACATTGGTTTTGGTAGGTACTTTGTCAAGTCTTTGAGTATTCTCTAGGAATGGTTTTTCTAGAGTTTCCATGAACGGATATGTATTTAGACCTTTCAAACTTTAAAAATCCATTAGGCAAGGTTTTCCTTAGACTCCCCTTCTTTTTTCCATTAGTAGTGATGCCCTTAGTTGGTTGGCAAAAAATTCCAGGGCCAAATATGTTATCGAAGGTATAAATATCCATACATGTTATAACTAGATTGGATTGAAAATGTTTCTAGATGACACTAATATGATTTTCTTGGCTAATGATATTTATGCTAAGTAATTCCCAAGTATTTTGATTTATAATGTATTGCTAGTGGGTCTCATTTCAATCATAAGAAGACTTCTTTTAAAGCTTCCACTTCTCTAATTCATGCTTGTAAAACTAAGTTAGCTTGTGAAATTATTTAGGATGGTCTTATTTTTATATGCTTGGAATCCCAATAAGATGGGATTGGATTATGCATAAATTTAGAAATAAGGTTTTTAAGTAGATGATCATTCAAAATTGTATATTCCATAGAGTGTTTCTGTTGAATCACTTCCTTTTACCCTCAAATGTGTATTTACTTTCTTGCTAGATGCCCACTTAAAAGTGTATCTTGGGACATTCTGACGGCACTAGTCCCATTCACTTGTATCTTTTTTTTTCATTATTAATTAAAGTCACGGAGAGTAGGCCATGGAAGAACTTCCGTTTGATTAAAAAAAAAGTGTATCTTACCTATGATTTATTTATCAAGAAGGTTTCTCTACAGAGAAAATGAGCATATTAGCCGAATTCCACAAATGTCTTGGAGAGTCTATTGCATGAGAAAAGAAGAAGGGGCTTTGGGAGTGTTGTTCCCTGTTAAGCTCGCTCCTCATTCTCTGCCAAGTGGATCTTGAAGGCAGCTCATTCTTTTGATCTTTGGGCCTCCCTTATAAAGAAGAATTGTGATAAATTTCATATTAAGAATTGTAAATCTTCATTAAATATTTCTTTGGGGGATATTGTGTCCTTTGCCACTATTTATATTCCCAAAGGTAGCACCCGTGCTTGCAATATGTGGATACCTTGGATGACTATCAAACAGAGTTATAATTTGAATAGATATTTGCTACTAACTTCTATTTCCACCATGTGGGAATCTATTTGGAATGGGTGGATTAGTCAAGAAATTGGCAATCATTTATGCATCAGAATGAATAAATGAAGAAAATTTGGATACATTTTTGTAGATGAGCTAATTAATGATGACATTATTTGCAACTTGAATGGTCTTTCTTTAGCTTGCAAATAGATGCTCATTTACAACAAAGAAATATTGCAGAGAAAGATCTCTAGATCAAATCATTATAGAGCTATACCTATTCATAGGGTTGCTACGAATATATATTATCATTACAAGAAACAATTCATTCTTGTTTCTACCATCATTGAGAAGCTTAAGTCTAGATGGAAAATTCATTAATGCCCTCATCAATGGAAGTATGGGTTTAGAATCATGTGGGCTTTGCCCAATGTCCTCAAGCATTCTACCCTTCGATGATTGATAGTGCAAATGGTCTTTGGATCAGAAACAAAGCTAAACTTCTAATGTGAACAATGGAAATTATTACTTCTGTGGTTAGGTTGGTCTAGATTCCACGATGCAGAATTTCCATAAAAGGACAATCTTTTTGTTTTCAATAAGAGGGTGCCAGATAGCCATGAACTTTATTTCCCACCGCAACCGCATCCAAGACAATTGCCACCATGTCCTATTAGGATTGACCTGAAAGTCAATGTTTCGTTTGATATTTGGGATATCAGTTAGGTGATTGCCATTATGCCATTTGAGACCTAGTGAGCATGGTGAGTCATGTTGCATGAGAGCACAGACTTTAGAACGGTCCCATGCAAGACATCTGCTTTGTAGAATATTCCACTCTTCATAGGTAATGCTGACACATGGGTCGATATCCTCGAAGTTGACCCATTGGTTGGTGTCTTGATTCCAAAGATGTTCCCATTCTCTGAAGCCCTTGTTCCAAAGCCTCTTGGCGCTTTGAGTGTTCCAAGATTCCACATTCCTGATGCCATGGATCGGGAACCAAATAGAGTCATTCTGTTTGATATTGGCCGCCCACTTCCAATACTTGTTGATTCGTATAAAGCTTTTGACTTTATTCAACCTCTTCCATAGGGAGCACACAAGATTCGAACCTTTTCAAAAAACCACGATCGGCAAAAACAAGAGGGTCACAATGTCGAGATTCTTCCAATTTGGGAATCCAACCAAAGTCAATGCGTTTATGTTTCTCAAGATCAGTTTGGCCCACAAAGTCTCACCATTGCACCATGCCTTGATCATCCATTTTGCTGCAAGTTTGGTAGCCATGCAACCCATGTCCAGAATACCAAGGCCCCCATTATCCCTTTGGCTAGTGCAGATGGACCAATTGATTTTAGGAACCCCCCTCCTATCATGATCTCCCATCCAAAGGAAAATTTTTCAAATACTTTCCAGTTTAGACAGATCTTGCTTTTTTGGTCTCCAACAAGAGAGTAAGTAAATGGTCCACAAAATGAGGAACGTGTTAATAACCATTGCACAACCTGCCAAATTGATTTGCATATCTCTCCAATAATTTAACTTGCTCTCTAGTCTGGCCAACACCGAGTTCCATCACTGCTCCATAGAGATACTAAAGCCCAAGGGAATCCCAATAAGATAGCTGACTTGACCTTGGGGAACGTTTTGGTAGCCTTGTTCAAAGACAAGGTCAAGTTGGATCCCGACAATTTCTTTGAAAGCGGTCTTTGAGTGGTTGATTTTGGATCGAGAGGCTTCGCAAAAAGTGTCTAGTCACCTCCAAAATGTGTCCAGACTAGAATAATCATTGTGGATAAATGCTTTCATATCATCGGTGAAAAGTCTCATGGTGATCTGGACATGGTTATGGGGCAAGAAGAGGCCTTTGATAATACCAACTTCCACCTGTTGCACAACCAACAGACTAAGATCTTCCATGGCAATGGCAAAGAGAAGGGGAGCCAATGGGCACCCTTATCTGATCGAATATTTTTATATGATTGCGTTCAAAAGCTGGTCGTTAACGTTAATATGAGTCGATGCATTTCCCAATACAGTCGAGATGATCTTCATTAATTTTTGGCTGTAGCCAAGATCTTTAGGTGATTGTAAAATATGGTCCCATTCTAGTCTCACTACAAAAAATAGGGGGCATAGCGATGCCCCCGAATTGAAGAAAAAAAGAGAATCATCTCTTATGCAACGCTAGCATCGCATAAGCGACGGTGTTGTTTTTTGATTTCTTTTAACGGGCCTTCGTCGCATAAGCGATGCTAGCATCACTTATGCGGCGCTAAAAGGTGCATCACAAATAGCGTTGCTAACTAGCGATGTTATTTGCGATGTTGGCAAACTAGCTGGCATCACATAAGCGATGTACTGTGTTCCAGAGCATCGCATAAGCGACACTCTAGAATATTAAAAAGAAATTCTCGATTTCTCCCGACACATTTGTGTCGCGATTTGGGGGCAAGAGAGCAAGAGAACACGAGATAGAGAGAGGGAGAGAGAGAGATAGAGAGAGAGAGAGAGAGAGAGAGAGAGAGAGAAAGGGAGAGAGAGAGAGACATATCAACATTGAAACCAGGTGTGCACGCATATAAACACTTACACACACATAGATATGCATACACACACATATACACATAGAAACACACACACATACACATAGAAACACACACACACACATACACACACATATACACACATACACACATAATGCTGCATACACACACATATACATGCATACACACACATGCATACACACATAATGCTGCACACACACATATATGCATACACACACATATGCATACATAATGCACATGTACCCATATACATACATAATGCATACACACACATATGCATACATAATGCATACATAATTCATACATAATGCATACATAATGCATACACACACATACACACACATATGCATATATACATGCATACACATACACACATAGACACATACACACACACACACATACACACACATAAACACATACACACTCATAGAGACACACACACTCACATACACACATAGACACATACACACATAATGATGCATACACACACATACACACACACACATAAACACACACACATACACACACACATACACACATACATACACATATATGCATACACACACATAGAGAGACATGCACACACATACACATACATGCATACATATGCATACATAATGCATATGCATATACATACATACATACTTACATGCATACACACATATATGCATACATACACATAGATAATGCATATGCATACATAATGCACATGCATACATAATGCACATGCATACATACACACACATAATGCATACACACACATATGCATACATAATGCACATGCATACACACACATACATAATGCATACACACACATATGCATACATAATGCATACATAATGCATACACACACATACACACACATATGCATACATACATGCATACACATACACACATAGACACATACACACACAAAGACACATACACACACATAAACACATACACACTCAAAGACACGCATATACACATAGACACACACACACACATACACACATAGACACATACACTCATAATGATGCATGCATAGACATACACATGCATACACACATACACACACACATACACATACATATATGCATACACACACATACACATACATGCATACATATGCATACATAATGCATATACATATGCATACATAATGCATATACATATGCATACATACATACTTACATGCATACATAATGCACATGCATACATACACATACATAATGCATACACACACATATGCATACATAATGCATACATAATGCATACATAATGCATACATAATGCATACACATACATACACACACAAATGCATACATACATGCATACATACATGCATACACATACACACATAGACACATACACACACATAAACACATACGCACTCATAGATGCACACACATACACATAGACACACACACATACACATATACACACACACATAGACACATACACACATAATGATGCATACACACACATACACATGCATACACACATAGACACACACATACATGCACACACATACACACACATACAAACACATATATACATACACACACATAGAGAGACATACACACACATACACATACATGCATACATATGCATCCATAATGCATATGGATATGCAAACATACATGTTTACATGCATACATACACATATGCATACATAATGCACATGCATACATACACATACTTAATGCATACACACACATATGCATACATAATGCATACACACACATAAACACATATGCATACATAATGCACATGCATATGCATACATACATGCATACACATACACACATAGACACATACACACACATAGACACATACACACACATAATAGATACACACTCATAGATGCACACACATACATATAGACACACACACACATACACACACACATATACACACACACATACACACATACACACATACACACATACACACATAGTGATGCATACACACACATACACATGTATACACACATACACTCACACATACACGCACACACATACATGGACATACATACACACACATAGAGAGACATACACACACATACACATACATGCATACATATGCATACATAATGCATATGCATATGCATATATACATACTTAAATGCATACACATACATATGCATACATAATGCACATGCATACATACACATACTTAATGCATACACACACATATGCATACACACACATATGCATACATAATGCATACATAATGCATACACACACATACACACACATATGCATACATAATGCACATGCATATGCATACATACATGCATACACATACACACATAGACACATACACACACATAGACACATACACATGCATAAAGACATACACACTCATAGATGCACACACATACACATATACACACACACACATACACACATAGACACATACACACATAACGATGCATACACACACATAACATGCATACACACATACACACACACATACACACACACACATACACAAACACATACACACATACACACACATATATGCATACACACACATACAGAGACATACACATACATACACATACATGCATACATATGCATACATAATGCATATGCATATGCATTCATACATACTTACATGCATACACACACATATGCATACATAATGCACATGCATACATACTTAATGCATATACACACATATGCATACATAATGCATACATAATGCATACACACACATATGCATACATAATGCACATGCATATGCATACATAATGCACATGCATATGCATACATACATGCATACACATACACACATAGACACATACACACACATAGACACATACACACGCGTAAACACATACACACTCGTAGACACACACACATACACATAGACACACACACATACACATACATATACACACACACACATACACACATAGAAACATACACACATAATGATGCATACACACACATACACATGCATACATACATACACACACATACATGCACACACATAAACACACACATACACACACATATATGCATACACACACATAGAGAGACGTACACACACATACACATACATGCATACATATGCTTACATAATGCATATGCATATGCATACATACATACTTACATGCATACACACACATATGCATACATAATGCACATGCATACATAATGCACATGCATACATAATGCACATGCATACATAATGCACATGCATACATACACATACTTAATGCATACACACACATATGCATACATAATGCATACACACACATATGCATACATGATGCACATGCATATGTATACATACATGCATGCACAAACACACATACACACATACACACACATAGACACATACACATGCATAAACACATACACACTCATAGACGCACACACATACACATAGACACACACACATACACACACACACATATAGACACACACACACATACACACATAATGATGCATACACACATATACACATGGATACACACATAGGCACACACATACACGCACACACATATACACACACATACACACACATATATGCATACACACACATAGAGAGACATACACACACATACACATACATGCATACATATGCATACATATGCATACATAATGCATATGCATATGCATACATACATACTTACATGCATACACACACATATGCATACATAATGCACATGCATACATACACATACTTAATGCATACACACATACATATGTACACGTATATATATTGATTTCTAACCCATTTTGTTTTATATGTTAGGTATTATGGATCCTAGTAGAGAGGGAAAGGTGAAACTTACTCTCATAAAAAGTCTTATGAGAGCAAGAGTTCCATCTGATACTCTAGGGGCCATCATGCATGATTACTCAGAGATGTCTGATGATGAGCTGGATTATATGATCCAGATGCTTACCCAGTGATCAAAGGAGGGCTCTTCTGCGGCTCCACATGCACGAAGGTAGCTATCTGCTCATAGGCATGTTTTTTTTTCATAAATTTTTTTAATGATATTATAACACATATTTTTATTTATTTTTTTCGATGTATTTTCAGGACACCTATACCACTGTGAGATCATGATAGTAGAGCAGAGTTGCCTATGAGGACATGCATAGGCAACTTAGGACTAGAGTGCGATATAGAGCCAGAAGGGAACATTGTGAACATAGGGAATGGATTGGAGTTCAAGAGAAGAATGCAGGCATTATGCGACTCTTACCTGCACCTTGTCCAGTTACCGTGGAAGTAAGTATAAATTTTACATATAAATTGAAATAAATATTTTATGTTTTATTTACATGATTTTTTTTATTTCTGTAGTGAGCATGATGAGAGGGATAAAAAATACGTACTTAGGTCACTTGAGACGGATTTTGGGACAGGATGGTCGCATAAGTGGTGTCTAAAAGAGATGCGGACACTTATGGCTCATCATCGTGATAATGCACGGTATGCACTTCTTTTATGTATATATATGTGGATATGAGTATGTGTGTTTATGTATGTATGTATGTATATGAGAGAGAGAGAGAGAAAAGAGTGAGACTAGAGGTACAAATACATGCATACACACATATACATCATACATGCACATTTACACACATATACACATACATGCACATTTATACATACACACACATACATGCACATTTTTACACACACATACACAAGCATGCACTTACACACATATAATGAATACACATAGACACATACACATAGTCACATACACATACACATGCATAATCATATGTACACAGACATAGACTCATATAATCATATTTACATGCATATATACATATACACGTGCATATATACACACACACACACAACACATGCATATGCACATATAGTTACACATACATACACAACACATGCATATGCATAAATAAATAAATAAATATTTTAATAAACCCTAATTTGAAAACACTAATTTTGATATTAGGGTTTTAAAACCCCTAATTTAGAAACTCTAATTCAACTAGCCATATGATTGAAGTATATGTATACATTGCATCTATTCCTCCGACGTCCTACTAGAGAGATGTCTCTCCTCCCAACCTTATGCCTCTATATATAGCTACTCGAATGTATCACACATACATGCCTAAATGCACACATAACTATATATATACATGCATACATATTTACATGTACACATTTACACATAGACACATAGACACATATACATATATACATGTACACATCACACATACATGCCTACATGCACACATAAATATATGTATATATATATATACATATATATATATATATATATATATATATATATATATATATATATATATATATATATATATATATATATATATATATATATATATATACATGCATACATATTTACATGTACATATTTACAAATAGACACATATACATATATACATGTACGCAATTATCAACACTTGCATATATCACATGAATACATGAATATTTTACATAAATGCATATTCATATATACACATATGCATACTAACACATGTATACATATATCACACACATGCATAGTACACATACATATACATGAAATACATAAATATGCATACTAACATGTGTATACATATAATACACATGAATACACACACATATGCATACATACATGATAAAAATTTGCTCCTCGAAGATAACGCTATATATAAAATAATCAGGCATACCCCCGAGCTTCATGTTCTAACTTAAAAGAACATGATTTCATCTCTCTAGTAGGATTCATTATTTTTCAAGTTAACAAAAAATCTATTATCTGATATCCATTCAGAAGCTTCAAGTTATTGATCGATAACTAGAGTAGAATTTACTATCTAATCTACTCATATGTTTTCATTATTGCCATCATTTTGGTCAAGGTACTCACTAACATAATACATGCACTCTTGAAGCATCTAATCCTTTGCCATGGATCCTTCTAGTTTCGCTCTTTGTCACACATAACTTTTTAATATTCCCATAAATCACTCGACCCAAAACATCCATCGAGTGTTGACAACACCTGCAATCTCTATTTCATATACAAGATGGACTAATAAATGAACCTGAATATCAAAAAATGAAGTAGGAAGATCTTTCTCCATCAAACATAGTAGCTCTTTGCATTCACGTTCTTTTTGTGGGATCGCGTTTTTGTCAATCTCTTTGGATTTAATCCACCTATACATATCATAAAAACAATTATAAAGAAGTTAATTAAAAAATAAAAGATATCCAATATTCATACATATTAAATATAAAAGTATCATAATTACCTTATAAGTGATCCAAGACGATAGATCACATCTCGTACTCCTTTCGTTGTACATCCATCAATAACCAAAGGTAAAATATGTTACAAAAAGTTATGTCAGTCATGGGTCTTTAACTCAGATAAGCTCTTATCATCCATAGTAAACATGTTTTGAAAAGATGCTCCATATGCTGTAGGAGTCTTAATCAATTGAATTCTATTTTTTATAGTATGTATCTCTTTTGTTGTAAGTACCTAAGGAGCAGGTGCATAAGTTGTTTCTTGTCGATGTCTATCAAAAACTGGCCATAACTTTAGTTTTGATTTTTGATCTTTCAAATCATTCCTTGATGCTATGGTATCTTTTTGTCCAAGAAGATGTTGCCATAGTGAATAACCAATATTTTTTAATATATGCATAGGATCAAGAAGATGACATACTTTTAAGTCTTTCCAATACTCCAAAGAATACCATATTGATATGTTCTATGTGCCAATTTTCCTTTACATCTCTTCACATACTCATTATCTAAATCATCACTGAAGATTTCTAATTTTGGATCTATCAGAGGTCCATCTCTCCATTTTTTATACCAATCCATAGGCATCATAGGTTTTGGACACTCACCTGTTTCAAGCTTTCCACTAAAATGTATCGCTTCTCTTTTAGATCTTAATGGATGATCATCAGTCAATAATCGTCGATGTGGAAGATAAATATTTTTGTTGAGATTCTTTTTATAGATTGATCTCAACCAATCACCACAATATGGAAAACCTTTATAACCCTTAGTAGATATTCCTGCATCATGAAAATGATAAAAATATAATTAGATTAAATCATACTTATTTACATGCATATTGAATAAAAAAATTACATCGATACCTGAACAAACACCATATCCTAGAAAATTATGAATAGTCCAAGCGACAAAAATGAAGAATAGTCCAAGCCACAATACCACGAACCGTAATATGTCTTTCATTGATGCTTTTTGATACATCAATGACATTAATACCTCTCCATAACTCTTGGAGATCGTCAATGAGAGGAGCAAGATATATATTCATATCTTTAACTTGTTTTTTGCTTGGGATTAAAAGTGAAAGCGTTAAATGTTCCTTTTTAATGCTAAGATATGGCAGAAGATTGTAGTTTATGACTACCACTGGCTATGTTGACCATTTACTGGATTTCATGGAGAATGGATTAACCCCATCTAATGCCACTCCTAACTTTAGATTCTCTGGATTTTGTGCAAATTCAGGCCATGTAGAATAAATATGCTGAAAAGCAACACTATCATGAGGAATTCTAATTATTCCATCAGTACTTTTATGATCATGTCCCCAAGTCAAAATCTTTGATAATTCAGGGCTTTGAAACATATGTCTAATCCATGGAGCCAATGGAAAATGTCTCAATACCATTTTTGGGACTTTACCTTCTTCGCCCTTAAAATCGAGGAGATCGACATTTGGGACATGTCAAAGAGTCTGCATATTCATCTCTATATAAAATACAATTGTTAAGACATGCATGTATACATTGATAATCTATACCAAGATTGTTGATTATCTTCTTCATTTCATCATGTGAGGTAGGAAGAATATTTTGACCTGGTAAAAACTTTTCAGATAATAACCTGTAAGTTCATAAAAAAAGATATATTAAAAAAAGTAAATAAATAAATAAATATACATATATATATATATATATATATATAATTTTATATATGTATGCTTATGTGTATGTGTATGTGGATGTGAATATGCATGTGCATGCATATACATATGTCTATGTGTATATGTATATATGTATGTATATGTGTTTTATAGGTGTATATGTATGCATATATACGTATGTGTATATGTATGCATATACGTATATGTATGTGTGTATATATGTATGTATGCATGTGTAGCTGTGTATATTTGATTTTGTTTTTAATTGTTTTTTGTATATTGTGGTTTGCATATTTTCATATCTACACCATTGAATCGTCTGGTAGTTTCCCATTTTATAGTCAATCTATTACCTGTCTTGCTAAGCTGTTTACGGATATTAAATAGCGGTTACCAAGGAAGGTATTTAGTCATATGTAAAATGGGAGTATCAAATTTTTTGCGAATATTTTGAAAAATGCATTAATAGTTTTAAAACATGGGCATACAAAAATTGTCCATTCAATTCACGTTCTTGTTCTTACCTTATCTAAAGTAAGAATAAAAACCTGCATTGAATGTACACTTTTTGTTCGCCCATCTTTTAAAATTATTTTTCCATCCTTCAAAATCTTCAAGATAAATTTGCTCCTCCCATTTTACTGTGGCTTAATACCCTCCTTGGTAACTGCTATTTAATATTTGTATAATTAACAACACAGGTATTAGGTCAACTAGAATTGGAGAAACATATGTGTCAAGAAGATTCTAAAGGTTGGGTGGACAATTCTAAAGGCTAGATGGACAAAACATCTTCATTCGATATAGGTATGTATAGTTTGACATTACTCTCATAACATGTGTATGTGTGTATATGTGTGTGTATTTTTATATGTGTGTGTATGTTTATATGTGTGTGTATGTTTATATGTGTGTCTATGTTTATATGTGTGTATGCATTCATGTATATTATGTGCATGTTTATACATGCATGTATATATATATATATATATATATATATATATATATATATATATATATATATATATATATATATATATATATATATATATATATATATATATATATATATATATTTATTTATTTATTTATTTATTTATTTATTTATGCATATATATATAAATAGATAGAACATTGAAAATTATACCTTAATAGTGTCAAAACAGATACATTACTCCATCCAAAACGATTTTGAAGATTGAGAATAAGTAAGCTCGAACTTAGTCATGTCAAACAACTTCCTTCATATACATGCTTTAGACATTCCTCTCAAAGATATTTCTCATTTTTAGAAATATCAATGCTCTCACTCTCATTTTGATACCAATCCTCAATAAAATCTTCCATGCCATCATCTTCATCATTGTCACACAAATCTTGTACTTTATCCTCTTTTGAATATAGATCTTTCAGCCTTGCATATTCCATAGGGTTACTTTTGAGTAGCCTCCTCATAGAAGCTTCTCATAAATGAGGTCTTAGTGGCAATTGTGAATGGTGTGGAGGAATATCATCAACATCATACATTGGAATCTACACATATAAATAGAAGTCATTAGTATTCCATAAATGAATAAAAAGTAAACTTTAAATATAAAATTAAGTATATAAGTTATTAAATATGGATAGAAAAGTTTTAGTCTCTCTAGCTAAAAGGTGCTCTTGGAGGTCTACGCCATCCATAATTCACTAATAGTTCATCATCGACATGTAATGTAGTAATAGCATTGACAACTATGTATCTTCATACATCTCTACTCATGTATGGTGATTCATGACTATTTTCATGCTCCTCAAATTAGTCCATGAACTATTATGTAACCCTCGACTACTATTTATTAAACATGCTATATTTCCATGTGTGTAAGGTCTTCCATCAATATATAATCTTTCATTTTCTACATGTAAAATCCTTCTACTAGTAAGGGATGTTGCATTCAAGCATATTCCATAAGTACTCATGCTTTGAACATAACGTGAAAGTCGATGCTAATCTCCCCATCCATACATATGACCACAAAATGACATAAGAGTGACTTCAGAGTTTGGAGGCACATACAAATCCTCTACAATAAAGAGACCACGACCAACATTACTAATAGTGGATGGATCAATCATAGATCGATAACCCCAAAAGTTGAAAACCTCTCCATCTAAAGGAAGTGGTCCTCTATTCCATCCTCCTTCTATCATATGTTTGTACTAAAGAACGATCATGAGCTAGCAATTGCTAATCTCCAGCCGTTTCAGTCTCTAAACCAGGAGGTAGAGGATTTTTAGAAACCTCTACTTGTAATTGATGAACAGCAAGTCCATGACGTGTACGAGGTATATTAACATTATGAGAAAAATTATCATCATCATCATCATTGAGCAAGATTCCTGTATATCAATAGTAATTTGATTTTTTATATGGTTCTTAAATAAAATAATGAAATTAATTTATATAAAAAGTACATACCCAAGCATTATCACGTTGACCAAGTGATGGTGCACGCTCAAAAGTACCATACTCTACCTCATCTTCAATACATTCCAATCGTGGTCTTCAATATGTGCCATAACAAGAGTTACACCAACATATAATATGCTCTTGATAATAAAATTGATCATAATTCCTATTGGAGGACACATGTGAAGTCGTTGCATGGGTAGGAGGGGCTGGAGTACCCTCTGATTGATCAGAATCTGATTATAATAAAAAAACAAAAAAATATATAAGTTATGTATCCATCAAATATATTTACAATTAAATGTTTGATATACTTACAGTATAAAGTCGTTGCACGATGACGAGACGATGGTGGAGTTCCATCTGATTGATCAGAATCTACAAATAATGGTATTTGATATTAATAATCTGATTATTTGCATGCACAAAAAATTCACATATACATATTTACACATACACACATATTCACATATACACATTTACACATACACACAGATTCACATATACACAAATACACATTATTGTGGGATAAATGCATGTATCTTGTATGAACGAGTGTATATGCATGCACGTGTGTGTACGTATATATGTGGATATGTATATGTGTGTTTATGTTATATGTATGTATATGATATTTATGTTATATGTATGTATATGTGTCTATGTATACATATACGTATGCATATATGTTTGCATGTATATGTGTATGTGGGTATGTGTATGTGTATGTTTGTGTATATATGTGTATGTATTCTCATTTTTTTTCTGTTTGAGATTAAATTAGTAGGAGATATTGTATGGTGGAAAAAAAATAAGAGGCGACCTAACATACCACCTAAGATATGGCAGTTTTTTCCTAGACAGCTACATCTTCAGGAGTCATTTCCTCAGTAGAAGGTACACAAATTAATAGTTTATATTTATAATTTTCATTTATTTTATGTATTTCCTTTTCCTTAAATAAACAGGCTACTGCAAAGAAGAGAGTTTGTAGCTACATTTTTAAGTATATGTGTTACTGTGAGTATATTTTTTATTTTAGTTAAAATGCAAGCAACTAATTTTTTTATTTGTTTCAATGCAGCGAAAGGATTATGGCCGATATCCTACGAAACATGAGATTGAGTATGCTACACATTTTGGATATTAGTGTTTGAGTGAGTATATGCGAGATCATCCGGATGCCTTTGTGAGTATTATTAAATTTTTTATAATTATTTTATTTTTATGAATGGTCTAATTGTTTTACTTATTTATGTTTGTTATATGTAGTACAGGAGTATTATGGAGAGGCAGATATGGATGAGGTGGAGAGAGAGACACAGGAGGGACGATCTCTATCGTCATAGGGTGATCATGATGATGAGGATGAGGATGATCAGGATGATCATGATGCTGCTGCTGCTGATGATGATGATCATGATGATGATGATTAGGATTCTAGTTGATTATGAAATTGGATTATATGTATTTACATTGATATATATATATATATATATATATATATATATATATATATATATATATATATATATATATATATATATATATATATATATATATTATCTATATATTTTTCATTTCAGTTATGTTTTGAATTGTGTGTATGGTATTGAGTAATAAAGAGTTTTGTTCTATTGATTGTTATTATTGTTTATATTAAGCATGTGTTTTAATACTTTAATTATATAATTCATTCATATGTCTGTACGTAAGTGTATATGTATGTGTGTGTATATGTATGTATGTGCATGTGTATGTGTGTGTATATGTATGTATGTGCATGTGCATGTGTAAGTGTATATGTGTGTATGAGTATGTGCATGTGCATGTGTATGTGTGTGTATATGTATGTGCATGTATATGTGTAACTCTATGTGTATATGTGTGTATGTGCATGTATATGTGTATATGTATGTATGTGCATGTGTGTGTGCATGTGTATATGTGTGTGTACATATGTGCATATATATGTGTATATATGTGTATATATGTGTATATATGTGTATAATGTATGTATATGCATGTGTATATGTATGAAACATGCATGTGTATGTGGATGCATTTCCATTTGCATCCATGTGCATGCATGTGACTGTGCATGCATCTGAATGTGCATATACATGTATTTACGTATATGTTAATGTATATATATATATATATATATATATATGCAATAATGCGTGCATGTAAGTCTTTTTATGTGGTTGTAGAAATGTTTGTGCATATGCATTTTTATGTGTGTGTATGTCTAAATGTATGTACACATGTATCTCTGTGTATATATGTGTGTGTATGTTCATGTGTATATGTGTATATGTGTGAAAGTGCATTCATCATGTATAAGTGTATAAGTGCATATCAATAAGTGTGAGTATGCTATCTAATTAAAATAATACAATTCAAATGATATACAAAGAATAGAAATTGTGCTTACAATAGTTAGCCATACTTTTTGCTTGGTTAGCTTCTTGAATAACCTGCAATAAAGAGAGAAAAGAGAGAGAGAGAGAGAGAGAGAGAACTCAAAGAGAGAAAGATGTAGAAAGAGAGAAACAGAGACAGAGAGAGACAATAAGAGAGAGCTTACGCAAAACAACAATTCTGCATATACTTGTCTCAACTCGTAAGCGCAGCGTAATTGCGAACATTGGAGAGCTCTTCGATGAGATGCATGAAAATGGCGATCGAAGAGCGTCCAACCTTTTAATTTTTTTCGTCAACAGAATGTCATGTAAGCGGTGGTAATGCATCCTAAAAACCATTGGAATTGGCATCGCATAAGCGACATTATTCATCGTCACTTATGCAATACTTTTTAGCGTCACTTATGCGACACTTTTTGAAACCGTCGCCTTAGCGATGCTCTATGCAAGCGTCGCACACCCTGTCGCATCATACATAAAAAAAAACATCGTTTTATTCGTCGTTTAATCAACGGTTTGTGTGTGTCGCTCATTGCGATGCATTTTGCAATTTTATAGCGACGAAATTGTGTCGCCTTAACCGTCGCTATACGCCTGTGTTCCTTGTAGTGTCTATCGTAGGTTTTGTCAAAGTCGATCTTCAAGAAAACCACATCTATCTTGACTCTTCTACGAAGTCGAGATGTTCCCAAATATCAACTATGGCTTCCAAAACAGACCTACCTTTGATGAAACCCTTTTGGTCCTTGCTAAACCAAGCTCTCAGATGGGCAGAAATTCTATTGGCTATGACTTTAGCAATGATCTTATAACCCATTTGAAGCATCATAATCGGATGCGAGTTCTCGATTTTGTTATTTTTCCCTTTTTTTACATTAATTTGATGATGTAATTGTTGAGACAAGTCGGAAGTGCACCGAACTCCAATGCCTCTTGCTAAACCAAGCAAAGAGGGTTGGCCAAAACCAACTTGAAGGACTTAAAGAACTAATTAGTGAGCCCATCCAGCCTCGATCTTTTCCCACTAGGAAGGGCATCAATGACAGCAGTGATTTCTTCTTCCGAGATAGGTGAATCAAGCAAGGATCAAAGGTTGTGTGGAATTCTATGGGAGGATACCCTAGAGATGGCTGCCATTCATAGGGTTGCTAAGGATATATATTATCATTACAAGAAACAATTCATTCTTGTTTTTACCATCATTGAAAAGCTTAAGTCTAGATGGAAAATTCATTAATGCCCTCATCAATGGACGTATGGGTTTAGAATCATGTGGGCTTTTCCCAATGTCATCAAGCATTCTATCCTTCGATGATTGATAGTGCACAATGGTCTTTGGATCAGATACTGATCTAAACTTGTAATGTGAACAATGGAAATTGTTACTTCTGTGCTAAGGTTGGTCCAGATTCCACGATGAAGAATTTTCCATAAGAGGAGAATCTTTTTGTTTTCAATAAGAGGGTGCCAGAAAGCGATGAACTTCATTTCCCACCGCAACCGCATCCAAGACAATTGCCATCACGTACTGCTAGGATTGACCTCAAAATCAATGTTTCATTTGATATTTGGGATATCACTTAGGCGATTGCCATTATGCCATTTGAGATCTAGTGAGCACAGCGAGTCATGTTGCATAAGAAGACACATACACACATACATGCACATACATACATACACACATACACACACATATATGCATACACACACATAGAGAGACATACACACACATACACATACATGCATACATATGCATACATAATGCATATGCATATGCATACATACATACTTACATGCATACACACACATATGCATACATAATGCACATGCATACATACACATACTTAATGCATACACGCACATATGCATACATAATGCATACATAATGCATACACACACATATGCATACATAATTCACATGCATATCCATACATACATGCATACACATACCCACAGACACACATACACACACATAGACACACATACACATGCATACACACATACACACACACATATACACACACACATACACACACACGTACACACATACACACACATAGAGAGACATACACACACATACACATACATGCATACATATGCATACATAATGCATATGCATTCATACATACTTACATGCATACACACACATATACATACATATTGCACATGCATACATACACATACTTAATGCATACACACACATATGCAAACATAATGCATACATAATGCATAAACACACATACACACACATATGCATACATAATGCACATGCATATGCATACATACACATACACATACACACATAGACACATACACACATCGACACATACACACACATAAACACATCCACACTCATAGACGCACACATACACATGGACACACACACATACACACACATACACACACATACACACATAGACACATACACACATAATGATGCATACACACACATACACATGCATACACACATACACACACATACACATGCATACACACATACACACACATACATGTACACACATACACACATACACACACACATGGACACATACACACACATATATGCATACAAACACATAGAGAGACATACACACACATACACATACATCCATACATATGCATACATAATGCATATGCATATGCATACATACATACTTACATGCATACACACACATATACATACATAATAAACATGCATACATACACATACTTAATGCATACACACACATATGCATACATAATGCACTCACACACATACACACACATATGCATACATAATGCACTCACACACATACACACACATATGCATACATACATGCATACACATACACACATAGACACATACACACACATAGACACATACACACGCATAAACACATACACACTCATAGACGCACACACATACACATAGACACACACACATTCACACACACATATACACACACACATACACACATACACACATAATGATGCATACACACACATACACATGCATACACACATAGACACACACATACACACATACATACACACACATACAGACACATAGAGAGACATACATACACATACACATACATGCATACATATGCATACATAATGCATATGCATATGCATACATACATACTTACATGCATACACACACATATGCATACGTAATGCACATGCATACATACACATACTTGATGCATACACACATACATATGTACACGTATATATATTGATTTCTAACCTATTTTGTTTTATATGCTAGGTATTATGGATCTTAGTAGAGAGAGAAAGGTGAAACTCACTCTCATAAAATGTCTTATGAGAGCAAGAGTTCCGTCTGATACTCTAGGGGCCATCATGCATGATTACTCAGAGATGTCTGATGATGAGCTCAATAATACAATCCAGACGCTTACCCAACGATCAGAGGAGGGTTGTTCTACGGCTCCACATACACGAAGACAGCTATCTGCTCATAGGTATGGTTTTTTTTCATAAACCTTTTTAATGATATTATAACACATATTTTTATTTATTTTTATCTATATATTTTGGGGACACCTATACCACCTCCAATTGATGATAGCAGAGCAGAGTTGCCTATGAGGACATGCATAGCCATCTTAGGACTAGAGTGCAATATAGAGCCAGAGGGGAACATTGTGTACATAGGTAATGGATTGGAGTTCAAGAGAAGAATGTGGGCATTACGCGACTCTTACCTGCACCTTGTTCACTTACAGTGGAAATAAGTATAAATTTTACATATAAATTGAAGATAAAAAAATACTTACTCAGTTCACTTGAGACAGAGTTTGGGACAAGATGGTCACATAAGTGGTGTCTAAAAGAGATGTGGACACTTATGGCTCATTGTCGCGATAATGCACGGTACACACTGCTTTTATATATATATATGTGGATATGAGTATGTGGGTTTATGTATGTATGTATGTATATGAGAGAGAGAGAGAGAAAACAGTGAGACAAGAGGTATAAATACACACATACACACACATATACATCATACATGCACATTTACACACATATACACATACATGCACATTTATACATAGAGACACATACATGCATATTTTTACACACACATACACATGCATGCAGTTACACACATATAATGAATACACATTGACACATACACATACTCACATACACATACACATACTCGCATACACATACACATGCATAATCATATGTACACACACATAGACTCATATAATCATATTTACATGCATATATACATATACACATGCATATATACACACACATAACACACATGCATATGCACATATACATACACATACATACACAACACATGCATACGCATAAATAAATAAATAAATAAATAAATAAATCCTATCTCAAAAATCCTAATTTGAAAACACTAATTTTGATATTAAGGTTTTAAAACTCCTAATTTAAAAACTCTAATTCAACCTTTTAGCCATATGATTGAAGTATATGTACACATTGCATCTATTCCTCCGACGTCCTACTAGAGAGATGTCTCTCCTCCCAACCTTATGCCTCTATATATAGCTACTCGAATCAACAAGGATCATAATGTATATAAAAATATATACACATCATGTAGATACACATAAATAAATATAAAATGGACTATATATATTATGCATCACACATAAATATATATATACTTGCATCCATATTTACATGTACACATTTATACATAGACACATATACATATATACATGTACACATATTGACACATAGACACATATACATATATACATGTACACAATTATAAACAGTTGCATATATTACATGAATACATGAATATTTTACATAAATGCATATGCATATATACACATATGCATACTAACACATGTATACATATATCACACACATGCACACACATACATATACATGAAATACATATATATGCATACTAACATAGTATAGATATAATACACATGAATACACACACATATGCATACATACATGATAAAAATTTTCTCCTCGAAGATAAAGCTATATATAAAATAATTAGGCATACCCCCGAGCTTCATGTTCTAACTTAAAAGGACATGATTTCATCTCTCTTGTAGGATTCATCTTTATTCCAGTTAATAAAAAATCTATTATCTGATATGCATTCAGAAGCTTCAAGTTATTGATCAATAACTAGAGTAGAATTTTATATCTAATCTGCTCATATGTTTTCATTATTGCCATCATTTTGGCAAGACATCAATATAGTCTCATCTTCATTATCCTTATTGATTTCATTTATTTCTTCTATTGTTAAATCTATTTTTTCTACCTGTTTGAATGTACGAAATGAAATTTCGTAGATACCAAATTAGTTCCTACGTAACCAAGTTTGCCATCTATAAGGTTCGTGTCTTTTGAGCTAGCACGTGATAGTTGCTTAAAAGAAGCAACAATACTAGAATCCTTTGTTTTACGTAAAGAATCAATGGCTTTGATTCTAATATCATGTCCAAAAGCCCACATATTAGTGAACATTCGAGTCTGCAAACGAAATTCAATTAGTAAATAGAAACTAATATACATATATGAAAAAAATAAATTATTATTAAAATAAAATTACTTTTCATTCAAAACCTATCATTAACTCTCTCTGCTCATCTGAGATTTCTTCATTATTTGTGTTGACACGTTGCAAATGACTATCTAGCCAATCCGTGAAAGAAGATATATCTGTAATCTCATAATTATTGAGATTACAACTATATCTTTTGTTTTTTTGCCTTTTACTTCAGAGATTTTGAAGTTCTTGTTCGTACTTACTAAGGAATGCTTGCATGCATTCGCTCTTATATGCTACAAAAGCAAAAAAATCATTTTTTTCTTGAAATGTAAATAAGAATGGAACTCACTTACCTGATTATACCTCATCTTTTATTTTTGAGGAAGACTCGTTGTTCCATGCACGTGGACCTTCTTCATGAAATCTTTCAAGGTACTCACTAACATAATACATGCACTCTTCAAGCATCCAACCCTTTGCCATGGATCCTTCTGGTTTCGCTCTTTGTCGCACATAACTTTTTGATATTCCCATAAATCACTCGACCTAAAACATCCATTGAGTGTTGACAACACCTGCAATCTCTATTTTATCTACAAGATGGACTACTAAATGAACCTGAATATCAAAAAATGAAGTAGGAAGTTCTTTGTCCATCAAACATAGTAGCTCTTTGCATGCACGTTTTTTTTTGTGGGATCGAGTTTTTGTCAATCTCTTTGGATGTAATCCACCTATACATATCATAGAAAAAATTATAAAGAAGTTAATTCAAAAGTAAAAGATATCCAATATTCATACATATTAAATATAAAAGTATCATAATTACCTTATAAGTGATCCAACACGATAGATCACATCTCGTACTCCTTTTGTTGTACATCCATCGATAACCAAAGGTAAAATATGTTTCAAAACGTTATGCCAGTCATGGGTCTTTAACCCAGATAAGCTCTTATCATCCATAGTAAACATGTTTTGAAAAGATGCTCCATATCCTGTAGAGTCTTAATGAATTGAATTCTATTGTTGATAGTCCGTACCTCTTTTGTTGTAAGTACCCAAGGAGCAGGTGCATAAGTCATTTCTTGTCGATGTCTATAAAAAATTGGCCATAACTTTGGTTTTGATTTTTGATCTTTCAAATCATTCCTTGATGCTATGGTATCTTTTGGTCCAAGAAGATGCTGCCATAGTGAATAACCAATATTTTTGAATATATGCATAGGATCAAGAAGATGAACTTTTAACTCTTTCCAATACTCCAAAGAATACCATATTGATATGTTCTCTATGAGTGCAAATTTTCCTTTACCTCTCTTCACATACTCATTATCTGAATCATCACTGAAGATTTCTGATTGTGGATCTATCAGAGGTCCATCTATCCATTTTTTATACCAATTCATAGGCATCATAGGTTTTGGACACTGACCTACTTCAAGCTTTCCATTAAAATGTATCGCTTCTCTTTTAGATCTTAATGGATGATCATCAGGCAAGAATTGTCGATGTCGAAGATAAATATTTTTGTTGAGATTCTTACTATAGATTGATCTCAACCAATCATCACAATATGGACAAGCTTTATAACCCTTAGTAGATATTCCTACATCATGAAAATGATAAAAATATAATAAGATTAAATCATATTTATTTACATGCATATTGAATAAAAAATTACATCAATACCTAAACAAACAACATATCCTAGAAAACCTTGAATAGTCCAAGCCACAATACCACAAACAGTAATATGTCTTTCATTGATGCTTTTCAATACATCAATGACATTAATACCTCTCCATAACTCTTGGAGATCGTCAATGAGAGGAGCAATATATATATTCATATCTTTAACTTGTCTTTTGCCTGGGATTAAAAGTGAAAGCATTAAATGTTCCTTTTTAATGCTAAGATATGGCGGAAGATTGTAGTTTATGACTACCATTGGACATGTTGACCATTTACTGGATTTCATGGAGAATGGATTAACCCCATCAACTACAACTCCTAACTTTAGACTATGTGGATTTTGTGCAAATTCAGGCCATGTAGAATAATTATGCTAAAAAGCAATACTATTATGATGAATTCTGATTATTCCATTAGTACTTTTATGATCCTATTCCCAAGTCAAAAGCTTTGATAATTTGGTGCTTTGAAACATATGTCTAATCCATGGAGCCAATGGAAAATGTCTCAATATCTTTTTTGGGATTCTTCCCCTTATATGGAGTAGATTGATATTTGGGACATGTCAAAGAGTCTGCATATTCACCTCTATATAAAATACAATCCTTAGGACATGCATGTATACATTGATAATCTATACCATGATTCTAGATTATCATCTTCATTTCATCATGTGAGGTAGGAAGAATATTCTGACTTGGTAAAAACTTTTCAGATAATAACCTATAAGTTCATCAAAAAAAGACATATTAAAAAAAGTAAATAAATAAATATACATATATATATATATATGCATATAATTTTATATATGTGTATGCTCATGTGTATGTGTATGTGGATGTGAATATGCATGTGCATGCGTATACATATGTGTATGTGTATATGTATATAGGTATGTATATGTGTTTTATAGGTGTATATGTCTGTAGATATACGTATGCGTATATGTATGCATATATGTATATGTATGTGTATATGTTTTTTGTATATTGTGGTTTATAGATTTTCATATCTAGACCATTGAATCATCTGGTAGTTTCCCATTTTATAGTCAATCTATTACCTGTCTTGCTAAGTTGTTAACAAATATTAAATAGCGGTTACCAAGGATGGTATTTAGTCATATGTAAAATGGGAGGATGAAATTTTTTGCAAATATTTTGAAAGATGCATAAATAGTTTTAAAAGATGGGCAGACAAAAAGTGTCCATTCAATTCAAGTTTTTGTTCTTACCTTACCTAAATTAAGAGTAAAAACCTGCATTGAATGGACACTTTTTGTTCACCCATCCTTTAAAATTATTTTTCCATCCTTCAAAATCTTCAAGAAAAATTTGCTCCTCCCATTTTACATGTGGCTTAATACCTTCCTTGGTAACTGGTACTTAATATTTATATAATTAGTAGCACAGGTACAAGGTCGACTAAAATAGGAGAAACATATGTGTCAAGAAGATTCTAAAGGTTGGGTGGACAATTCTAAAGGCTAGATGGACAAAACATCTTCATTCGATACAGGTATGTATAATTTGAGGTTACTCTCATAACATGTGGATGTGTGTATATGTGTGTGTATGCATTTATGTATATTATGTGTATGTTTATATATATATATATATATATATATATATATATATATATATATATATATATATATATATATATATATATATATATATATATATATATATATATATATATATATAGAGAGAGAGAGAGAGAGAGAGAGAGAGAGATATAGAAAATTGAAAATTATACCTTAATAGTGTCGAAATAGATACATTACTCCATCCAAAACGATTTTGAAGATTGATAATAAGTAAGCTCGCACTTAGTCATGTCAAACAACTTTCTTCATATACATGCTTTAGACATTCCTCTCGAAGATATTTCTCATTTTTTGAAATTATCAATGCTCTCAGTGTCATTTTAGTACCAATCCTCAATAATATCTGCCATTCCATCATCTTCATCATTGTCACACAAATCTTGTATTTTATCGTCTTTTGAATATAGATCTTTCAACCATGCATATTCCACAGGATTACTTTTGTGTAGCCTCGTCATAGAAGCTTTTGATAATTGTGAATGGTGTGGAGGAAAATCATCAACATCATACGTTGAATCTACACATATAAATAAAATTCATTAGTATTCCATAAATGAATAAAAAATAAACTTTCATTATAAAATTAAGTATATAAGTTACTAATTATGGATAGAAAATTTTTATTCTCTCTAGCTAAAAGGTGATCTTGGAGGTCGACGCCATCCATAATTCACTAATAGCTCATCACCGGCATGTAATGTAGTAATAGCATTGACAACTATGTATCTTGATACATATGTGCTCATGTATTGTGATTCATGACTATTTTCACGCTCCTCAAATGTGAAATTACTCCTTGAACTATTATGTAACCCTCGACTACTATTTATTAAACGTGCTATATTTCCATGTGTGTAAGGTCTTCCATCAATATATAATCTTTCATTTTTTGCATCTAAAATCCTTCTACTAGTAAGGGATGCTACGTTCAAGCATATTCCATAAGTACTCATGCTTTCAACATAATGTGAAAGTCGATGCGGATCTCCCCATCCATATATAGGACCACAAAATGACATAAGAGTGACTTCAGAGTTCGGAGGCACATACAAATCCTCTACAATAAAGAGACCACGAGTAGCATTAGTAATAGTGGATGGAGCAATCATATAGCGATTACCCCAAAGTTAAAAACCTCTCCATCGAAAGGAAGTGGTCCTCTATTCCATCCTCCATATCTTCTTATATCATATGTTTGTACTAAAGAACGATCATGAGCTGGCAATGGATAATCTCCAGCCGTTTCAGTCTCTAAACCACGAGGTAGAGGATTTATAGAAACCTCTGCTTGTAATTGATGAATAGCAAGTCCATGACGTGTATAAGGTATATTAACATTATGAGAAAAATTATCATCATCATCATCGAGCAAGTATTCCTCTATATCAACAGTAATTTGATTCTGTATATGGTTTTTCAACAAAATAATGACTTTAATTTATATAAAAAATACATACCCAAGCATTATCAAGTTGATCAGCTGATGGTGCACGCTCAATAAGTACCATACTCCGCCTCCTGTTCAATACATTCCAATCATGGTCTTCGATACGTGCCATAACACGAGTTACACCAACATATAATATGCTCTTGATAGTAAAAATCATCATAATTCCTATCGAAGGTCACATGTGAAGTTGTTGCATGGGTAGGAGGTGGTGGAGTACCTTCTGATTGATCAGAATCTGATTATAATAAGAAACAAAAAGAAATATAATTTATGTATCCATCAAATATATTTCAAATTAAATGTTTGATCTACTTACAGTATATAGTCATTGCACGATGAGGAGATGGTGGTGGAGTTCCATTTGATTGATGAGAATCTACAAATAATGGCATTTGAATTTCATAATCTGATTATTTACATACACAAAAAATTCACATATACATATTTACACATACACACATATTCACATATACACATTTACACATACACACAGATTCACATATACACAAATAGACATTATTGTGGGATAAATGCATGAATTTTATATGAATGAGTGTATATGCATGCATGTGTGTGTACGTATATATGTGGATATGTATATGTGTGTTTATGTTATATGTATGTATATGTGTATATGTATACATATATGTATGCATATATGTTTGCATGTATATGTGTATGTGGGTATGTGTATGTGTATATGTATATATGTGTATGTATTCTGATTTTTTCTTTGTTTGAGATTAAATTAACAGGAGATATTGTATGGTGGAAAAAAATAAGACGCGACCTAACATACCACCTAAGACATGGCAATTTTCTCGTAGACAGCTACGTCTTTAGGAGTCATTTCCTCAACAGATGGTACACAAATTAATAGTTTATATTTATAATTTTCATATATTTTAGTAATTTTTTACATTTACTCTATGTATTTCTTTTTTCTTAAATAAATAGGCTGCTGCAAAGAGAGAGTGGAGTCAAGCCACACATCGCACCTAGGCCAAATGGGCCATAATGATTTTGTAGCTACATTTGTAAGTATATGTGTTATTGTGAGTATATTTTTTATTTTAGTTAAAATGCAAGCAACTAATCATTTTTATTTGTTTCAATGTAGCGAAAGGATTATGGGGGATATCCTACGAAACATGAGATCGAGTACGCTACACATTTTGGATATCGGCGTTTGAGTGAGTATATGCAAGATCATCCGAATGCCTTTGTGAGTATTATTAAACTTTATATAATTATTTTATTTTTATGAACGATTTAATTGTTTTACTTATTTATGTTTGGTATATGTAATACAAGAGTATTATGGAGAGGTAGATCTGGATGAGGTGGAGAGATAGACATAGGAGGGACGATCTCGATCATCACACGGTGATCATGATGACCAGGATGAGGATGATCAGGATGATCATGATGCTGTTGCTAATGATGATGATGATCATGATGATGATGATTACGATTCTAGTTGATTATGACATTGGATTATATGTATTTACATTGATATATATATATATATATATATATATATATATATATATATATATATATATATATATATATATATATATATATATATATATATATATATATATATATATATATATATGTATGTATATATGTGTGTGTTTTTTTTCATTTCAGTTATGTTTTGAATTGTGTGTATGGTATTAAGTAATGAAGAGTTTTGTTCTATTGATTGTTATTATTGTTTATATTAAGCATTTGTTTTAATACTTTAATTATATAATTCATTCATATGTGTGTACGTAAGTGTATATGTATGTGTGCGTATATGTACATATGTGCATGTGTATGTGTGTGTATATGTACGTATGTGCATGTGCATGTGTAAGTGTATATGTGTGTATGAGTATGTGCATGTGCATGTGTATGTGTGTGTATATGTATGTGCATGTATATGTGTAACTCTATGTGTATATGTGTGTATGTGCATGTATATGTGTATATGTATAGAGAAAGAAGAGAGAGAGAGAGAGAGAACTCAAAGAGAGAAAGATGTAGAAAGAGAGAAACAGAGACAGAGAGAGACAATAAGAGAGAGCTTAGGCAAAACAACAATTCTGCATATACTTGTTTCAGCTCATAAGCGCAGCGTAATTGCGAACGTTGGAGAGCTCTTCGATCAGATGCCTGAAAATGCCAATCGAAGCCTCGGATGTTTTAATTTTTTTTTCATCAACAGACCGTCGTGTAAGCAATGGTAACGCATCGTAAAAACCACTAGAATTGGCATCGCATAAGCGACATTATTCAACGTCGCTTATGCGACACTTTTTAGTGTCGTTTATGTGATGCTTTTTGAAACTGTCGCCTTAGCGCACTACAACAGATCGATGGTATACCGAGGTTTTTACCGAGGAAAATGAACGTGCCTTTATTTTCTGTGATGCCGGTATAAAGGTCGATTTTTGCATCGGTACTAAAGAGTCGGTATAGGCATCGGTATATACGTCGGTATAGGCATCGGTATATGCGTCGGTATAAATGTCGATATATGCATCGGTAATCGGCTTCTGCTGCGTCGCCTCCTGGGTGTACCGACAGTTATTCCAATGACACTACTAGGAGTACCATTGCGTATACCGACGACCATACCTGCAAATTTTTTTTTGGGTAGAGTGTTTTGTCTTTTGCTACAGCAACATTACCATGATGTTGCTTAACAAAAGACAATACACTCTGCCCAAAAAAACCGAGTACATGTGATGTGTACTCTAATGACAACCGAAATATGATTTCATGAAACAGAGTATTATTGTACACAAAAGAGATAATCAGAATGAACAATGAACCATGTACAAAAGAAGTTATATATTTCAATAATGAAGCATGTACAAGAGTGTGGAAAACCACTGTCATATATGACGCTTTTACAAAATGTGGCAAAGCAATGTATTGCCATATGGAAATCAAATACAAAATATTGGTCTTCCACTGCCATACAGATGCAAAGAACGTTCCATATCAAGAGTCCTGCAACAAAGAACATTAATGGAATGAGATAAATTCACATGAAAATTACAAACAACAAGTAAAAACCAAGTATATAAATTAATTACCTCATCGCAAATGCTCCAATGAAACTACCGCACCGCGTCCCTCCAAGTCCTGCAATAGTGCAGTCGACCCATGACTATATCCGTAAGACTCCTTCGTTCGTGTTAGAGGACGACCCATTGCCAGCTCCTAAAACAAAAATAAAAAGATTAGAGAAAGATATATGAGAAATTTAACACAAATAAATTCAATAAATGAAATGGTACTTACAAACTCATGACGCATCGTGTCATATCTGCCGCTGCCCAAATGTGACGATCCAATCGTGTCTAGACGTGTGCCTGCGGCATTTCGCTGCTGGGGATATCGATCAGGAGTGTGCTGCTGCTCGTCACGAATCATGTCCCACTCCTCAGCATCTAACCATACAAGCTTTGGTAAGCCTTCTCTGAATGCATCACGAGCCTCCGATCGTCGATGCGACATGACCTCACGTGTGGTGTGCAGAATCCACTTTGAACTGACAATCGAATGTCCATCAACTGGTCGGAACTCCTGGTAAATCATCTGTGTGATATAATTCTTCCGATCTTTATCTTGTTCACTCCATTTCAGCATGATCGAGTGTCCAAACTAGATGGAGCAAAGCTGTCGTATGCGTGCACGCATTGCTTTGCCAGCTGCATCCATCACCGGAGCTCCATCTCGGATACCATACACCTTGGAGTCATCATGGTCACGAGCACCCCAAGGTGTATGTGGTGTATTGTGTGGTGTACTGCGTGGCATACGTACATCTGAGGTACTCGTCCTAGGAGTAGAAGCCGGCGACACAACTTCCGTCGCACTGCCTCCACAACAACCACCTCCTCCGCCTCTAGACCTTCCTATAGATCCACTCCTAGAACCTCCTGCTCTAGAGCATGACCTTGATCTACGAGATGGGCTAGGCCTTGTATCGTGCTGAGGTGTCGAACGCACATGTCTACTAGTAGACCCAATACGAGATGGCTGCAAAGATGGTCGTGGTGGAGTGATAAAGCTAGGAGACATACCTCCTACAGGAGTAGCACCACCCGCAGGAGTGACACCGGCAGGAGTGACACCGGTGGGAGTGACACCGGCAGGAGTGAGGCCGGCAGGAGTAAGGCCGGCAGGAGTGAGGCCGGGAGGAGTGCTACCACGAGCGATCCAATACTGTGATGCAGCGGCCATATACGCAGGAGGAACCTGAGAGATGAACTCCAAAAACTGCTCCTCTGTCATGGAATGTGGAGTGACTGGAGGACTGTCTCCCATTGTGCTCTGTAATAAAAGAACTCAAATAATTAGCATGCGATAAGAAAAATAATATAGGGAATAAACCAAGAAAACAAAAAATTAGTACATACAAGAGTTTTATTCAAAAGTCCTCTATTCTAGCATCCTCTTGAAGATCCGATGCACCGAGAATATCTATCTCTATATTGATGGCTTCTAAATCGCTTGCTATGCTGGTTTCCTCTTGATCATCGTCTATTGCTTCATCTTCTCGAACAATGACCTCTTCTTCAATGACCTCTTCTTCTCGAACAATGATCTCTTCATCCTCAACTATCGAATGAATCTCTGAGTCCACTAGAGATGGACTTTCATCTACATCTATGTTTTCAAAAATTTGTCTACTACGTGGAGCGACTTGTAAAACAAATAGCCACTCTGGGTCTTTTGAATCTGGTATAAAAACAACTTGCTCACAGTGTTCGGGAAGTACAAATGTATCCCTTTTATCTGTCCATAATCTTGTGGAGTCGACTTGAAGCAAACCGCTCTTATTTCCTCTCACTGTTGCATTTCTTCCAGAGGTGACTACTTTGAACCATTTCACGTCAAAAACAAAGTAATCAAACTTTCTGAAAGATATTTTCAAGATGTCTTGAATCACACCACAATAATCTAACTCGCCTTCTAGAGCATTATCATCTCTCGCACTCGCTCTACTTTTTTGCAAAAAATTCACCATCACTCCACTATCAAAAGTAGACCGGTTTTGATCGATTCGTGGGATTCGAAAGTGTCGTCCATGAGACCATAGTGCACCGTATTTAATATACTCCCAATCACATCCTTTTGCGAGTTCTTCTTCTTCTTCAGAGATATCTTCACCCGCTGTCTTTGCTTGTGAAACCGCTGCATCTAGCCATCTGCTCGTTGGAAAAGGTGGGAGAGGTTGAAGATTTTCTGGAAGAGGTAAAAATCGAGTGGAACGATTTCTTCAAAACTGAGCTCTTTCCTTTGCGTTAGTTTCCTTGGCAAGTTCATACCTTTCTAACCACTTTTGCATAGGCTCAGAGTTAACTATGCAAAACTTCATTGCCTTCTCTCTGAAAGATACATCCATTTTTCTTTGCAATCCTTTACCTTGTGGTTCATCGCCTACGAGACGAACATCTTCATCATCTCTCCATAAGTGAGGCATTTCGGGATCAGATATACGTAGAAACTCAGTTATGAATACAAGAGATTCTTTTACAAGCCATCCCTCTACCATGCTACCCTCTGGACGTGCTCTCTGTCGAACAAACCCTTTTAATGTCTTCATAAAGCGCTCTAAGAAGAACATCCATCGACTATGGACAGTTCCTGCTATTGCAACTTCATCTACTACATGAACTAGTAAATGAAGTTGAATAGTGAGAATACTTGTGGGAAATTATTTCTCTACCATACAAACAACCTCGATAGCATTGAGTTTCGCACTCTCTATGCTATCTCTATTTATCTCTTTAGAAGATATCCAGCATACCATTCTCTCTTCAGGATCCAAAGAAGCCTTCTGCTACAATATGGACATTTTAGAACATTTTAGAATATTTGTTTTTTTATTAAACCTAAAAATCTATCTCTTAAAGACCTAAATACTTAAATACCTAAAAAAATTTAAAACCCTAATCTATATAGCTATCCTATTTTATCTATATATTCGGATTTTTTCTTGATTGATCCTATTTTATATATATATTTATTTATTTATTCAGATTTTTTTCCTCTTAATTGTGAATAGGTGTAGAGACGAGAATAGCAAGTTTATGACCTTGGAATAATTTTCTTCCTATCTGTTTTGATCCATTGATTAGTGGATCATGTTCCAAAAAACACCATAGGTGATTATTTATGATAATTAGCTATCTAAAGAGGCCCACTACACTCTCCAGCAATTGTTCTTGCCTAAACCCTAAAGCCCTAATTTTAAAGATCTAGACCTAAATTATGTATATTTCTATACACATGTGTATATACATGTATATATGTATTATATGTGTATGTGTATGTGTGTATATATGTTATGTAGGTGTTAAAACCCTAAAACCTTAATCCAAATAACCTAGAACTAAAACATGTATATATATGTATGCATGTGTATATATATGTGTATATGTATATATATGTGAATATAGATAGGTATATAAGTATGTGTGTTTGTGTATTGTATATATATTCACTCTATTTAAAATGATTAAATTTAAACCTATTTCTATATATTTAATCATATATATTTCATTTATTTATTTAAAATACTAGTTCTTATCATATTTTATTATCTATATAATTATCCTAACTTATATATATTTATTTATATATTCAGATTTTTTCCTTACTTAAGTATATTTAATTCTATATATTTAATTAAATTATTTAAAACACTAGTTCTTTTTATATTTATTTATGTATATAATTATCTAATTTTATATATATATTTATTTATATATTAAGATTTTTTTCCTTACATAATCCTATTTTTATATATTTAACTTTATATATATATTTATTTATATATTCATATTTTTTTTCCTTACATAATCCTATTTTTATATATTTAATTCTATATATTTAATTATAAATATTTAATTAAATTATTTATAACACTAGTTCTTTTTATATTTATTTATGTATATAATTATCTTATTTTATATATATTTATTTATATATTCAGATTTTTTCTCCTTACGTAATCCTATTTTTATATATTTAATTATATATATTTAATTATATATATTTAATTAAAACCCTAATCTTAAAATGCTAGATCTGAAATACTAAACCCTAAAACCCTAATCTTAAATATCTAGAGCTAAATTATGTATATTTCTGTATATTTGTGTATATACACAAATATATGTATTATATGTGCATGTGTATGTGTCCATATATGTTATGTAGGTGTTAAAACCCTAAAGCCCTAATCTTAAAGATTTAAATCTAAAATATGTATATTTTTGTATGCATGTGTATCTACATGTATGTATGTATTATATGTATATGTGTGTTTGTGTATATATGTTATCTACATATTAAAACCCTAAAACCCTAATCAGAAAGACTTAGACTTAAATCTGAAATACTAAACCCTAAAACCCTAGTCTTAAAATATCTAGACCTAAAATACGTATATTTCTGTATACATGTGTATATGCATGTATATATGTATTATATGTGCATGTGTATGTGTGCATATATGTTATGTAGGTGTTAAAACCTTAAAACCCTAATCTTAAAGATTTAAATATAAAGTATGTATATTTTTGTATGCATGTGTATCTACATGTATGTATGTATTATATGTATATGTTTGTTTGTGTATATATGTTATCTACGTATTAAAACCCTAAAACCCTAATCAGAAAGACTTAGACTTAAATCTCAAATACTAAACCCTAAAACCCTAATCTTAAATATCTAGAGCTAAAATACGTATATTTCTGTATACATGTGTATATACATGTATATATGTATTATATGTGCATGTGTATGTGTGCATATATGTTATGTAGGTGTTAAAACCCTAAAACCCTAATCTTAAAGATTTAAATCTAAAATATGTATATTTTTGTATGCATGTGTATCTACATGTATGTATGTATTATATGTATATGTGTCTTTGTGTATATATGTTATCTACATATTAAAACCCTAAAACCCTAATCACAAAGACTTAAACTTAAATCTGAAATACTAAACCCTAAAACCCTAATCTTAAATATGGAGACCTAAAATACGTATATTTCTATATACATGTGTATATGCATGTATATATGTAATATATGTGCATGTGTATGTGTGCATATATGTTATGTAGGTGTTAAAATCCTAAAACCCTAATCTTAAAGATTTAAATCTAAAATATGTATATTTTTGCATGCATGTGTATCTACATGTATGTATGTATTATATGTATATGTGTGTTTGTGTATATATATTCTCTACGTATTAAAACCCTAAAACCCTAACTAGAAACACTTAGACTTAAATCTGAAATACTAAACCCTAAAACCCTAATCTTAAATATCTATACCTAAAATATGTATATTTCTGTATACATGTGTATATACATGTATATATATATATATATATATATATATATATATATATATATATATATATATATATATATATATATATATATATATATATATATATATATATATATATATATATATATATATATGTATGTGTATGTACGTTTGAATAGCGTAAAAACCCTAATCCTATTTTTATATATTTGATGTAAAAAAAAAACTTCAAAATAAAAATAGGATTATATGTGTGTATGTATGCATGTGTGTATAGATGTGTGTGTATGTATGCATGTGTACATGTGTGTGTGTATGTATGCATGTGTATACATGTGTGTGTATGTGTTTTTATGTGTATGTAGGCATGTATGTGTGTGCATCTGTGTGTACGTGTGTGTATGTATGCATGCATGTATGCGTATGTGTGTGTATGTGTATGCATGTGTATACATGTGTGTGTATGTATACATGCATGTGTGTATATGTGTGTATGTATGCATGTGTGTATATATGTGTGTATGCATGCATGTGTGTATATGTGTGTGTATGTATGCATGCATGTGTGTATATGTGTGTATATATGCATGTGTGTATGTATGTGTGTATATGTGTGTGTGTATGTGTATGTATGCAGATGTATATATATGTGTGTGTATGTATGTTTGTATGCATGTGTGTGTATGTATGCATGATGGGGATAAAGTCATGTAAGACCAAGTTCATAGCATTCATCATGTGTGCCATAGAATTTGTCCCTCCTTGTGGTAAAGTACACATACGTACTAGACCCAAAGGAGTTTTCATCGTGGTCATATCTGTACTTTCAATAGCTAATTGAAATTGTTCATATCATGAGCATAGCTCTCCCATTGAATAGATGGAGTAAGTGGCAAATGTCTTGGAAAACTCATCTACAATAGGACCCGTTCCTACATTCCTAATAGTGACTTTGTTTGCAGGTTGCAGATCTTGAATAAAGTGTAGCTTTCCATTCTTTTTCGGTATTATGAACCACCTATTGGAGTAAGGTGCCGATGATGGTTCCAAAATTCTCATGGCAATCTTCTCCTTTAACAATCTCACTAGCTCAGATAAATGATCCTTTGGGATTGGTATTGATCAAAGATTCCAGGGAATGTGCGGTACGGTAAATATATTCATTAGAGCTAAAAGCTTTGGATTAGCACATCCTATTTCATGTGGAAATAAGAAAACCACCTTTCCATGATGCACGATCATCTTTCTAAACTGATCTTTATCTATCTCTAAAAGAAATTCATCTCCAAATTTAATATATTTCTTACTTTCTTCTATAAACATATGACCTATCTTAGATCAGGCTCTAAGAATAGGGTCTTGAGACACTCATTTAAATATATCATAACTATCCTTAGGTAAGGGTTGAGCTACGGGCTTAATTTTCTTCTCGACTATCTTATATTTGGTATTAATGTTAATTTCATGTTCTTGAATAAAATTAGTAATAAACTCATAGTCTCTAATAGAGTCTAGAATAATCAATTTTGATTATAATTTTTCTTGGGAAGCAGTTTCAAGCTCTTCTAACAAAGTAGTACTTTTCGAGAGTTCAATTATACATTCAATATTTTAATTAGGTTAAATTAATCCTAATTTTCTAAAATATTTTTCATTTCCCTTTCTAAATGTTTTTGTAAGATTTTCTTTTGTAATAAGTTGTAAACTAGTAGGAGTGCAAAATAAAAAACTTTCGAATTTATATACATCGTTAGGCTAGACATCAAAACAATGTCCACTATTGTCCTACTCAATAGTGGAAGCTGATAGAAATTTGGTCATAATATGCCCCAAATTCTCTAACACGCGGTGAATCTTCATAGACATGACTGTATGAGTCAATGGGATTTTTGCGTAAGTTCTTTCGATTTCTTGAATGATTTGGGTAGACTCTCATGACTTGCAAAGAATCCATCCTAGATTTGGATTGAATTCTTGCATATGCTGACCCATCATTCATCACTTTTGTTTCCATTCTCATGTCCGTTATAAATGGTTGCCCGAGAATTGCTTCATATGAACAATGGTCTTGAACAAAGAAGTGAAATTCTTCTCGAACACCACCTATCATAATAGGCACATGTGTGCATGCACCTAATAAAATCCTAGAGCCATTATCGGATGTTCTCATTCTCGAGCCATGCTCTTTGTCAATTCACTATCTAAAATTATCAAAAAACTTCTTCGAGAAAACGTTTATCTCTGAGCAAGAGTTAATCAGAGTGAGAGCTAAACATGATTCTTTTTCATCTCCAATCCTAATTTTCACTTCTAGCATTCCCCGTGCCCAGAAGGTTGTGTTAAATTTACTTTCACATTTCAACATTTCCTCATCAAGTTGAATTGGTCCTAAAAAACTTCTATTCACACTTATAGTTGTAAACTCTTCATCTTCTTCATAATCACTATCACTTAATGTTACAACATCATTCATAGCTAGAGTTTCTTCTGCTACATCTTGCATATCTTCATCTTGTGGCAGTGGAAATCGCCGCCTTCTAATTAGTCTAATAAAACTATCCTTGAACTCAAGTTTTGTGATTGAAAACACTTGTTTAAGGGACATTATTACTTGACTTTTAGAAGTATATCATTCAGGATATCCCTAGCATCGTTCTTTTTTTTCGAGCTCCGAAATCATTATTGCTCATGGAGCTCTTCTTCCTTTCTTTTTCCCTTTTTCCTCATTTTGTTTTTGTTCACCTTTTTGTTCATTTTTAGTATTTCGATTTTGATTATTTTCATTTTGAGGTTTCCTCTTTTCATCCTTACTTGGGGTATTCTGATTTTCTTGTGATTGCGTATTTTCCTCTGTTGGTTTCTTCCCTTCTTTTATTATTCTTCTTTTCTCTTCCTCAGATAAGTTTATATCTTTAAATTGTACCCTTTTGTCATTTTTCTTCTCATTCTCCCTCATTTGTCTTCTGGTCATTCTCCTATTTCCTTCTTTTATATCATCCTACATGTCATCTCGTCTCCCTTTCCCCTCAAGATTGGCAATGTGAGAGTAGACAGAGGCTTGGTCAAAAGGAGATCTCCATGATGTTTTGCATATTATTTCATCTCTAGCTCACACCAGCGCCTCAATCGGATAAGGATTTTGTCTTGGAGTAGAAAGAGGCCTATCATCTGTTGGCTCTAATCTAGCAGCCGAGGTACTTGCAGTTGCATTAGAGATTGTTAAATTTTCATACAACTTTTTCATACCTCATTTGCCCTAGTTAAGGGCTAAAGGAAGTCGTGACCTAAACTCACACAATTTCCTATCAATCTCAACTACTAATTATAAAAACAGACTACTTCCAAGTTGAAGGATTAATGAAAACCTTTTATTTTTGTTCACACACCTCCTACTTGTTATGCTCAGTGCTTCCAATACAGTAGAATTAGAAAACTTCCTTTTAGAGGTATCAAATTAACTTACTAAGCTAATGTTTCCAAGTGGAATCACTTAAAAACATGCACTATACATAAAGCAATCAATTTAGCAATCAAATCATTACCCCCGATTCTTTAGGAACTCTATAGAGGTTGACAAGTGAGTGATTCGACGCGCTTTTCTCCAAATTGACCGAATGGATTTCCTTAAAAATTTGTGAGCATGTTGGAGCTGATTCCAACAAGCTATAGAACATTTAAAATAATAAAGAAATGACTGAGATATGTGCAGTACAAGTTGACTATTATGAGTGACTATGACAGAGAGATCATAGATGAGAAATGTAGATCTATTGTATTAAAGAATAATGTTGTACAAGATCATAGGCTTGATAATCATGCCTAATGATGGTGAGTAGTGTAAGCTACAATGTGAGCCTCACTCTCTTACAAATCCAATCAGCAATGGCTCAAAATTGAGGTGATGTAGCCCGCAAGATTTCCAGCCATCTTTTATAGATGTGATGTTTGAATTTGAATTTGAATCCTCCATTGGCTCTCACTAAGAGTAGTCCTCCAATCTAGGAGATATTCTCTCAAATGAAATCGTGACTTTTCCAACTAACAAGTCCATGAGTTTGGTGGTGATTACAAGTATTCTCTTAAGTCAAGAAATAACTTTTACAAATGGTAAAGGATAAAAATCTTCCTAGCAATGGTTTCCATGGAGCTTCTATTGATCATGAACTTCTAGCCAAATGTGTAGGCTTTAAATTTGCACCAACAGCTCCCCATCAAGCCAAACATTTTGGCTTGTTCATCTTCTTCAATCTTCATGAATATCCTAAAATCCAATCATTGACTTAAACCTGCAAAGTTTTGTACCATCTAATGCTTTAGTTAACAAGTCCACTCATTGCATATTAGTTGATACATATGCCAACTAAATCTCCTTGCTCAATAGCTTCTCTCTCACATAATCATAGTGGACCTCTATATGCTTGGTCCTCGCATGATAGATATGATTATCTGCAAGATATAGTGAGCTGGTATTATCTCCAAAAATCATTTGAGATGTAGTATGCAAACCTAAATCTGTATACAACAATCTAATCCATATGGCCTCTTGAGTAGCATTGGCCACTCCTCTATATGCTTCCTCTGTAGAAGATAAAGCAACGGTAGGTTGCTTCTTTGAAGACCATGATATGGGTGTATCACCTGTAAATGATGGGTAACGTGAGGTACTCCTTCTATCATCTTTGCAATCTGCCCGATCTGCATCTAAATATATCTTGATGTCCAAGCCTGAGGTATAAGGGAAATATAATCCTTGTTTCTTAGTGCCCTTAAGGTACTTCAAAATCCTCTTGGCAGCTTCCAAATGAGGTGCCCTAGGTTTGTGCATAAACTGAATTAGAACACTTACTCCAAAAGCAATATCAATCATTTTCAAGGTAGCATAGTTCAAGCTTCCCACTATGATTTGGTAACCTGCAATATTCTCAAGCAAATCACCTTCATGAGCACTTAACTTTTGGTTTACCTCCATTGGAGTGCTTGCAGCTTTGGCATCCTACAAATGAAATTTCTTCAGCATGTCCTATATATACTTTCTCTGAGTAATAAAAATTCCAGAGTTAGTATAGAGTAATTCAAGTCCAAGAAAATATTTTGATGATCCAAGGTCACTAGTTTTGAACTCCTGCATCATCGGATTCTTGATTTGCTTGATGCCATGGGCATCATTACCTATGAGTATGATATCATCAACATATACACATAGGTATATTACCTCTAAATTTCTCCTCTTAATACAGAGAAGTATCTCCTTTACTCATAATGAATCCTTGATCTTGAAGATATGTAGTCAACCTATGGTACCATACCATAGGTGCCTACTTCAATCCATAAAGAGCTTTTTTCAATTTACATAGATATGTAACCTTGCTTGGATCCTCATAGCTAGGAGGTTGAGACATGTACACCTCCTCTACAATTTATTCATTTAGAAATGCATTTTTTACATCCAATTGATACATGTTCCAATTCTTTGATGCAGTCACACTTACCAATACTCTGATGGTTGGCATTTTTGCCACAGGTGAGAAGGTTTATTCATAATCAACTCCTTGGGTTATTGATCCATCAGAATTCCTTTTGATCTTATAGATCCATCTAGAACCAGATACCTTCATAGACTCCTTCTTTGGTACTAAATCCCAAGTATCACTCTGCTTGAGTGCTTCGATTTCCTCATCCATTACTTCTTTTCGTTCTGCCTTGGTCTTGGCATCTTCATATGATGATGTCTCTTCAAATGATAATTCTTTTACAACATAAATAGAGTGCTGAGTAACTAAGGAAGTGTCATACCCATATCTGATTGGCTCCTTTCTCTCCCTTTGTGATTTTTTGATTGCTTGGTTGGATGATTCAGGTATATCCTCCAACTTCTTCATTGTGACTTTGCCTTTCGACTTCCATGCCTTGAACTCTTCTAAGTTGATGATCTCCTCATCATTTGAGTTGATTTCTTCATTCTCAGTAGGCTCCTCCTTAGTGAGGCTTGGAAACTCCTCTTCCAAGTCATATGGTAGCTTTACTTTCCTGCATTCACTTTCAAACCAAGAGTCATTCTCATCAAAGAAAACATCTCTACTGACCATAAATCCTTTGTTGGAAGGATTGTACAACTTGTATCCTTTCTAATTCAAGTCACACCCTATGAAGATGCACTTTTCTACCTTAGAGTCTAGCTTACCTCTTATTTGAGAAGGGATATGCACATAGGCAACACATCCAAAGATCCTGCAATGATCAAGTGAAGGTATTGTACCATGCCATGCTTCATATGGGGTCATCCCATCAAGTGATTTGGATGGAAACCTGTTTACAAGATAAGTGGCATTAGATACACTCTCTGCCCACAAGTAATTAGGTAATTTTTTTCTCATTTAACATTGACCTAGCTGTTTCAACAATTATTCTATTTCTCCTCTCTGCCACCCCATTTTGCCCAGGGGTATACCTTGTTGTAATCTCTCTCTTGATTCTTCTATCCTGCAAGAATGTGTCACCTCCTCCATCTGACCTTAGTCTCTTAAGGATTCTTCCTGTTGGTTCTCAACAAGTGCAATATACTTTTTAAAGCAACTGTATACTTCATCTTGTGCTTCATAAAGTACAATATAGTCCACCTACTGTAGTCATCAATGAAAGATACATAATACCTTGACCCAGAAATTGAGGGATCCTTACTTGGTCCCCATACATCTGTATGGATAAGCTCTAGGTAGTCCTCATGCATGTAGCCTTTCTTTGAGAAGGGTAACGTGTGAGATTTTCCAAACTGACAAGCACCACATTTATAAATCATGTGTTTCTTGGATACATTAGGTACATATTTTCTTTAAACTTCTCTCACCAATATGCCCTAATCTCTTAAGCCAAATTTCAAGCTCTGATAGTGTTTGGTCTTTGTAACTATAGAGTGCAATATTCCTTGTATCTTCAAGTTCAAAAGTGAATAATCTACTGGTCTTTTCTCCTATGGAAATTCTCTTGAATCCATGTTGTGGATCCTCCACAAATGCTCCATATTGGTTGAACCTGACCTGCAAACCTTTTTCCACAATCTGTCCAACACTCATCAAATTCTTGGTAATTGTGGGTACATATAGACCCCTACTCAACAGATTTCTATTTCCATCAGAGGTCTTAACATTTCCTACTTTAATCACTGAGTGCTTGGTTTCATCACTTGTTTGTACCTGATGTTTACCCTTTGGTTCCTCAAGGTCAGAGAGAAGAGCTACATTGCCTACCACATGGCTTGAGCATCGTGAGTCCATGTAGAAGAGATGGTCATCATTTATATCTGGTTTTTAAGTCATATTCATTATCAGAAGAGAATCTTCTTGCTCCTCTCTATAGTTGTTGTAATATTTCCTTGATATGTAGCCTTCTTGGTAGTTGCTATTGTAGTTGTTGTTGTTGTTGTAGTTGTTATGGTATCCTTGATGGTGGTTGAATCTCCCTCTTGATTGTGTGTATCCACCTCTTTGATATCCTCTACCTCTTTGATTCTTGAAGTTCCTGTAACACTCATCTATAGTATGATTTGACAATCCACAAATATTACATGATGATGAGTTATAAGGTCTCCCCCTACCTTTCTTACCTCTTTTGCCCCTTGCTCTTGAGGTTCTACCTCTCCTTGCATAGTTGGCTTGAGAGGTAGTTCCTTCATCTTCAACCTTATTGTTCTTCCCTTTCTCTTTGAACTTACTTTTATCAATGTATAAAGTAGAAGAACTATTACCTCTTGATGAATCTCCATTCTTGTTGAGCTTGGCTTCATGGTTAAAGAGTTGCCCCATAAGAGTGGCAAGGTCTGGAATCTAGATGTCCATGTACAAGTCCATGGTAGTTGTGAAGCTCTCCTATTTGTCATCAGCTTTAATACCATTGATTACTTCTCTTACAATCTGCTCCTCTTCAATTTCTTCTTCTATGCTTGCCAATTGATCTGCTACATCTTTGACTTTGGTCACATACTTTGAGATGTCTTCCTTGGGTTGCTTTCTTTGATTGCTAAACTCAATCCACAATTGGTTCTTCCTTGCCCTTGTGTTGGAAGCAAACTAGGAAGACAATGTTTCCCAAGTCTCTTGGGATGTATTAGAATTCCTTATATATGGAAGAAGAAAATCAGAGATTGAGTCAAGTAAGTAAGACCTTGCTAATGCATCCTTGGCACACTATGTGTTGAGTCTTTCATGCTCCTCTCTTGTAGGTTGTCCTTTGCTTCTGAATATGTGCATCTCCTCATGTCCTAAGATGTCTCCATAGAGAATCCTTCCTTGCAACTATGTCTTCATCCTCAAGGACCATGCTTGATAGTTTTTCATGTCCAATTTATCAATGAAAGAAGGAAAACCATCTCCCATTTTACCTTGGCTTTGCTCTGATATCACTGTTGGGAAAGATGGATGGACACTCCAAGAAATGAGTAGGTACTACCAAATCCTGCTTTGTACGAGCCCCTTGTAGCTTCAGAGTTAGATTTCTAATGACACTCTACAAGTGCCTATGTACTTTGTAAATGATGTGAGAAATGATTAAATCAAAACAGACTACTTCCAAGTTGAAGGATTAATTAGAAACCTTTTAGTTTTGTTCATACACCTGTTGCTTGTTATGCTCAGTGCTTCCACTATAATAGGAACTAGAAAAATTCCTTTTAGAGATATAAAGTTTTCTTAGTAAGTTAATGTTTCCAAGTGGAATCACTTAAAATGATGCACTATACATAGAGCAATCAATTAAGCAATCACATCATTACCGCCGATTTTTTAGGACCTCTCAAAAACTTCTTGGCAATGGTTTCCATGGAGCTTCTATTGATCATGAACTTCTAGCCAAATGTGTGGGCTTGAACTTTGCACAAAGAGCATACACATAGCACATACCCATGCATACACAAACATGGTCATGACTAATATATGGATACTCATAAGAGTTGTTTGCATTCAAATACTTAAGACTTCATAAAGATAAGTAATTTAGATAACAAAATCTCTGATCAGTTCTAGATCTTCAGAGTTTTGCTGCCTACAGGTACTAAGAAGAAATTTGACTCAAATCAAAGAAATGCATCAAAAAGATTTGAGAGAGATAAAAGTTAACCATCTTGAAAATAAAATATTTTTATTTTTCTCCATGTTAATTCAGATGTGGAAATCTGTCCAACAACGTCCTCTTTGAGTCTACAAAGTCTATGATATAGGGCTCCTCTATGCCTACATTGCATAGTCTGGAGCATTTTCCTAGTTCTAATCATGATCTGCTGTGACTTGTGGACCACACATCTCTAGCTCTTGGCTGGGGATGAGCACGAAGCGAAAGCATCCTTCCACACCCTGATAATTTCTTGATGGGCATTGGGAGAGAGAAGGAGGTCGAGCATGCATGAAACCAAGGAGCCTTTCAAGTTTTGGAGAGAGGTTGGAATGCGATAATGATCGAGTAGTGATCACAGATGGCGAGGTTTTCATGAGCGAAGGATGGCCCCATAGATTGATAATGCTCTGAGCAATGTAGCTTCTATCGAGTCTAGCTTTCCTCAGGTCCTCACCCGCTTGGAGATTTGAACAGAAGAAGCCATTCGAGTCTTTGAATTTGACCAGATCCATGTGTAGTTTGGTTTTGTCTCAATTTTCTTTCTCTTGACTGTTGATGATCCTGCCCTTGCCATTCCGTCAGTTTGCAAGGTGCTCCACCATATTGAAGTCATCGCAAATTAACACGTTGTGGGGGAGCAAGTCCAAGGAGGCCCAAGTGTTCAGTCTCTCTAGCTCCCCATTAGGGGCATACATAGAAACTAAGGTAAATTGAAAAGGGGCACCAGAGGAGACAACAATCCATCTATGACTGTTGTCTTCAATGTAGTTCTCAAGTTTTTCCAACCAGAATTGATTTATACCAATTGCCATCCCACGAGACCCCCAGAGGTGCGATGTGTAGAACCAAGCATCGGTCAAGGAGACATGTTAGAGACGTTTCTGGAGGTCTACTCCATCGATTTTAGTCTCTTGGATACATGTAAATTCAGGGTTTAGGTTACTGTCCCTAAGCCATTGGCCAATGATGATCACTCTTGAGGGGCGGTTAGCCCCCTTGCATTTAGGGAGATGATGATCATTCTCATAAGCTAACCTCTTTGTGGGAGGGTGCCTCATCCTTTTCATCTTTCTTTTTCGTAGGAAGGGGATCCCGACTTAGTAATTTGTTCTTGTGGGGGCTTTTCCAGGGAATCACAATAGATTGTTTTCCCTTACGGGAGGCCTCCTCTTGGAATGAACAAGAAATTGCTTCTAGAATCATCGATCCAATGATGGAACTTTCACTATCCATATTGTCTTCATTAGTGGTGGTAAACCCATCTTCTTTGCTTGTAGTGAAGCCCTCCTGATTGGTTTCTTTGTTGTCATAGATCACTAGGGCCCACCTCAAAGTAGTTCCTACTTGGGTAATCAAGATCATTAATCTCCTTTTCCATGTTGCAATAGAATTTGTTTGTGGGGCTATCTCGCATATCGTTTCTCTCACAGATCCTCCTAGGACTTTTTTCCATCCTTCTTCTGACTTCCATGAACCCCTCTGAGTCGGTTTTTGGGTTTTGAGGGCCCTTATCTTCCTCTTTGTATGCTGGGTGATTCAATGTCCCATTGTTGCCTTGGGCTTTTCTGGGTGCTTCTTGTTTTTGTTTTTGTGGGAAATCTTTAATACGGTGGCCTTCTTGGCCGCAACGAAAACAAACATTGGGAAGGTTTTTGTAATTAATTACTTGTTCACAGATATCTCCTTCACCAGATCCACTTTGATCTTTGATGGAAGTGGCTTGTTGAGGTCAACCTCGACACAGATTTAAGGGTGCCACCGAGTGTTGAAAGAGTGCCTTGCACCTTCATAAATGAGACCACCAACATCCTCGTGCGATGCTAGTGGCTTGCTGATTCGAGATACCATGTCCCATAGAAAGTTGTACAAAAAGTATGGCAGGTTAGTGAGGTCGACCTAGAGAGGGTAACAAAGAGATTTTGATTTGCCGAGAATAAAATCGGGGGACCATCTGAAGAGGCACAGGGTTGCCCGCCCAAGTCGCCATGTTCCAACACTAAGGGCTTGGAACGCCATATCTTCATTCTCAAATACAAGCAACATATGACTAGCCAATAAGAAATGACACTTGTTGACAATCAACTTGCAAGGGAACCACTCTTCTCGAAGCTTGTGCTGCACAGTTTCGAGCGGCGGTCTAGCGCTAGACACTTGTCTAATGAGAAAAACTTTCTTGAGCTCCTCTTGCTTTGAGAGAATGGCAGCTCGACTACGAGAGACTGAGGGAGGCTCAATGCCCTCAGAGGCCCCATGAGCCACACAAGATCCCCCCTCCAAAATAGGGGCTAGGTTACCAATCACCCCTAGGTTGGGGCAATATTACTTAACACAAGGGAGGGGGCCACCTGAGCCATGACACAGACCCGGAATCGTGCACCTAAGATGAGCTTCTGTTATCCAAGAGAAAACCAAAGCACAAGGTGATGGCTGCCTACTCAACACATCGAGTCGATGATGGTATTACATGTAGCCATCCGTCAAAGACCGGCCGATTTTCAAATGACTATAGAATGAAGAAAGATCATCTAATCTCCATGATATAGATCCAAACAAAACCTCCCACGGGAAGGAAAGGATGGGCTGATCAATCCCTACTCTCCCCAAAGAGCCACCACAATCACTTGTAAATCACCTCCACGATTCACTTCGAAATAAAAAGCTATTATATTAAAAATTTTCTGGAGTGAAAGCCTTGAAAGTTAACGCTAAAAAAGGATAAACCAGGCGGCAAGGAGTTTAAAAGACCATACCCTTTTTTTTTTTTTGAAGAAACACTTTTGAAATCACCAATCTAACAGATCAAATTGTAATGGCCTCAGGGAGCAGCAAATTGAATCTCATGCCACACGACCGTCGATGAGTAGAGGAGAGAGAGAGTGTTTATCACACCTCCCTACAACTACCTATCGCCACTATTGTCAATCGCAGACAATCCCCGAGGGGTTGTTCATTGTTTGAAGCTATTGCTGTCTATCGCAACAATCACACACTCCACAGTTGTCTATCGCCCACAAACCTGGAGGTCCACCGCTTATCGCAACAAGGCCAGCCCTCTATTGCGATGCACCAAAAGGCCAATATTCAATAGAATGACTCGGTGTAGATCGTAATTGTGATGTTTCCATTGCTATCTCTGCGCTCCTCGATGGACAATGGCATCAAAGACTCCAGCTCTCTAGGTTTCGTGTTATGCACTTTAGTTCACATTTAGAAGACTGCTACAGTCAAAGGACGTTGAAGGAAGTGTCATCGTTAGCACTTCATCTTCATGGCATCGTTGTGTCTAATTCTGGATTTCACAGGTTCTCATTTGATGATGGATTCGATGATGATGAGAGACCATGCAGCACTTCCTTTCCAACTTATTACTGTTGACGACCGACCGCGTAGCTCTCTCAAGCTCACTATCGATGATAGAATGCACAACACTCAAGCTACTGTTGATAGTAGACCGCACAGATCTCTCAAGCTCACTTACATCTTTAGTCATTCATTGATCTACACAACTTTTAAAAAATAGAAATTAAAAGAAAAAATAAATAACGATTCTTGGAGTAAAGCTAAACATCAGCATTGAACCACAAGATACTAGTGTGGTATTCAATCTTCATGTCACAAGCCACAAAGTCTTATTGAAAATGTTTTCTCGCTTTACTGAAAATAGTAATGCTTCCTCATGGACTAAATTAATCTTTCTTTCATTCAATCTCTCAATACTATTTACTAGGAATGAACTTCTTATGCATTTCTAGCCAAGAGATTGATGTTACCAAGTTGCATTATCAAATCATTGCTTTCAAAGTAACTTATTTATTCTAACCTTAGGTAAAAGGATCATTTAAAGTCTTATTTCTTCATAAATTTATCAAATATTTATTTCTCATACCATCTTTCCTACATCAATGTATAAAATCTAGTATCCCATACCATTCTTCTTTATATTCACATTGATGTGTGACTGATACTTATCCTAAAGTCTAAACATAGCTTTATAGGGTATGTTGTCAATTAAATCCTTTGAAGGAATTTTGAACTTTTAAGGCATTACCTCTAACTTAATTTTCTAGGTTTTGATTCTTCACATGATCATGTCATGATATCATTATTTGAGTTACAGTTTGTCTGGGAAACTTGGAAACCTTTTGATGGAACATCCATCCTTTTTTTTAGGTTTCCTTTTTAAGAAAACCAAGTTCTTGAGTTTTTCAAATTCAAGTTCTATTGTTTATAATCAAACAATTTGTAGGGAGAAGAGCCTTTCACTTATTGTCTTCAAATTCCTTTCTTATTGAAGTTTTAAGTAGCTACATTGATGACTCTACAAGAATCTCTCTAATCCTTAAGTCCAAGCATGCACTCATGCTTTTAGTTTTCACCTTTAAGAAATTTTTCTAAGGATAGGAAGACTTTATGTTTTACCTTCCACAAACTTGATCACCATCATAAGTGGTGGAGACTACATACTTGGAAAAACTAACTCTTTTTACACTTTCATTTTGAGAAGTGGAACTTAAATTATCTTTTTGAGAGAAATAATATCACGTGAGCGATTAGGATCTTGGGTACTGTGCAATTTCTAAATGATGAGGCTACGCATTCAACTCACTTTCTCAGCAAAACTATAAATATTTTGCAAAAACTAACTCTCGAAGGCAGCAAGAGAACAAGATGCACCATTTACAAATTGCATGTGATTCATGCCGATATTTGGTTCATATGTAGCTAACCGAAATGGAGAAGAGAGTGGCTTAAAACATTGCATGGATCTCCGTCATTAATGAAGATGGAAATGATGCCAAAAAGATGGCCATGAGAGCTCGAGGAAGGTGATAAGATCCCAATGAAAGGTTGAGGAAAATGATGAGCCTAACAAGCTCACCATGAAAGCTTGCCTAGATCTCTGATGCGAACTAAACATTAGGACCACCACCTGCTAGAGGGGTGAATCTCCTACCAAACTAAACATTAGGACCACCATCTGCTAGAGGGGTGAATCTCTTACCAAAATTATGTTTGTATATATAGTTATTGAGGACTCAACCACTTTGGTTCGAACCCACTGTTTTTAAAAGAAGCTTTACTCGAGAACCACTCTGTTTGAAAATGAGCATCACTTGAGAACCATCCTTTTCAAAATCTATCCATACCTCTCTTTTGTGAATTAATTCTCGACCATCCTTTATCTGCAAAGGTGCAAGTTAGAAAGAATGATCCATAATGGTGTAGCTCATGGAGCTCTTGGGAACAACCTTGCTACTTGTAGGTTTTGAACTCAAGACCTCCTCCTTGCACCCCTTAAGACTTTTCCTTCAAGGTAGGTGGATTCCTTGTCTTACAGACAAATACTTTGCTTACATCTATTTTTAAGATCTTTGGCCATACTTCTGAGTGAACAAACACTGTCCGAATTTAGATCTTTGTCATTGGCCTGAAAATCATTTATAGAACTACTCTATAGAAAGAACTTCGAGAAGCTTGTAGAAGGTAGAAAAGTGCGTTTTGAAGCGACAAAGTTTGGTCAAGCCAACCGGAACAAGACCAGCCCTTGAGCTTATGGAGAGTCAAATAGACCTTATAGGCATGCAATAAGTGCAAAGAAACACACCATGTATTTTGGAGCATCAAGGAGAATGAGTCGATACAAAACAGATAGGTTCGCGGGTCGACTAGCTCAAACAACTTACTATCTATGGAAGAGACAATGAACTTCAAATGTCCATAGCGACCAGCGTGAATACAATTAGGAAAAATCCTTTTATGGGAGTGATACACAAAGGGTTGAGCGTATGGAATGCACAATATTATAACGAATAAGCAAAATATGCTATAGGAATGAATGCAACATTCACCGGTGGTACTTCCTATTTTTCAGGAATATGCAGAGATTGACCCCCAGGCAGCAAAACTCAGATTTCTCCCAATCTACTAAATCAAATGCTATGAAAATTTATAGGCATAAACTAGACACTTATATACTTTGAATGAGTCATCTTGCACTCAATTTGGAGCTCTGTAGTGAGAGCAGAAGCCTCTACAAGATTATTGTTGGCGAAGAAGATGATGTAGAGAATTGAAGGAGTAAGACAATGATGATCACAAGTGTATGTATATTGCTTCCATGTATTGTAGAAGTCATTTCAAGTCTTTATATAGAATCTAGGAGTGTTCCACGACTTCTACAAGTGGAATTTGAATTCAAATGAAGGTGGGAATGGTTGTTGGAGAGAATCCATTCACTTCCCTACAATCTAGGAAAAGTGAAGATCTAGTTTGATCTACTTTTAGAGGATTGATTGCTTGATTGAATGCAACTTCCACCACCACAAATTCATGGGATTTGGGCTCTATATTTTTACCTTTACATGTGTAAAGCTCAAGGCTTTTACAATGGTAAATGAACCATAAAAAATCTCTCAAAAAAATACAATAAATGAGCATATGAAAAAGAACTCTCCAACGGATATACTTTCAACACGATAGCCCTTAATGTAGATCAAATCTACCTCAAGCATAGTGTAAGCTTAATGTTCGAACAGCTCCCCCTCAAGCTAAAGTATGCTTGAGTCTTCATTCTTTGATAGGTTGAATACCTACCATAGCTTTGAATCAACAAAGCTTTATTCCATCAAGTGCCTTTGTCATCATATCTGCACGCTTTTGAGCTGGAACAGAAGAGATGTCAATCTCCTTTACCGTGAGCTTCTCCATGATGAAGTGGTAATGGAATTTTATGTGCTTGGTTCTCCCATGGAAAATAGGATTTGCCGCTAGATGCATGGAACTTACATTATCTCCAAATATGTGAGGTTTGGAACTCACAAGTCCCAAATCTGTATTAAATGCCTTTAACCATATTGCCTCTTGAGTTGCTATGGTCAAGCCTCTCTACTCTGCTTAAGTTGAGGATAAAGAAATTGTTGGTTGCTTCTTGGAACTCCATGACACTAGCTTTGAACCTGCAAATGCTAAGTAACTAGATGTAATTTTTCTATCATCCTTAGCTCCTGCCCAATCTGCATATGAGTAGATTTTGATATCCAAATATGAAGAGTAAGATAGAATATACCTTCATTCATTGTACCTTTGAGATACTTAAGTACTTTCTTACCTGCATCCGTGTGTGGTCTTCTCGGTGATTGCATGAACTGACCAAGCACTCCCACACTATATGAGATGTCTGCCCTTGTATGAGTAGCATATATCAAGCTACCTACCAAGCTTTGATACTCTTTAATGTCTTCAATTTTCTCACCTTCATAAACACTTAGTTTATGATTCATCGCCAAAGGTGTATTTGTAGGTTTAGTGTTTTCCATTTTGAACTTGAGAAGAAGATCCTGAATGTATCTTCTCTCAGTCAAATACATTCCTTCATATGTATATATCACCTCCATACCTAGGAAATATGTGAGCTCACCTAGGTCACTGATTTTGAACTCCTCTTGCATGTGTCTCTTGATCCTTTGAATTCCATTTAGACCATCACCTATCACAATAATATCATCTACATATACACATAGATAGATAACCTCATTGTGATCCCTTTTGATGAATAGAGAAAGATCTCAGCTGCGAGCTTTGAACCCTTGATCTTGAAGATATGTAACCAACCTGTAATTCCAAGCTCTACGAGCTTGTTTCAATCCATACAATGCTTTCTTAAGTCTGCAAATATAAGATGGATGGTTAGGTTTTTCAAAACCTGGTGGTTGTGACATGTATACCTCTTCACTTATCCAACCATTTAAGAATGCATTTTTCACATCAAGTTGGAAGAGTCTCCAATTCCTTGCAGCAGCTACACTTATCAATGTCCTAATTGTAGTCATCTTTGCAACTTGTGAGAATGTTTCCTCATAGTCTATACCATGAATTTGTGAGCATCCTTTGGCAACTAATCTTGCCTTGTACCTGCAAACTGATCCATCTGAATTTCTTTTAACTTTATATACCCATCTACAACCAATTACCTTGTGATTTGGTGACATTAGAACCAAATCCCAAGTGTCCATCTCCTTCAATGCATCTATCTCTTCATTCATGGCCTTTTCCCAATTAGGGTTTCCCTTTGCCTCTTCATAGGTTGAGGGTTCCTCTAAAATAGAGTCTTTTGCCAAGTATATTGAATGCTTCGTAACAAATGTGGAATCATATCCACACCTTTCTGGTTGTTTCTTCTCTCTTGCTGATCTTCTAGGTGCTTGTTTGGAGCATTCTCCAACCTCTTGCATCTTTGGTTTGCCTCTTGACATCCATAGCTTGTAATCCTTTTCTCTTTCACCTTGGTCATCGTCTGTATCGTGTCTTCTTGGAGCAAGTCTATGACAAACCTAAGTATTGGCTTGAGTCCCACAAAGTCATAGAAGAAGCTTTAAAATGAAGACTATGTAAAGTTCGCTTGTGAACTACCTCTTGTAGCTTTTGAAGAGTTTACTTAATGTAAAAGTGAGAGAATCTTAAGTGGTTGAGTCCACTTGATCAAAAAAGGAAAGAGGAGCCACGAGTTTGTGATTTGTGGTAGGTAGAGAATCAAATCAATCACTAATTGATTGGAGAGTGATTGAGGGAAGCGAGCCTCCCAAACTCAACTATAAATAGATGGGAGCTTTAGTCGTGGTTAGAGAGACCTATGTGAAGACCTCCAAGAGTTGAGCTTTATGCCATATCAAGGTGTGATTACAAGGCACCCATATGTATCAGTAAGTCCATTGTATTGTACAAGCAATATACTTTCATTTTCATGATAATTTGAGTTCATATTTCCATGTTCTTGTGAAGTGTACTACTCACTGCCATATCTCTCAGTTTTCTCAATCAGATTGCAGAGATGGTTTCTTTGAGCTTGGTGCATCATTTTTAGTGATTTAACTTGGTAAAGCTAGCTCTATAAGTCTAATATATGCTCATCAAGTTTCATTTCATTTGGGTATTGCAATCTTTAATTATCTTTAGTTGAAGTCAACCCTATCTGTTATTTTCACTTCTCTGTCAGGTACCCGACTTTTTAACTCATCTTGTCAGAGCTGTTTCTCAGTGTGTACTTATCCAAATTCAATGATTTCAAGCTTCTTTGATTCAGCATACTGTCTAGAATAACCATAAAAATTTTCATAATCATTGGATTCTTAAATCTGGAGTTCCATTAACAGGTATAAGGCAAGGCTTGTAGCAAAAGGCTTTGCACAAACTCAGGGAATTGATTATGAGGAGACCTTCTCTCCTGTGGCAAAGATGCCTACTATTAGGGTTTTGCTTAGTATTGCCTCTTCCAAAAATTTGGAAGATACTTCAACTAGATGTAAAGAATGCATTCTTGAATGGTTGGATAACAGAAGAGGTATATATGGCACAACCACCTAGTTTTGAGAATCAAGTTTATCCTGATTATGTGTGTAAACTTAACAAAGCATTGTATGGTCTCAAGCAAGCTCCAAGAGCTTGGAATTTTAGGCTTGTTTCAGTCTTGCAGGACAAAGTCTTTCAACCAAGCAAGGCAGATCCTTCACTCTTTATCAAAAAGAGTAATTATGATGTCATCTACTTATGTGTATATGTAGATGATATTATATTGACAGGAAATGATGCAGATGGCATGAAGAAGATCAAAGATCAGATGAGAGAAGAGTTCAAGATAAGTGATTTGGGTTCACTTACCTACTTCCTAGGTTTGGAAGTTGTCTACAAAGATCATGGTTTGTTTCTCACTCAAAGAAAGTACATTAAGGGCATGTTGGCAAAATTCAAGATGCAAGATTGTAAGATTGCAGGTACTCCAACGGAGATCAATCACAAATTGAGCTCACATGAAGGTGAACTCATAGAGGACATCACATCATATCAAAGTCTAGTGGGTAGTCTCAACTATGCCTTATATGTTACAGTGTGAGTGTGTTAAGTCAATTTATGCAAACACCAAGGAAACCACATATGGATGCTACCAAAAGGATTCTCAAGTATCTCAAAGGAACCATAAATGAAGGACTTTATTATCCTTATGTATCTGATTTAGGTGTGAAGCTATTTTTTGATGCAGATTGGGCTGGCTCGAAGGAAGATAGAAGGAGCAGTTCAGGTTATCTTACCTTTGCAGGTTCAAAGCTTATTTCATGGTCATCCAAGAAGCAACCCACAATTTCTCTCTCTTCTACTGAAGCTGAATATAGAGGTCTTGACATAGCTACACAAGAAGCTATGTGGATGAAGACATTATTCAAAGATCTTGGATTGGAGTTTGGAACTCCAACTATCAGCTGAGATATGCCCTTGACAAGTTGATAGACTTTGGAGTAGACAATCAGTGAGCACAGAGATGAATGATGTAAATGTATCTATAAATTAACACTTGTGTACAATTCCATTGGCATGACTAGCATTGCCTAATGGTGTAGAGAGGTGTAGACTATGATGTAGTGCTCACACACACTCAATGACAGTAGAATGAAGCTCGGGAGTGATGTCTCTCACCGCGACTTTTCAAGTTCTCCTTTTATATGGAATGTGTAAGAATTTGAATTCAAATTCAAATTCTTGGCTCCTTCTAATCAAGCTTCTAAAAACTTGGAGATATTCTCTCAATCAAGTGAACTAACTTTTCCACGAATCATTTAGGTAGGTGATTACAAAAGATTCTAAGTCAAATTGACTTTTACAATGAGGTAAAGTGGTAAGTAATCACTAGCATGTGTTCCTATGATTCTTCATGCATGTAGAGTCTTCATGATATCTTCCAAGCCAAATGTGTAGGCTTGTGATTTACAATCTTAATCCAAATTGCTTCTTGAGTGGCATTAGCTAGCCCTCTATACTCTGCTTCTGTAGAAGACAATGCAACAGTTGGTTGCTTCTTTGCAGACCATGAAATTGGTTTGTCACATGCAAAAGAAATGTATCCTGAAGTGCTTCTCCTATCATCCTTGCATCCTACCCAATCTGCATCTGAATAAACTTTTATATCAATATCTGAAGTGTAAGGAAAGTATAAACCATGGTTCTATGTACCCTTGAGATACTTCAAGATCCTTTTTGCAGCCTCTAAGTGAGGTATCCTTAGTTTGTGCATGAATTGACTTAGCACACTAACTCCATATGCAATATCAATTCTAGTTAAGGTAGCATAGTTCAAGCTACCCACCATCCTTTGATAACCTGTAATGTCTTGGACTTCATCACCTTCATGGGCACTTAGCTTTAGGTTCACCTCCATTGGAGTGCTAGATGCTTTAGCGTCCTGCAAGTGAAATTTCTTCAACATGTCCTGCGCATACTTCTTCTGAGTAATGTATATCCCTGAATTAGTGTAAACTAATTCAAGTCCCCAAAAATACTTCAATAATCCAAGATCATTGATCTTGAATTCCTTCATCATCTGGCTTTTGATTCCATTGACATCATTACCTATAATGATGATGTCATCAACATAGACACAGAGATAGATTACCTCCGAATTACTTCTCTTAATGAACAGAGAAGTGTCAGCCTTACTCATGACAAAACCTTGGTCTTGGAGGTACGTAGTTAGCCTGTAATTCCATGCCCTAGGTGCCTGCTTCAATCCATATAAAGCCTTCGTTAATTTGCAAACATAAGTTACCTTCTTAGGATCTTCATAGCCAGGAGGTTGTGACATATAAACCTCTTTTGAAATCCATCCATTTAAGAAAGCATTCTTGACATCCAATTGGTACATGTTCCAATTCTTTGATGCAGCCACACTAACCAGCACTTTGATTTTTGGCATCTTGGCCATAGGAGAAAATGTCTCTTCATAGTCAATGCCTTGGGTTTGTGCAAAACCCTTGGCTACCAATCTGGCCTTGTACCTATTAATTGTGCCATCAGAATTTCTTTTCAATTTATAGATCCATCTGGATCCTATTACCTTCATGGAGTCCTTCTTGGGTACTAACTCCCATGTATCACTCTCCTTGAGTGCTTCAATCTCCTCATCCATAGCTTCTTTCCATTCTGTTTTGGTGATTGCTTCTTCATATGAACCTGGTTCTTCATTTGACAAATCCTTTGCAAGATAAATTGAATGTTTAGTAACAAGAGATGTATCATACCCATATCTGATAGGTTTTTTGCTTTCTCTTTGAGACCTTCTGATTGATTGAGTTGAAGATTCTGGTATGTCCTCAAGCTTCTTCATCTTCATTTTGCCTTTGGAGAGTCAAGTTCAAGGTTGATTGTATCTTCATCATCTGAACTTGACTCTCCATCCTGAGTAGATTCCTCGTTTGTAAGTTTTGGAAATTCTTCTTCCAAATCATAGGGTAGTTTGACCTTCCTGCATTCATTCTCATACCAAGAATCATTCTCATCAAAGATCACATCTCTGCTTACCATAAATCCTTTATTGGTAGGGTTATAAAACCTGTAACCTTTTTTATTTAAATCATATCCAATGAAAATACATTTTTCAGCCTTTGGATCTAGATTTCCTCTTACCTGTGAAGGAATGTGTACATATGCTACACAACCAAAAATTTTGCAATGATCTAATGATGGTCTCTTACCATGCCAAGCTTCATAAGGTGTCATACCATCAAGTGATTTTGATGGTAACCTGTTTATGAGATAGGTGGCAGTAGAAACACTCTCTGCCCATAGATAGTTAGGTAATTTCTTCTCATTAAGCATAGATCTAGTTGTCTCAACAATTAACCTATTTCTTCTTTCAGCTACCCCATTCTGTTTAGGAGAGTACCTTGTGGTTATTTCCCTTTTGATGCCTCTGTCCTGCAAGAAGTCCTCAAATTCATTGGAGAAGTACTCACCTCCTCCATCTGACCTTAGCCTCTTCAAATTCATTCCTGTCTGATTTTCAACTAATGCAAGATATTTCTTACAACAATTAAATACCTCATCCTTGTGATTCATAAAGTATAATACAATCCATCTGCTATAGTCATCAATAAAAGACACATAGTACCTTGAACTTGAGACTGAGGGGTCTTTGCTAGGTCCCCATACATCTGTGTGTACAAGCTCTAGATAGTCTTCATGCATATATCCTTTCTTGGAGAAGGGTAACCTGTGAGACTTACCAAATTGACAAGCACCACACTTGTAAATCATATGTTGCTTGGATACATTAGGTATCCCAAGCACACATTGGTTCTTGCACATTTGCTTCATGGTCCTTTCTCCTATGTGCCCTAATCTCTTGTGCCAAATCTCAAGCTCTGAAAGTGTTTGATCTTTATAACTGTATAATGCAATGTTCTTTGTATCTTCCAACTCAAAAGTGAAAAGTCTACCTGATTTTTCTCCTTTAGCTATCCTTTTGAATCCATGTCTTGGGTCCTCCACAAATGCTCCATACTGATTGAATCTGACCTGCAACCCTTTCTCTACAATCTGACCAACACTCATTAAGTTCTTTGTAATTGTAGGTACATAAAGTACTCTGCTCACCAAATTCTGATTACCATCACAAGTTTTCACATTTCCAACTTTAACTACAGAATGCTTTGTATCATCACCTGTTTGGACTTGGTGTTTACCTTTTGGTTCCTCAAGATCAGAGACTAGTGCCACATTACCAGCCACATGATTTGAACACCCTGAATCAATATAAAATAAGTGATCATCATTTGTACCTGACTTTGAAGTCATGTTCATGATCAAAAGGGAGTCATCCTGCTCCTCTGTGTAGTTGTTGTAGTCCTTTCTGTTTCTGAATCCTCCTTGGTAGTTGCCATTGTAATTGTTGTTGTAGTTGTTGTTATAATTGTTGTTGTGGCCTTGGTGATGGTTGAACCTTCCTCTAGACTGAGAGTATCCACCTCTTTGGTAGCCTCTTCCTCTCTGATTTTTGTAATTCCTGTAACACTCATCTGTGGTGTGATTTGACAAACCACAAATGTTACATGGTGATGTGTTATAGGGTCTCCCCCTACCTTGCTTACCTCCTCTGCCCCTACCTCTTGAAGATCTACCTCTCCCTGCATAGTTGGCTTGGGAGGTAGAGCATTCATCTTCCACCTTCTTACTCTTACCTTTATCCTTAGATTTCTTATCAGTGTATAGGGCAGAAGAGTTGTTACCTTTGGTAGTATCTCAACTCTTGGTAAGCTTTGCTTCATGTGTGAATAGTTGACCCATGAGAGTTGTAAGATCTGGAGTGTGCATGTCCATGTAGAGATCCATTGCAGTGGTGAAGCTTTCCCACTTGTCATCAGCCTTGATCCCATTGATTACCTGCCTTACAATTTGTTCCTCTTCAATCTCTTCTCCTATGCTTGCTAATTGATCTGCAACATCTTTGATCTTGGTCACAAATTCTGAAAGAGCTTGCTTAGGTTGCTTCCTTAGTGTTGTGAATTCAATCCACAACTGATTTTTCTTATCCCTTGTATTGGAGGAAAAATATGATGAAAAGGTTTCCCAAGTCTCTTGGGAAGTCTTACAATTTCTGATATGAGGTAAAAGAAAGTCAGATATAGAGTTGAGTAAATAAGACCTTGCCAATGCATCCCTTGCACACCATGTGTTGAGCTTCTCTTGTTCTTCCTTGGTTGGCAATCCTCTTGCTTTGAATGAGGGCAATTCCTCATCTCTTGAGATGTATCCATAGAGACTCCTTCCTTGTAAGTAGGTCTTCATCCTTAGAGACCAAGCTTGATAGTTGTTCCTGTCCAATTTGTCAATAAATGAAGGAAAACCATCTCCCATTTTACCTTATTTGCTCTCATACCACTGTTGGGAAAGATGGATGGATGATCCAAGAGATTGAGTAGGTACTGCTAAAACCTGCTTTGTACCAGCCCTCTTTAGCTTCAGACTTGATTAGTAGACTCCCTTAGCTTTCCAATGAAACCAAGAGATGGCCTATGTCCTTTGGAAATGAAGTGTGCAATGATTGAATCAAAACAGATAACTTTGGAAGTCACAAACTCAAGAAAACCTTCTATTTTTGTCTTGACACCTGCTGATTGTTTTCCTCAGTGTGACCAGCACAGTAGCAATTGATAAGATTCCTTCTAGGGATATTCAATTAGCTTAGTAAGCTACCATTTGCAAGTGGAATGATGTAAAATAATGAACTATGCTAAGAGAAATTAATTTAGCAAGATTTGGTATACCCCCGACTTTTTAGGATTGTAGCAGAGATAGACCAGTGAGCACCTCGATGACCATTTCTCTGAATTGGCTGAATTAAATCACTTCAAACTGTGTCAGCATGTAGATAACTTTGAGCTGAATCCAACAAGCTTTGAATCACTGAATTTGGTGGAGTATTCGCTGAGATATGCCCTTGACAAGTTGACAGACTTTGGAGTAGACAATCAGTGAGCACAGAGATGAATGATGTAAATGTATCTATAAATTAACACTTGTGTACAATTCCATTGGCATGAATAGCATTGCCTAATGGTGTAGAGAGGTGTAGACTATGATGTAGTGCTCACACACACTCAATGACAGTAGAATGAAGCTCGGGAGTGATGTCTCTCACCGCCACTTTTCAAGTTCTCCTTTTATATGGAATGTGTAAGAATTTGAATTCAAATTCAAATTCTTGGCTCCTTCTAATCAAGATTCTAAAAACTTGGAGATATTCTCTCAATCAAGTGAACTAACTTTTCCACGAATCATTTAGGTAGGTGATTACAAGAGATTCTAAGTCAAATTGACTTTTATAATGAGGTAAAGTGGTAAGTAATCACTAGCATGTGTTCCTATGATTCTTCCTACATGTAGACTCTTCATGATATCTTCCAAGCCAAATGTGTAGGCTTGTGATTTACACAAACAATCACACTCCCCTTCTTGTAGGAGTGATTCCCTTCTCAGAATTATGTGCTTATACTCCATTGCTTTCCAAATGTTTTCCCTACGTTTCCATATTTCCTACTGAGTGAAGAGATAACACGTATTCACTTTCTAGAGTGTCCCATAACTGTTTATGTTGATAAGACATGATGCTTGAGGGTTGCAATGGGCAGGCAAATGGAATTTATATTTTATGACCCAATAACGCTTGTTGTAGTAATTATAAAAGATATTTGAGACAACGTTACAAGCAATAAGTTAGTTTAGTTACGGGAACATGTAAGATTTCATTCATCTACAGGGAAATAGCTCAACATAGTAGATTGTGTTGAAATAAGGAATTGGATAACCAGATGAAGGAAACAGGAGGGCACCCATTCAACCAAGTCAGCCATGATAAGTTAGCATAATTGTTTTAGATGTTGGCAAATATGTACCCATAATCTCATGTCTCCAGCGACACCGCCATCATGTTCCTGCTCTAAAACGGACATTTCCCAGACCCTAAGTATTAAAACAAGTCTCTTTGCAAACAAGTGCTTTCTTTGCAAACAAGCGCTTTCTCCTAAAATTCAGGTAAAATGGTGACTTGTGAAATCTCAAATGGTGTAGACATTGATGAAGAACTGTTGCAAATACGTCTCACGCCCACATCGTAAATATTTGATAACCTTTTTGTGGCTCTCAAAAGCTTATTGCTGACTTGTAAAGAGCAGCGACCTCCTGGATCTGTACAGAATTGAAGTAGCAGTCACCTTTATTGAGACCCCAAATACCAAGTTGAGTATGGCAGATTAAGAGTGCTTCAAGAAAATCGGTCTAACTTGAATCAGGAAGCTGTGGAAGGCGCATTCTTTATCGATTTAAACACGCGGAAGATGAGAAGGAACGAAAAATGTTATGTGATTTTAATACGCAGGGGAATAAGAAGGTATTCCCATGTAGTGGTCAGTGGTTAACTGCCCATCCCATTTGACATCTCCTTTCAGTGTCGCTGGTCCCAACTTTCAAACCCATACACGGAATGATGGACACCCCTGCTTTCACCTATGGAAGTATCTTATGAAGTATGTTGGTCGCCACTTGGGGGGGGGGGGGGAAAGAGAGAGAGAGAGAGAGAGAGAGAGAGAGAGAGAGAGAGAGAGAGAGAGAGAGAGAGAGAGAGAGAGAGAGAGAGATGCCTATCATGGGTTTTCGACGGGGAGATGCGTTGGGTCCTGGATTTGAGAAAAACATGGACATCTGCATTCCGTAAAGCAAATCAGAAGATTGTACTAAGAATTTTCATGAAAATGACGACCATCATCTATGTGAGTTGGCGTTACGTCTCAACTTCTTTCAAGCTTTCGAGGCATCTTTGTCAAAACGTCCGCATTCAGGCAAGTACAAAACACATTAGAGTTACTGAAAAGGGCAAAAGTCCAAGAGCACCACTCAGAGATAGAAAGCAGGCTCACACTTTCCGTTTTAAAAGCAGATCCAAGACACAAGTACAAAGCACATACGAAAAGGTTTACACTTTCTGTTTGAAAGCAGTAATCTCCAAGACACATTACAGGTTACTCTCAAGACTGAGACCCACTGAATGATTATCAATCTCTGTTTTGCAACCCATCTTTGATGATGGATTCCTTATACCTAAAATCTCGCAAGAACATCACACATTTAGGATCCCTTTTGCCCCTCGATATCAAAGGCTTACGTCAAGCTGTCGACGGATCATGAATCTTGTACCAAAGATCTCATGTGTTAACATCACATCACACCATATCTATGATTGTTCAATTATATATGTTTAAATATTTTCTTTTTCAACTCAATATGAATAATTAAAGTCATTCATATGTTTGGAATTCATTGTATGTTTATTCCTAGTGTTAGTCTTTACTCTCTTCCAAGGAATCCGTTTTCACTATCACTTTGTTATGGATGGGACGACATCAATACAGATCAATACAAATCCTCAAAAAGGGCTTCAAGAAGATGAAATAAATAACTCAAGTCCATCTTTCTCTCTCTGTCATTATGTGAAACTGGCTAGAAAAGAAAAACTATCCAAACACTCAAGCTTTATAATAGGCTTGAAATGAGGTTTAACAACCGTAATGGAAATACTCATAATAAGTTCACACTTGGAGTCTTTAGGTGAACTTACTTAATCATGATGATCAGATGATCTGCTTATTCCATATACTAGGTTAATGCCACTCCTTTTTAGGATGTTCAACTCGAGGACTATGAGAGCACACAAACAACACAAGGAAGACGATGTTTGCAGCTAAACACTGAGGGTATTACTAAGGTAACATAAACTAAATGTAGAGACCAATCCAATGCACTTTAAGAGTGAGTATATGAGCTTCTCAAGTTATGGTTCTGAGCTTCATTAACTAGATGGTGAGGAAATATTTTTTGAAACCCCTCCTTAATAATACCTTACGTATAGATATGTACCCCTATAGTATTTGTATTTTTCAAACCTTCAAGGAAACCATAAATATATGTACTTGAAGGAAATAAAAATCCAAGAATAAGGTGTGCCCCACGCTAGTAAACTAGCTACCCTTACCTGCAGTGAATGGTAGAATGAAATCCCAAGTTAAATATGGAGTAGGACAATTAGTTTTATAAAATTCAAATACTTAATCTTGACCCACTCTCCCTTTTGAAAGAGTCTGAAAGAAATTTTCAAAGACTCAAGCCCCACCATAGACTTTTGAGTCCTACAGAAAGATTCTTGACAAATGGGACACATATGATTGACTTTTTGGGGCCAAAATCAATCAGAAAATATTCCAAACGCCCAAACTCAGATATGAGGCTCATTTCCACGAACTGAGGGTGATATTTATAGTATTCTTATGAATTTGCATGGAAAACACAAAGATATGACCATATGGGATAAGGTGCATACCTTAGAATGGCCAAAAATCTTCTAGGATTTTGTCAATGTTGTATTTTCTACCACACAAGTGTCACATCTAGAAGATTCTCTAAAATAATTTCATCTCCAAATATCTTCCCAAAAGGCCTATAAAAGGATCCCCTTGGGTGCCCTCAAAACAAGCAAGTGGTGTGCATGTACATGCTATCAGCACTACGGTGATCATAGTGCTACCCCTTTGGAGGTGGAGATCTTGGCTACAAGAGAGGTGCTGCACTCTCTTCCTTTATGTACTCCATATTCTTTGTATCCATATCTTGTAATATGAGCTTTATTTCCTTTTGAATCCAACTATCTCTTCTTTCCTCTTCTATCTCCCACCCTTTCTTTTTTCTTCCAATTCCTTCTCTACATCCCTCCCCAACTCCAAACCCGCATCATTTTTTCTTCAATTTCTATCCATTGGGAAGTGAGGTTATCTTGATCCTTGTGTTTATGTATGTGAATGATTGTTGTGTGAATGCTAAGAGGGCAGTGCGGAACACCCATGTCCTAAGAGCATTTTCATTTTTATGTGGGTGCTAAGAGGGTAGTGTGGACCACCCGTACCCTAAGAGTGCTCTTTGTGTTGTGTTCATATGTGTGAAGTGAATGTGTAAGGAGATAAGAACCCTTCCTTTCCATCATATAAATCCTTGCTTATGAGCATGAGTGCTAAAGGAGTGTTAGAGGCCATTTCTTTAGTGCCCCTCTCATAACCTGGTGCCCCCACTGAGGAACTTAATCTCACAAATTTCCAAAACCCCAACAAGCAAAATCGTCCCATTCGTCCCAACCAACCTTATCAACCAAGACCCCTTCTTTCTGTCCATATCACATACATTAGGAAGATACTCTTCCAACAACGCATACTCTATCATTTTGGGCCAGAGCGTTTGGCATAAATCCTTGAATTTCAAGAACTCTTTATCTCTCCAGTTCTAGAGTATAAGCTTAGATTCAACATCTAGGTCTTCATTCTTTTGTAAGGAAGCCACTTTCAAGTTCAAACACGGCATCAATCTTTCCAAAATTCTATGGAAGACCTAACGAAGATGCTGCAGAGTTTTTGGACAACTTGGAGATGGCATAACTTCTCTCGGGAAGGGATCAAGAAGCAATCAAGCTAACGGCTTTCCCATTGGTCCTAAAGGAAGAAGCCAAAATATGGTACAACAACCTATCCAAGGAAGCAACAGGAAGCTGGGAAGCAGTGTGTGAAGCATTCATAGCACGATATGGAAAAAGGGATACACAAGAAGGATTGTGGCAACAATTGCTCTCATTAAGGCAAGTCAAACTTGAAGACTTTTTAAATTATGAGTCTAAGTTTTAGTGTATGTGGAGTAATTGGGAAAGTAGTCTAGGGGCAAATCAAGTAGCTCCACAGTTTTTGAAAAGAGATAGAGTCATCTTAGGACTCTTCCCTTCTCTAAAACAAAAGGTGGAGTCATAATTTCCACGTACTTTTGAAGAATCATTAGATATAGCGAGAGTTAAGTGTAGAAAATTAAAGTTTCAGACTTCAAAAGTTGAAAAAGTAGAACATATGGATGTTCTTCCCCTAGTACCAACTGCACAGGTAGAGAAAGGAGAAGATCCACAACAAGATATCTTGCAAAAGCTCACACAACAACTCGAACAACTAACACTCGACTTGGTGAGGAGCCAACAAGACAGACCACAAAGGGAACAAAATCGAGGACAATGACGACAAGCACAAGAGTTTATATGCTAAAATTGCAACAAACGTGGTCATGCTATATATAATTGTCCTCATCCTCATAGGAATCTAGGTGATATGTATCCTGTCAGGAGGCTGCCACAATATGCACAGGAACAACAACAACCGCAAGCAAATGTTCCACCTATCCCAATGGCTCAAGGTGATCAAAGGCAAGTGAATGTTTTAGAGTTGACCGAGGAACAAGAAACTATGGATACAATGCCAATCAAGAGGACAAGGGTGCAAGACAGAGACCGATCTCAATATGAAGATTCTTGCATGGGTACACAAACAAAGAAAGGAAGAGTTGTAGAAGGAGAAGCATGTAAAATAAAGAGAAGGCCAAGGAGGAAGATCACGATGGAAGACTTTCCTCTAGGTACGGGTAGTATCAAACCTTATGTCTTGATTGAGGATATATCTACACAGAAACCAAATATCACTTAGCCACAATTACTCCAGCTATCTTCAAAAACTAGGAGGGAATGGTCCAAGCTAGTAAGCACTAGGAGGGCAAGAAACAAGGAAAATAACCTTATAAGAGCCAATGGATGTGATGATGTGGTACCCACAGTGGATGCATATGTAAAAGGGAAAAGGATTTCCAATGTGTACGTGGATGGCAGACTACAAATGTGTGTCATGACAGAAAAAACAATGCATAGGTTAGGCTTGGACGTGAAAGGATCATCTGTGTACCAAGCTAAAATGGCAAATAATAGTGATGTTAAATGTGTTGGTGTGATCGAAAATTTAAGAGTTATAGTATGTGATATAGAGGTTGCTTTGGATATGTATGTAATTGCAACCAAGGGGGAGGGCTACCCCATCATATAAGGACGTCCATGATTAATTGTAGTGAAAGTAGATAAGAAATGGGGTTCTGGCCTTCTAGTTCTCAAACCACATGATAGAACAAAGTCAGTTACGTATGATTTGAAGGAACAAAAGAAGGAAGATCATAAGTATGAAACAACAGTAGATGAAGAAAGGTCTTGTTATGATAGTGATTTTAGCAGTGAAAAATCAACAACTGAAAGTGATTCATAAACAGTCGAAGTCATGGGCGTGATCTTTCAAGGAAAAGAAGATAGAGGCAAAGAGGATGATCTACAACAAGCACAAAGTGAGGACTCTATGCTTGAAGTGGATGTTCAAAAGATGGTAGCAGAGGATCTCACCTCAGAGGCAAGGACCACGTACATCAACATGCTCAAAAAGTATCCCAAATTTTTCATTAAAGATTATAATGAGATACAAGGTGTAACTGCTATTCAACGTCATATCAAAATCAAGCTAGAAGCAAAGCCAGTGGCGCAAAAGCTCAGAAGGATCAGAACACTTCAACAAGAGGCTCTATTAAATGAGGTAAATAGACTCATACAGGCTGGTTTTATTTACCTTGTATCAAATTCAGAATGGGTGTCTCTAGTAGTAGTTACCCCAAAGGAGAATGGTAAATGGAGGGTGTGTGTAGACTATAAACCCTTAAATGCAGCAACAAGGAGAGATAATTTTCCACTACCCTTCCAAGATGAGATTCTAAATGAAGTAGCAACATGAAAGATACACTGTATGTGATGGATACTCAGGGTACTTTCAAATTCGGATAGCTGAGGAGGACCAAAGGAAGACCACATTCATTTTTCCATGGGGATGCTTTGCTTATCACATAATGCCTTTTGACCTAACCAATGCACCTGCAACATTTGAAAGGTTTAAAAAACATCAATGCTTTTAGTGTCATTTTGACACCACTTGTTAATAAAATCTTCCATGCCATAGATATACCATCAAAGCAAACCTATCGTTTGTATTCTTTTGTGTATAGTGCCTTCAATTTTGCATGTTCTATAAGATCACTTTTGCATAGCCTCATGGATGCTTCTGATAATTCAAATCTTACTAGCATCTCTCAGTGGTGTGGTGGGGATCATCAACGTCATGCATTGGGATCTATATACATGAATAAAAATGATAAGTATTTTATACATGAATGAAAAATATACTTAACACAAAAATTTAAATATGTAAATTAATTTGAAAATAGTTTTTATAAATTATAGTTCTCATTTCAACACAAGATATGTGGATACAAAGTGTTCATTGAATGGAGATTCTTGTGTTAACCATAGCATTTATCACTTTGGGATTACTTTGGTAACTTTTAATGTGTGAGAAATGGTTCATGTGTTTGTGCACATGGTGAATGTGACTCTCGATCTAGAGCTCTTGGTTTCTATTGCTATCTTAAAGGCACTCTAGGAGGTCTCCACCATCTGCAATCTACTAATATGTTTTCATGAGCACATAATGAAGTCCTAGCATTCACAACTATGCATTTTGCTACTTGTCAACTTATAGGTGGTGACTCATTATTATTTTCACACTCTTCAAATGTGTAATTAGTCATTGAATTGTTATATCCATGGCTAGTATTTATTAAACTTGCTATATTTCCATGAGTTTAAGATCTTCCATATATAAACTTTCGTTCTTTTTTTTTTTTGCATGTGTAATCCCTCTACTAGCAAAAGAATCTTCATTCACTTGAGACATAGTCCATAATAACGCATCCTTTGAACATTATGAATAAGTTAATGTGAGCCTCCCCATCTATATATAGGACCACAAAATGACATTTGAGGTACTTTAAAGTTCAGAGGTACCTAGAGAACCTCTACAATAAAGAGACCACGATGTACACTAGTAATAGTGGAGGAGGCACTCATAAATAAACTACCACAATATTAGCAAAACTTTTTCTCTAAAGGAAGTGTGTCTCTATGCCATTCTCCTTATCTTCTTGTATCATATGTTTGTACTAGAGGATGATCATGTGTTGGTCATCGATAATCTCCAACCATCTCATTCTATAAACCAAGAGGTAGAGGATCTCAAGAAACCTTAGTTTCCAACTGATAAATAGCATGTCTATGACATGAAAGAGGAATATAAGCATTACTAGTAGGGGAATCATCATCATACTAGTAGGATAATGATCATCATCATCCTCTAGTAACTATTTATGTATATTTATTATAACTTTATATTGGTTTCTAAATGAACCATCCTTATCTAGCAAAATTAAGCCTTTTTATGGAATACAATTTTTGTAATTACCCAAGCATTATCATGTCCATTAGTTCATTACGCACGCTAAAAAATACCATAATCTTCCTCATGTTCAATACGTGGAAATTGTGGTCTCTGATATGTGCTATAACAAAGATTAGAACAACATATAATATTATCTTGATTGTAAAAATCATAATCATTTCTACGGGATGCATGGATAGGATGTGGTGTAGTACCTTGTAACTGATTAAAATCTAATTATAACATAGCAATAAAAAATATCAATCATGTATGTATCTATCAAATATTAGATTTAAAACTTTAATATACTTACAACAATGAATCCTCGCACGGTTAGGAGATGGTGATGGAGTTCCCTTTGAGGAAAGGGACTTTGATTGTGTAGCAAAAAAAGTATTGGATATTAATAATTTGATTATGCATACATACATACATACACATTTACAGATACATACATATTCACATATAAACAGATACACATTCTCAGATATAAATACAAATAGAAAATCACAAAAATACACATTCACAAATATACACATACATACATTTACACATGACAGTGCATGCACACATACACATTCATATGCATGTCTACAATATAATTTTTTTTTTGTATTCTAATCTTTTTTTTTATATCTATGTGAGTGCATGTGTGTGGATAAGTGTGTATGTGTATGCATGTGTATGTATGTGTGTGTTTGTGTATGTATGTTTGTTATGTGTGTATGAATGTGTGTATGTGTGTATATGTGTATGTGTATGAATATGTGTCTACCTGCATGTGTATGTGTGTGTATTCATATATGTCTATGTATGTGTGTGCATGTTTGTGTATGTATGTGTTTGTGTATGTGTGTGTCGCTTTTTATGTGTGTGTATCTATATGTGTATATGTGTATATGTGTATGTGTATGTGTATGTGTGTATGTATATGTGTGTATGTGTATGTGTGTATGTGTTTATGTATATGTATGTGTATGTATGTGCATGTGTGTGTATGTGTGTGTGTGTCTATGCATGTGTATGTGTCTATATGTATGTCTACCTGTATGTGTGTCTAGTTGTGTGCATCTATGTATATGTGTGTATATGTGTATACGTGTATATGCGTATATGTGTATATGTGTATATGTGTATATGTGTGTCTATGTTTATGTGTTTGCATGAGTATGTATGTCTACCTGCATGTGTATGTATGTGTGTATATGTATGTGTGTATATGTATGTGTGTATATGTATGTGTGTATATGTATGTGTGTATATGTATGTGTGTATATGTATGTGTGTGTATGCATGTTTATAAATTTAAAGTTTTTTGGTATATTGATTCTTTTTCTTGTTTGAGATTAAAACAATAGGAGATGTTTTTTGGTATAAAGAAATAAGAGAAGGTCTAAAATACCACCTAAGAAATGGCAATATTTTTTTGAAAAAGATACGTTTACACAAAACATTTTCTGAGTAGAAGGTTGGTGAACTGGTTTATATTAGTACAAAGCATAATTTTTCATATGTTTTATAAATATTTTATAATCAATTTATGTACTTTTTTCATTAAATGAACACATGCTAGCGCTATTACAAAAAAGAGAATAGAAGTGGGGAATATGTCACGCTTAGGCCAGATAGAGCATGACAATTTTATTGCTACATTTGTAGCTATATGTATTATTGAAATTATATTTCTTATTTTATTTGAAACACTAACTATTAATATCTTTTATTTGTTTCAATGGAGAGTATGGATTATGGTCATAATCCAACAAAGAAGAAAATCCAATATTGAACATATTCTGGATATCAAGGTGTTAGTAGGAAAATAAGAAAGCATTCCAACAATTTTGTGAGTATTATTAAATTTGATATAGTTTATTTTATTTTAAATGATATTTATTCTTTATATTTGTTTGGATTTTTCATATGTAATACAAGATTCTTATGGAGATGTTGATATGGATGACATGGAGAGATAAAGACAAGACGGACAATATCGATCATCACAGATATGGGACCCTCTATCCATGATTCTTATTTAGATACATCAGATCATATAGATGATCATGATGATGTTGGTGATGATGATCATGAGAATGATAAAAATGGTTCACACTATTTAAATTTGATGTAATGTATACATCGATACACACACACACATATACACATACATATATATATATATATATATATATATATATATATATATATATATATATATATATATATATATATATATATATATATATATATATATATATATATGTGTGTGTGTGTGTGTGTGTGTATGTATATATTCCCTTATATCAGCTATGTTTTAAATTGTGTCTATAGTGTGAGTTCATACCTTTAATAATTTGGGAGTGTTTATGAAATAAATTTACTTTGCTGAACTATTTGACTAAAATGTACTTATGATTTGTATTATAGTTTATATTTAACATATGATTTATTACATTAAATGTATCGTTCATTCGTATAAGTGTGTTTATGTGTGTATATGTGTGTATCTGTGCATATGTATGTGTCTATAATTATGTATTCGCATGTAGGTATATATGTATATTTGTGTATGTGTGTGTATGTCTATGTATATGTGTGTGTATGTCTATGTATATGTGTGTGTATGTGTATGTGTAGGTGTATATGTTTATGTATAAATGTGTATATGTATGTGTGTGTGTGTATGTGTATGTTTGTATATGTGTACGTGTATGCATGTGCATGTGTATGCATGTGTATGCATGTATATGCATGTGTATGTGTATGTTTGTATATGCATGTGTATATGTATGAGCTTGAATGCGCATGTCCATTTGCATGTGCATGCATGTGTATGTGCATGTGCACATGCGTGTGCATGTGTATATATATTTGAATCTATATGTGTGTATGTGCACGTGAGTGTGTATATTCTTTAAGGAGTGGTAGGCTTGGAAAGCCAACAAACCCACCAAAGAGATGTGCAACATCCTTAAAAGGAAGCAAAACAAAGAATCGATCCCCCTATTGCTAGGCTCAAATGGAGATGTATGCAATATGGAAGAATAAAATTTCAGAATCATTGAAGAGCACTTTACGAAACTCTTGGGGATCTCCACCCCCCTCTACCACCATAGATAGGACTACATGGCAGCCATCTCTAGGGTATCCTCTAATAGGATCCCACACAACCTTCGCTCCATGCTTGACACCCCTTTCTCTGTAGAAGAAATCATTGAAGTCATTGATGCCCTTTCCCAATGGAAAAATCTCGGGGTCGGACGTGTTCACTAACAAGTTCTTCAAGTCCTTCAAGTTGGTGATTGCCACCCCTCTTTGTTTGATCCCACAAGAGGCACTCGAGTTTGGTGCACTTCTGACTTGTATAAACAATGGTATCATCACGTTAGTCCACAAAAAAGGGGAACAAAATAGAATTGAGAATTGGTTCCCAACTACGATGCTTCAAAAGGGATATAAAAGCATTGCTAAAGTCATAACCAACACAATTTCTAGCCATTTGAGAGTGTGGTTAGCAAGGACCAAAAATGTTTCATCAAAGGCAGGTCAATATTGGAAGCCATTGTAGATATTGAGGAAGGTCTCGACTTCATAGATGAGTCAAGACAAGATGTGGTTTTACTCAAGATTTACTTTGACAAAGCTTACGAGAGGCTAAAATGGGACTATATTTTATAGTCTCTTAAAGATCTTGGATGCAGTCATAAATTCACCAAGATGATCTCAACTCTTCTGGGTAACGCATGGACCCAAATCAATGTTAGTGGCCAACTTTCAAAGGTGATTAGACTAAAAAGATGGATTAAACAAGGGTGCCTATTGGCTCCCCTTCGTTTTGCCATTGCCATGGGAGGGCTTAGCCGACTAGTGCAACAACACGTGGACGCAGGTAATATTAGAGGCCTCCGGTTGCCCCATGACCACGACCAGATCACCATGAGACTCATTGCAGATGATTTGAATGCAGTTGTCCAAAACCATAGCACCAACCTTGAGACATTTTGGAGGTGCCTATATACATTCTACAAAGCCTCTAGATCCAAAATCAACCACTCAAAGACAACTTCCAGAGCTATTGTCAGGATTTAACACGACCTTCTCTTTGAGCATGGCTGTCAAAACATCCACCTAGGCCAAATTTTTTGGCTTCTTGGGATTCCCTTAGGCTTTCGTATCTCATTGGAGCAGTGGTGGAAATGGGTCTTGGCCAGACTTGAAAGCAAGTTAAACTATTGGAGAGGTATGCAAATCAATCTCGCTAGTCAGGAAATGGTTATCAACACGTTCCTCATTTGGTCGACCATCTACTTCCTCTCTTGTTGTGAGACCAAAAGAGCAAGAGCTATCCAAACTAGAAAGTATTTGCGGAAACTTCCTTTGGATGGGGGACCACAACAAGAGGCGGCTGCCTAAAATTGAGTGGCCCATCTACACCAACCAAAGGGATAGTGGGGGCCTTGGCATTCTAGACATTAGGTGCATGGCTAACAAACTTGCAGCAAAATGGATGATTAAGGCATGGTGCAACAGGGACGCCTCATGGGCGAAGCTCATCTTCAGAAACAAGAATGAGTTGACTTTCGTGGGATTCCCAAATCGGAAGAATCTTGAAATTCTGACCCATGGTTTTCGCGAAAGGCTCAAAGCTTGTGTGCTCCCTATAGAAGACTTAGAATAAAGTCAAATGCTAAATAATAATTAGTGAAGATTGGAAGGGGGCGGCCAGTATCAAACAGAATGACTATATCTTGTCTCCCATCTATTGCATCCAGAACATGGAATCTTGGAACATTCAAAATGACAAGAGGCTTTGGAACAAAGGCTTCAAAAAATGGAAACATCTTTGGAAAAAAAGACACCAACCAGTAGATCAACTTCGAGGATATTGACCCTAGCTCCAATATTACCTATGAAGAATGGAATACTTTACAAACTAGACATCTTGCTTGGGACCGCACTAAAGTCCGTCTTCCCATGGAGCATGACTTGTCGTGCCCGCTTGGTTTTAGGTGGCACAATGGTAATGTCCTAACAAAAATCCTGAACATCAAAGAAAACATTGATTATCAGGTCAACCTCAAAAAGAAGTCGTGCCTATCGTGGACGCGGCTTTGGTGGGATATGAAGTTCATGGCTATCTAGCACCCTCTCATAGATATCAAAAAGTCTATCCTTTTATGGAAAATTCTTCATCGAGGAATCTCGTCCAACCTAAAGGCTAGCAAAATTTGTGGGGTGCCTCTATGGTGGAAGCGTTGTTGCCGGTCCATTGAAGATGTTGCTCACATCTTCTTCAATTCCTCCAACTCCAACAAACACTCGTAAATTGTCGAAAAGAAAATTAAACTACATGAGCATATTAGTTGGAAACAAGCACTATTGGGAGAGGCGATCAACTACTTGGTTACTCTTTGCAATGCAATCAGAGGGGAGGTCCTTCAGAAGATATAGTGAAAGATTTTCATATATCTTTGGAAGCAAGTAATATCAGAGGCCTCTGGTTGCCCCATGACCATGAGAAGATCACCATGAGACTCTTTGCCAATGATATGAACGCATTTTTCCACAACGGTACTACCAAGCTTGAGACATTTTGGAGGTGCCTTGATACATTCTACAAAGCCTCTGGATCCAAAATCAACCACTCAAAGACAGCTTTCAGAGCTATTGTCAGGATCCAACCCAAACTCCTCTTTGAGCATGGCTATCAAAACATCCCTCTAGGCCAAATTTTCTAGCTTCATGGGATTCCCTTAGGCTTTGGTATCTCGTTCCAGAAGAAATAGAATTGAGTCCTAGCGAGACTCGAAAGCAGGTTAAACTATTGGAGAGGTATGCAAGTCAATCTCGTTGGTCAGACAATGGTTATCAACATGTTGCTCATTTCGTCGACCATTTACTTCCTCCCTTGTTGTAACACCAAAAGAGCAAACACCTATCCAAGCAGGAAAGTATTTGTAGAAACTTCCTTTGGATGGGGGACCACAAGAGGAGGGGAGTGCCTAAAATCAAGTGGTCCATCTGCACTAGCCAAAGGGATAGTGGGGGCCTTGGCATTTTGGACATTGGGTGCATGGCGAACAAACTTGCAACAAAATGGATGATTAAGGCATGGTGCAACAGGGAGGCCTCATGGGCCAAGCTAATCTTGAGAAAGAAGAATGAGTTGACTTTCGTGCGATTCCCAAATTGGAAGAATCTTGACATTTTAAACCTTTTGTTTTCCCAAATCACGATTTTCCCGAAAGGCTCAAAGCTTGTGTGCTCCTTATGGAAGAGTTAGAATAAAGTCAAAAGCTTCATAAGAATTAGTGAAGATTGGAAATGGGCTGTCAGTATCAGATAGAATGACTCTATCTGGTTTCCCATCTATGGCATCCAGAACCTGGAGTCTTGGAACATTTGAAATGCCAAGAGGCTTTGGAACAAAGACTTTAGAAAATGGAAACATCTCTAGAAACAAGACACTAACCAGTGCATCAACTTCGAGGATATTGATCCTAATGTCAGCATTACCTTTGAAGAATGGAATAATTTACAAAGCAAACCTCTTGCTTGGGACCGCTCTAAAGTATGTCTTCCCATGGGGCATGAGCCACCGTGCTCGCTTGGTCTCAGGTGGCACAATGGTAATGGCCTAACAAAAATCCTGAACATCAAAGAGAACATTGATTATTAGGTCAACCTCAACAAGAAGTGGTGCCTATCGTGGACACGGTTGTGGTGGGATATGAAGTTCATGGCTATCTGACACCCTCTCATAGAAATCAAAAAGTCTATCCTTTTATGGAAAATTCTTTATAGGGGAATCTAGTCCAACCTAAACGCTAGCAAAATTTGTGGAGTGCCTCCATGGTGCAAGTGTTGCTATCGGTCCATTGAAGATGTTGCTCACATCTTCTTTAATTGCACCAACTCCAACGGACACTTGCAAATGGTCGAAAAGAAAATTAAAGTACATAAACATATTAGTTGGAAACAAGCACTGTTGGGAGAATAGATCGACTGCTCGGCTACTCTTTGGAACGCCATCAAAGGGGAGGTATTTGGAAGATATGGCGAGAAATATTTGCTTATAACTTTGGCGACTCCCCCAAATAGTGCTCGATTGAGAAATCATTGTTCCTCCTTGGCAAAAGAATAATTAACTATAAGAAATCCCCCCTCCCTTCAAGCACCATCAAGTGCTCCTTCTAATCAACAACAAGCTTAAATACAAGTGGGCCCTGCATGAGGGTCATAAGAGGGTGATTAACCTTCTTTATAATGCAATCTAATCTCTCAAAAATCTACCCCTCCTCTGTCATATTCAAGGGGTCCCCTGGGCACAAGTCCCCTTCACTTGTAATTTTCTTTTCCTTTAATTACTACAAGTCCGAGAGAGTAGGCGAAGCCCAAACTTCCTTTATTAAAAAAAGAAAAGGGTATGCTGCCCACTCACCTAGCTCCATTGTTTTGGCCATAACTTCCTCATAGAATATCCAAATCAAGAAACTCAAATTGGTATGCATTTTATACTTCATGCCCTTGTTTTTTGACTCTAAATGCCTTATTTTGACCATTGCAAGCCATCTCTGCACAAGCTTTTAGATGGCTATTGGCTAGCGAGAAACTCTTTTTTACTTACTTGAGTACTTAATTATGATAGTTAGGAGTTCCTAATCATATTTTGAACCATTTTGGATAGGAATCAATCACTTTTCATACCTTTGCATCATACTTTTTCTCTCAACTATATTCATTTGAATAATTTTTGCATCAAAGTTTATAATTTTGCATCGAAGTTTATAAAAGCATGAAGAGGTTGTTGTTGTGTGTTTCAAGATCTTTGTGGAGGTATTGAAGCAAGAAAAGACCTTGTTATCAGGGCCTACATTGCCCAACAACAAATTTTGGAAAAGTTTCTTATTTGTAGGTTTTTGGAGTAAAGAAAGTGGTTGTCCAACCACTAGGCCGATGCCTATCATTGTATCATGGTTATTATTTTTTCACACTTCATTTTCCTAGGGAAGTGCTGCCGAAATTTTTGTAGTCATATGGCATTATATGCCATGTGAGAAATAGAGTAATGTTATAATGTAAGCAAGAGCAAGAGTTATGTAAGCATAAATGAAAGAATATAAAGTGATTGAAGTAGAGAAGAAGATGCATGAGTGGATGCATGCATACATCGATAATATGATTTCTAGAAAGATGAAGTGTAGGTTGCATGTTCTCTCTATAGAAGATCATTTTTACATATCACCATGATGAGTTAGGGTGAGCATGAGGTATGTGATAGAAGTACCATGCATAGGCTAATTTTGCCTTTAGAAAGTAAAGGGCAAGGTATGTCCATCAAGAACAACTAAGATGTGTTCTCCTCTAGTAACTCATGAGTGCATGAATTATTCTTCATGGGAATCTATGTACTTGATATAGAATTTAATCTCTCATCGGCACAAGATAGAAGTACTAAATGTTTGTATGTGATTTTTTTTATGAGGTTAATGAATGTGCAAAAAGCAGAATTAATAGAGTGACATCCATAGATATTCACTTTTGCTAAAAGGTAGATACTATGTAAGAGAATGTATTTTCCACAAGATGATTTGGATTGTTAATTGGATTGCATTGATCTAGATGATCATTATATGCATGTATATGTCTCCATGTCATAATCCATCCAAGAAAAAGAATTAACATGTCTTGTAATGTTTATATTTAAAAAACATTAATTGAGGAAATAGTTAGTGAGGTAGTAGCCTCATAGAGATTTGGATGCTACTCTTTCAGGGAATGCCTAGATTTATTAAACTTTTGAGAGCCACAAGCTCATAGATTTTTCTTTACGCTAATCCAGTTTCAAGTAATTTGGATACTTTTACAAACAGAGGAAGAGGCCTGAAACAAGTGACATAGGCCTGTTACAAAGTGCATTTCTCTTGATTGGTAGCACCTAATTGCATAAATTTTGTTGGATATGAAAACTATACATATTCACTTTGTCGAGAATAATTTTCATTAATTTCCAAGATCATTTGGTAGGTCAATAAATCTCTGCACATGAAAGTGCAATCTCTGGAACTTATGAAATGACCAAAGACCATGTCACCTAGCGGTGATTGGTTCTCTTATATGAAATTATTCAAATTAGATGATTTTTCTTTCTAACATTAGCTACTAATCCTCAAATGGTCTGTACAAACCTTCAATAGTAATTGTTTCTCCATTTAGGAGATATAAAGACAAGAGTAAAAGTGAGTCTCTGCAAATTCTTAAAGTCTTGCCAGTTTAGAGGCTATGTATTTTGGTCATTATGAAAGATTTCAATGTCGAAATACTATGAAATTTATATTATACAATAAGATATTATTAGCTATATGGTTCAAAAATTTAGAAGAAATTGGACATGAATTGGTAGGTCGAATGACCTATTCTTCTTAGAACAATCTCTGGTGAGGATTTGCCAAAGTAGAAAGGCAATGTTTGCACATAAGAACTATGAATAGGCAATTGCATTAAGAAGAAATTCATGGAGTACGTACTAGTCTATTTGGTATGCCAAAGAATAGACCATGGTGCATACATAGTGTGTATGAGGTAAGATGGATAGTTAACCTAGTCCGGCTGTGATTATGCACACATGTACTTACCATTGTTCTCGATATGTAGTGGACTCATATTATGGTCCTCATTATATCTAGGAGTGCCAGATTATTACAATAGTTTACTAGAGACACCTCATTCCTATTTAGGAATGATTTGATCATAGTAATGATGAGATGGTGGTCAGAGATAAAGCAAGTTTCATCCACTTGGAACATCTTCCATCTGAGTACTTATGCTACACACATATGGAGTCACTGGACCTTAGATGGATTCCTATACTATGCCCAAGGCAAGGACTACTATTTATTGGTGGAAATGCTAGATAGAAAGTAGAGAGATGAGTTGTCTACTTTTTTATTATCTAGTATCTCAAACACCTACCACACTTATTATTTGGAATCACAGATTCTAATTCACTGGTCTATAGCTCCTTCTATATCATTGAGGACAATCATCTTCAGAAGGGGGAGAGAGTTTTATATTCGAGAGATGTACATGCTTGGAGGAACAAGAAGTTCCTTGCTCGGGGGATAGCCAAGGCCAAAGGCTAGAGAGTTCATATGAGCTACCTAGTCATGATGGCCAGATGAGTAGAGAGATCTTGGAGAGAACTCTAGAAGGTGGCAAGGGCTATAAATAGGTTGGGTGGTGAGTCCTAGGCATGTCATTCTCCGTGATTCACATAGGCTCTTCTTGAGACCATTGAATTTCTAAGAGCTCATCTAAATTAACTTGCATTGCTTTCCCTTCTATTTGAACCGATATGACACCTTTGTTGACTCCTTGGTCATCATTATCATTTGCAAAGATAGAGCTATAAACATTAAAAGAATTTTGTTAATGAGTTTTCTTTTCGGTGACGAGGCCAATGTTTGAAGAATAGAATCATCAAATCTTTAGAGGAGCAAGGATATCCACATGTTATGGACGATGAGAAAATTGTTTAATTGTTGGACACTAAGTGTGGTGAAGATTGATTGGTTGATGTCTGTGTGAAAGCCATAAAAGTGAAGGGTGGTTTGCGAGGGTGAGTTAAAAATTGATGATGTCATCAATTCGAGATAAATCCAGCTACTGTAAGGGATTGAACTAATTTTTTTAGGCACGATGGTGTTATTAATGGCTTTAGATGTGATGATGATCTTAGATGGTGATACGATAAACGTTTATTGTTGCAAAAAGACATTATGATAAGTGTACTTGGAATATTTAGTTTCGTGGAGGAAAAGTTCTACCGAAGATACATGGATTGTCTCTAAAAAGCTCTAAAAACACATCTTGCATAAACCGATCCTCTTTATGGAGCTCATGATGCATTGTTGCCAAGAGTTACATGAGCCTATTAGACTTCAGAACATCCTTTGCCTAATGATGGACTAAAGTCCTTTCACATGCATCCACATCATCAATAGAGCATTGATGATAGCATCCAACAAAACTTGGAGCAAGGACCTCTTTTCCTCAACTTCTACAAAAATGACAAAATCAATAATACTATCTAGCAAATCAGCTATTGACTCCAAAATATGCACATGATATCATTCTACATGTTGCACAAAAATCAACAAGCCCTTGATTACTTTTTTGGCACTTGAAACATAAGTCGTCTTACCCACACCATTATCTAAACCAACTTAGGATTGGTTACTAAAATTGTAGCAACATCATCATGCTACTTCACAAATACACTTGGAACAGATATTGAGACAACCACCACAACTTCGTAGAGCTGAGCATTTCATGCATTTTCTTTATTGAGAAAGCACCTACTTAAATATAAAGAGGCTTCACTCATGTATCTTCAAGAAGCTCAAGAATTTGAGAATATTTTATGTGCTCAATTGAGAAAAGTGTCTTTCGATGCTTCATGGCATAGAGGATTACTGCATGGTGAACTCGCCATAGTCTTCACTTGAGAAAAGTCATTGTAAACATTGAACCTAGTTTTAGATGGACCAATGAGACAAGCACCTTGGTGGATGAGTAGTCTTACATATGTATATTTTCAATTGGACTAGGTCACTAGACCACTAGTCAGAACCATTCATCAAGAATAGTAGAAAAGATACCGCTAGTTGAGTAAAGCACTATTCTAGGATCACTTCCTCTTTCCAAGGCCATCTCAACGTGAAATTGACAAGGAAATCACAAAACCATAATAATTAAATGTTCCTTACGAAGTATTTGAGCTAATAAGTACAAAAATTCCACTCTCAAGCAAAGCCTAGAAAATAGAGGGACTACAGGAAAGGAGGGGATTTCAGTACAAAGCACACACACAGACACACTCACAATGAGAAAAAAAAAAAATCTCAAAAAACGACTCCACAATCAAATTAGGGTGAAAAGTTGGACCTACATTTTGTTATAGAGTTGTCGTAAAAGGCCAATTTATTTTGTTTGAAAAAAAAAAATCGGCTTTTGACGTTTTTGATGTCAAAATTTGCCATTGCGTTAAAGTTCACCTTTATTAATTTCTCGGATTGCAAACGTCCTCATCTTACCATTTTGGTACACTAATCCATGAGATACAATCTTCCACTTTTTTCTAAGATGCGTCTCCAATTACGTGGTGTGGACACTTCGTCAAAGGATCTAAGTGGTATTTCTCTTGTCTTTTAGCATGTCTCCAAACGCAAGATAGACATCCTCTTTGTTGCTCTAGCACAATGGTGAGAACCACGTTAAGAAGCTCCACCTCCTTAATGTCAATCGGCGGAAGAGATAGGAGTGATATGAAGATCGTGGATGTAAGATGAAGTGAGAGTGAAGGTGAGAAGCATAGAGATGCACACACACATACACACACACCACGAAGAGACAAGCAAGATAGAATGGAAAGTGAGAAATCAACTCTATTACTCAAGAACACTCTTACAAGCTCAAAATAGCTCTAAGATCTTCTCTACTCACACAAGCTAAGCTCAAAAATGAGCTCTCTAGCTCTTTTTATAGTTTCTAGACTAGTTTTGACTGGTTTCACATCTAGTGACCGGCATAGTTAAAAAATAGATCCTAAGTGCTATTTGAAAGGGTAAACGGTGTCTAAAAATAACCAAAATTGATATGCTCATTCTACCTAAGCTCCTCAAGCTCGAGGACTCCTCGGCTTGCACAAAATGGATCTAGAAATTAAGAAAAGGGTTTTTCTATATTACATATGTTACAATAGTGATAAAAATCACAGTTGGAGGTTTTTGAAAAGTATTTTAAAACATAATTCTTTGAAAAAAAGATCCGACTGACTCGCTGCTCTGTCTTTACATGCTTCCGTGTCTTCTATGCCTCTGGCTCCTGCCAACACCCCCCTCCCTCTCGCTCCTGTCGTCCTTGACAGAACCTTGTTGTGCGGTCTATCGGATTTAGTTATGTAGTAGTTCCTAAGCGAGGGTGTGTTCTGAGATCCGAATGCCTCGGGCCAAATCTGCCTCGAGTTTCTCCCAATCAATTGGTTGCGGTTCATCGGGTGGTGGGAGCCGATAATGGGTGGAATATACCATCTGTTCACAGGCAAATAAGTGTAAGAGGTGGGTGGGCCTGCTGATGAACACCTCTGAATGGTATTCCCAAAAACCGGTTGTGAACATCTCTTCGAAAGTCTGCTTGTAGCATGCCGGTAAATATTTAATTCTGCAATGCCAGGCATAACACACCCGTAGCGATGGTGTTGTACTCGTATCATATGCAAGATCTAAATTGCCATGCTCGAAGCCCGGGGTGTTTACATGAGGTGCCTTTATACGACGGAAGACTTTAAAAACCATTTGCATCAGGTGGAAGATTTTGACCGTCATGTGCGCTGCTATATCATCCACGTGTTTCAAGCGAGGGAGCCAGTGACGAATCGTGGCCATCATGTATCCCACTATCGGTAGGTCTATGGGTGGCTTGAAATATGGGTAATTTAGCCAATCCTGGCACTGCTTGTTGTTTTGTACTTTAATAGCAAATGCTGTCCAGGAGCGGCGACGTGGCACTGGTCCCCAACATGGGTTGTATTTCAAATGTAGTGGTGCCTTTACCCAAGTACTCATCATCTCAGGATATTCTTGTAAAAGATCTTTACACCACTCTGGTTGATAAATCTCTCCTTGCTGCACATTCATCTGCAAATCATCAGGCTCAAACTGAGTAGCGTGAGACGGTTTCTTGCCTGTTTCTTTCTCTATTGCCAATTGGTACTCGGCCATCAGCATAAAGTATGGTTCGTACTGTAACTCATGCCCTGATATATATCTGCGAGGGGCCAAGTGAGCGAAGTAGGGTGACTGTAAAATTCTTTCCTCAATCATTGCCATTGCGTGCAGTTGCACCTCTACTCGTGCTGAGTGGGTGGTTCCAAGCTCTTCCACTGTCTTCATCCATGCGGGGGTTGGAAGTTCATAAGTCATCTGGCCTTCAGCCGTGACTCGTCTGCCTGGGATGGGTTGTGGTTCGTAGGCTTCTTCAAATGTTTCCTCCACCGGGATGGTTACATTTTCTTCATCGACTGGGAGCTGTGGTGGGGAATCTGGTCATAGAGGTGCTTCATATCTAGCTATCCGCGATTCAAGAGTGGATACCTGGGCCCGTAATGCATTGAGTTCCTCTAGGATGTCAGGAGAAGGGTCCACAGGAGTTGGTAATCCTTGCGGTGCAGGTGCTCTGAGCTGGAGTAGTTTATGATCTTCCTTTAGCTTTTGATACTCTTCGTTTATTTGATCGTATTCATCGAGCAATCTTATGTGATCATTGAGCAACATTTTCATTGATTCGGAGGGTACTGCTTTGAACCGGCTAGGACTTAATGGTTGGTCTGGTTATCGAGAGCAGCTTCTAAATTTTCTCTGCTCTGCTCTTGTAGCCACTGGTTCTCTTCCTTTGCTGCTGCTAGGTGTCTTCTGAGTAAGCCCATGTTCCGAGTCAGTGTCGCATTGCGAACTGTCTGGGCCCTTAACAAATTTTCAAGATCAGCAGTGGCCTCTTTGGCTTTCTCTTCACTTTCTAGTTCCATCTTGTGGTATGCCTCGCGTAAGTCTTGGTATCGAGTATTCAATGAGGCATTCTCAATAGACAATGAGTTAAGCTGCGACTGCAAATCGTTGGTTGTCCTCTGCAGTTGCTGATAATTATTTCCAAGAGATGTGAATTCATCTCTTACTTGTGTCATACACGTGAACATTTTTCGAAATGTTGTGTCTATGGTAGGTGATAATAATAATGGTGGGCTAAGTGAAGATGCAGTGGGTGTAGATGCAAAGGGAACGGGGAATGGGGGTGGGAAAGTGGATGCTGTGGTGATTGTGGAAAATTGTGGTGTGCTTAAATATTGTGGTGCCACAAATGAAGTGAGTGGAGGTGCGGTGGGTGGTGATATATCCATATCGTTGGATGTAGTGTCGAGTGTGGTGACTGTGAATATTGGTGTGATCGTGGGTAAGTGTGTGGATGTAAATACAGGATTTACAAAGGTCAAAGAAAAATTTACAGAAGGGTTGTCTTGGACAACTTGATGGAGAGGGGAAAGAGGGGTTAAGGTTGGTCGGGGAGGTGAGACTGGGGACAAGGTTAATGGAGGTGGGAATGGGAAAAGGGGTCTAGGAGGTGTTGGGAAGAATGGAAAAGATGAATGGAGAAATGGGTTGGATAGAAAGGTGGATAGGTTATGGGGTAGACTAGGTTGAGAGGGTGCGGGAATTGTGGTCTGAACTTCTGCTACTCCGTCGGAGAAGGAAGATGTTTTCTGGGAGAAGGGGGATGTATGGGGGAGACTGGATGGATGGGAGGTGATGTGGCAGCAGTTGGGGTGGTCGGTACTTCGACAACTGTGGTGGTATGTACAGCGGTAGTACGGGGTGGGGAGTCGACAATAATGGTGTCCTCTGTCAAAGAGCTTTCAGGGACAAGACGTGCTTCCCTGGCCTGTTCTGAAGATTGTGCTCTTGTTGGGACATGAATGTATTCGCCCGGTTTTGATAATAGCCGTACGCGTCGGGGGTCATATTGTGGTAATGGTTTTCTTTGTAAATATCTCAAGGCTTCGATAGGTCCGACTGATTTGACAAGCTCTCTGAAGCCTCTCATGTAGACTTCTTCGAACCCTCCTAAGACGAGTTCTTGTTTGATGATTGTTTGGCTTTGTTCGTCAGTCAACTTCTTGCGTGCCCAAACTTTTTCCATAGTACGATATAATTTTTTTATGGCTAACGTTTAAGCTGCTGCTTCGAAGGTTTCTTCTTCATGCGTACTCGTGTCACCTTGGGTGTCCGTTTGTTGTCCCTGTTCGTCTGTCTGTACATGTTCTTGGGATTCATGTGTACCCTGGCTGGCTTCATCGTCTCCTTCGTCGTCATCTGTTGCTGTTCTTTCGTCATCTGAGCTTGATATGATTTGCCCTTGTGGTTGATCTCGGGGTGTGGTAGGGTAGCTGGGCCTTTCATTCCTGAGAGAAGATCTGGCCTTCTGAAAATTGAAACTCACCTAAAAATACGTCCTGCATCTCAAAATCATATGTGGTGCCTGCTTGTTCTGTTTCTAAATGGGGTATCAGGAAAGAGAAAGCTTCCGCACCAATAGTGGTGGGAACATCTGCTATAGTGGTGGTAGGTCATGGGACTGTGGTTGTTGGAGTAGTGATTGTGCTGGTAGTGCCCTCCGTTACAACTGGTCTTGATAACCATATACGAATAGGTTGTACTGTGGGAGTGGCTTCTATCGGTGACTGCTCTGGAGATGGTTGTGGTGAGGGTGATTCTGGCACTTGAAGGCAAGGGATAGTTCTATCTAATTCGCTTTCCTGCTCTTCGTTTGCTGGCTTTCCTTGCTTTCTTTGTTGTCCCCTTGAATGCTTTTAACTCCTCGTTGGTCATGGCACACTCAATTGGTAAGTCATACGCCAAGCACATATATATTCTCGTAAGCGCACAGCATCCATTGATGACTTTCTTTCGTTCCCATCTATGTTGTGCCAAATAGAGCTGATCAATTATCCAACTTGCTAGATCAACAGTCTGGGGTCCAGTACATGCCAGGTATAAGCCAAACCAGATTCTTTTGTGGGGCATGGTAAAGCGATCCTGAGCTGGGAAAGCAAAGTGTTGCATGCATATCCGTAATGGCTTGGAGAGCTCAGGGGTTATAACTGAAATATCCTCCCACTTAGTAACGTCACCGCGTTTCATTGGCTCTGGAACTAGCCGTTCGCGCTCTGTCGGCGTGTGCGTTCCATGTATTTTGAGAGTTGCACGAATTAAATCTTTGGACAAATAAAACCTTCTGAATGGAGGGTCATTCACCAAGGATGGCAACATAAATGTGCCGGGTAGATCCTTGTTCTCCGAAGCCGTCAAAGTGGTTAGTAAGTAAAAGCATCTGTAAAAATCAAGTTTAGGCAAAGGGTCACTAAAATATTCTGTAAATCCGGCTTTTGCCCAAACATGTGTTAAGTCTTGTGTATTCTGTAGTCCTTCGAATTCTCTTGAGAAGAACTGATACTTGGCCCATGTGCGATAATCAAATGCCAAATTAGCCTCAAATATGAAATCAGCGTCCCCTAATGGTCCTGCTAGGCCTTGAAACAAGTGAGAATTACGATGAATTTTCTTAGTACATCCTCTAGGAGGATCGTCGATTGGCATGGGTCTTGGAAAACCTTGAAACTCTGGTGGTTGCATCGTCGGATGAGATTCCGCGAGTAGTTCTCCAATATTGGCCATTGGTGCACTGGGGCCAGCTTCTGATGGTCCTTCTTCGGTTTGCATGATGATTGATGTGCTAATGGAAAAGATCTGCTACAAAAGATTAGCACATTAGTATGGAAATTAATTATGATCCCATTAAGGTGAGACCGCAATCCCTTTCCATAGCCGATGTGTAACCCATGTAGCCAAGTGTTATGCTGTGATTGATGCAATGCTTCTTGCAGAACTAGTGCAGGTCTCTAGACACCTACATGCGTTCAGATGATACATACATTTCTTGATGAGGTATTATTACAAGTGATGTCTTGTGCCACTTGCTTTGTGTTGCTGAGAGTGCTTTCCTCTTTGCGTTGTCTGATGTTGTCGTCGGTCTGGGTTCCTTCGTCGTGGTTGACTCTGTTGTGGTTGAGGTTGAGAGGTCGAATGGACACTCTGCTTTGGAAAAGAAGGGAGGTCCAACACTTGCGTGACCTGCCCATTAGGGAGTGCTCCGTTTCGTATCTTTAATCTAGGCTAGTCTGCAGTAAGTGTGGAAGGATGGGCACCGCAGGGTGTTTTGCCCATGTGTCTGCTGATGCAACCCACCTGATCGCTGACTGTGTCCATCTGCCCTAGCGGTTGGGTAATTGCCCCTTCTAGTTTGTAGGAAGCCCCAGGGAAAATCTCTTGACGTCCTTCTGACTAACAACTGTCTATAGCCAAGCCCGAGTGGGTTGGTGTAGACGTAACGTGACTGATCTGACCAAAGATCTTCCAGTCTTCCGTGGCATGCATTTCATAGGGTCTAGGGTTACAAATCTCAGTCGGAATGCCATTAGGGAAGTCAAGCGGTATCACTCGCTTCTGAACTAAGGTTCCAATCTGCAAGGAATCTTGTCTAAGATTTAGGTCCACTGAGTGATCGTATAGCCAATCTTGGCCAAGGATTAGGGGTTCTATCAGGTTGTCATCATGGCACACTAGTAGCTTTGTTGTCATAGTCACTTCGTTTATGAGGATAGGAAGATCCACCTCACCCATGCAAGGGGTTTCCATGCCTCCTAGCCCTATGAGGTATGCCTAAATTGGCCGCATTTCTATTCCTCAATCCTTATAGTGGGACCATCTAATCGCACTAGTCGCAGCACCTGAGTCAATTAAAGCCCTGAGCTTTTGGCAAGGGTTTCCGTGCTCTAGCCTGACTCTAATGAATGGTCTCCGGTCCACTATGCTAGGATGAGTGGTTGACTTTACTTGACACATGGCCATGGGATATCTGGGTGATGTTTCCAGATGATTATAATGTTCTCTCCCTAGTCCTTGTCTTCTTAACTTCATGTGCTTAATGCGTTTTATAGCTTCTGCCTGAGCTTCAGCTCGTATTCTATTTTCTTCCTCCTTACGCTTCTTTGCCAGCGTGAGTCTTCTAAGCATATCCTGAGTAAGAGGTTCCTGATATAGCCTGACTCTACAGCCACTGACGTAATTAGGCATTATATCTCCTTCTAGGGTGGCTATTTGTACGGCTCCACTTGTCGAGAGTCTGTTAATGATCATAGGTCCATAACCTTGCTTTTCTAACTTCCGTGCGTGTTGCTTTAGCATATATACTAGAACTAAATCTCCTTCTTTAAGGCCTTTATCTTTCACGTGTGCATCAAAATATGCTTTCTGTCGCTTCTTTGCCGCGTATATTCCTGCTGCTGCTTTTAGCCTAGTTTCTCCTAATCGTTCGAAGTCCATTATTCTTGCTGATAATTCATGGCCGGTCCACTGATGTTCTTTTGCAACCCTAAGGGTCGGTATCAAGAAGTCCAAAGGAAGCACAACATTCTGACCAAAAACCATTTGAAAGGGAGTTGCATTGAGTACGGTCTTGTAGGCCACTCGATATGCCCAAACAGCGTGGTGTAACTATTTGCCCCAATCTAAACGTTTGTTGTTCACGAGTTTCGTCAGTACGTTACAAAGGATCTTGTTAGTGCTTTTAGCCTGACCATTGGCCTGAGGATGATATGGTGCGGATTTCTTGTGAATCACCATAAAATCTTGTAACAAATATTCAATGACTTGGTTTAGAAAGTGAGTTCCTCGATCGCTCACTAACTCTATAGGCAATCCATATCTCGAAAAGACATTTTCAAATAAGAATTTTGCAGTCGTGCGTGCATCATTCTTTTTCGTGGCTTTTGCCTCTACCCATTTGGTGAGATAATATGTGGCAACAATAATGTTTTCAGCATGTGTTCCTTTTGCAGGGGGGTTAATGGGTCCTACAAAGTCTATGCCCCACTTAGAAAATGCGCGTCCGCCCATCATGGGTTTCAATGGCATTTCATCTCTGCGAGTAGGAAACTGAGTTCTTTGGCACACATCACATCTCTTTACATAGGTATGTGCATCCATGTGAAGAGTGGGCCACCATAATCCTGCAAAGAGGATGGCCTTGATTATCCTATCTGGTCCGAAGTGACCTCCTACAACACCTTGGTGTGCAGTCTCTAGTATGCTCAGATAATCGCTTTCATGAACACATTGTCTTAAGTATCCATCTCGTCCTCTTTTGTATAGATTATTGCCAATAAGTGAATAGTCTTGAGCTTCCTGCTCTAGACTGCGTTGTCGTGCTAAGGTCATTCCATGAGGGAATGTTTTTGTCCTCAAGTATGTCACTAAAGGTTCACTCCAGTCTGGTGTGAGATACATGTGATATAATGTAGCATGTTCTACAGGTGGTCTTTCACAACAAACATGGCATTCTTTACACAACTTGTAGACATCTCCTTCCATCGTAGGCCAATATACTCCTAGTCTATGCAGAGTCTGTAATGTTCGATGTTTCGAATGATGTTGCTTTAATGCACCTATGTGTGCTAATTGCAACCAATTCGCATGTTCTGGTTCATCTACACAACAAGCAAGAATCTTTTGATTATCCTATTTATATATGCTTCCTGCTATGATTTCGTATCTCTGGGACTTGGTAATCGCTCCTTCTTTGATCTTTATCCTAGGATTTTTTGGTCCATACGTGAGAATAGGGACTATTGGCTTAGCCCATTCTGGTGCTATCTCAAGGTTAAAATAAGTATGCATCTGGTAAATCATCCACTACTCCTTGAGGAGCTTCTCCGGAGGTTAATCTTGAAAGGTGGTCAGCTCTGAGATGTGTCTTTCCTTTCCTCACTACTACTTCAAAATCATACTCCATGAGTAATAGAAACGAACGCCATTTTTTATTTATTCTTATATGAAGATAAATAGCGTATATTAACCAGGTTATTAGTATTAGTCGTCCTGTGTTACATGGCTTGTTGACTAAATACAATAGGGCTTGATGGTCTGTAAAGAATTTGAACTTGTTTGCCAACAAATAGTGTCTAAACTTCTTTACTGCGTAGATCATTCCTAATCCTTCTCGTTCCGTAGTGGTGTAATTTCTTTCTGCTGCGTTCAATTGTCTGCTCGCGTACGCTATGGGGAGATCTATGTTACCTTCATTCGTGGGTTGTGCTAACACACATCCTATGGCATAGTTGGATGCATCCACATGTACATGGAATGGCTTACTCCAATCTCGGGTTGTCAATATAGGTGCTGAGCACAAACGTCGTTTGAGTTCGTTGAATGAATTCTCACATTCACCTGTCCATTCAAAATGAGTCAAAAGAGAGTACAAAGGCTTGGCTATGATTGCATACATGTGTATGAATCTCCTATAATAACCGCAATGGCCCATAAATGCTTGTACCTCTTTCACATTAGTTGGTCTTGGTAATTCTGCAATTACTTTTACCTTTTCTTCATCTGTAGAGATTCCATTCTTTGATACAATGTGTCCTAAAATTTTGCCTTGTCTGAACATGAAAACACATTTTTCTGGGTTCAAACAAACCTGATATTCTCGACATTTGTCAAATACTTGTCTTAACTCAGGGATATGCGTCTGTCTTACATTTGAATATGCACATAAGTCATCGACATAAACTTCAAAATTCTTGCGTAAGAATTCCTTAAAAACATGACACATGAGTCGCTGGAAAGTAGTGGGTGCATTTGTTAATCCAAATGGCATTACACGAAATGAAAATATGCCCCATTCAGTGGCAAAAGCCGTCTTGTGTTGGTCTTCTGGAGCAATGGCTACTTGATTATAGCCTGAGAAACCATCAAGAAAGCTGTAAACTTCCTTGCCCGCAACTCTTTCCAATAAATGTTCTGTGATAGGAAGAGGATAACTATCTCTAATCGTGGCGGCATTAACTTTTTTAAGGTTAATACACACACGCAATTTTCCATTTTTCTTGGCCACTACCACCATGGGGGATACCCATTCAGTATGCTCAATTTCGTAAATGAATCCTGCTTCTATCAAGCGATCTATCTCCTCTTTAATCTTCGCAGCATAATTATCATTGTACGTATATGGTTTCTGTTTCGTGGGTTTTGCATCTGGAGTCATAGGGATTCTATGAGAACATATATCTCGATCTACTCCTTTCAAATCTTTGTAACTCTAGGCGAACACATCTCTATATTCGCGCAATAGGGCAACTAATTCTTCTTCTTCTTCATTTGTCAAATCATGCCCTATGTATGTACATTTTTCTTCTTCTCCTTCTATGGCAACTATTATTTTCTTGTTTTTCTCTCGATTATCATATGCTTTTCCAATGTCAACTTTTTTGTTCGGCATTCGTACCATGATTCTTCTATCTTTTATTTCATACTTTTTGAAGTTCTCGGGTACTTCAAACAAGGATTCTTCTGTTTCTGACATGGTTTCTTTCTTCTTTCTTTTCTTGCCTTCACTCTTGCTAGTCACTTGAGTGGCTATTCTCACATCATTCATAATTTCTTCGTGGTTCTCAGGATGAGTTTCTACTTCAAAAAAATATTCTTCTTTTGATGCAAAGGGTGGGTCCATAATAATTCACTCTAAATCGAAATCACTCGCATCCTCAAATGCATCAGTGTTCGGTTCACGCTCTTCTAAGACTGAATCGCACATGATTGGTTCTATCTTGAAAACTGAGATATCATAGCCATCCTCGTCACAGTGGGGTGTCCATTGTTCCTCATTGATGTCTACGTCCATGGTTGCTAGGATTTCTGCCGAGCCATGGGGTTCGAATTCTTCGTCTGGAAATACTATAGGTGCGTAAGCTGGGTCTTGAAGGGTTCTTGGATGTTCTGCACCTAAGCTCTTGGCTTCCAACCTTTCTTCCTCTTGTTTTGCAACTTTTCACATCCATAGATGAGTGTCCTTCTGCAACCATGAGGGGTCTGACTCCAAAGAGTGTACTGATTCTGTTTCTACTAGTGTCTTATGGATGGTATTCCATTGTATTGGGGGTACGTCTCGATGTGAATAGTCTTTAAGATTGACTTTAGTAGTCACTCCTAAATTTTGCAAGTACAAAGAATTAGTTCCCCAATCTTGTACAATTTGCAACTGACGCATGAATGGTCGTCCCAATATCATCTCATAAGCATGATTTTTCGCAAAGTCACAAATGGCGAAGGTATGCTCAAACTCCACACCACAAGTGGTGAGAGATATGCCTTCTAGTAAGCCTAATGGTTTCTCTATGTGTCCATCAGCCATTTGTAGCTTCATCCTCGTAGGTCTGAGTGTTGGCTTACCCCAATGTTTCCATAAAGCGGTGGTAGCGATGGCTACTCCGGCTCCTGAATCTAAGATGGCTTTCCTGGTGTAGCCCTGATGGGTTATTGGAAGATACGTGTTACCTTCCTCTCCTTCACTTACATCTCCGATCTTTTCTATGGGTATCTCTGGTACCTTCTTATGTGATCCTATCTGAGAGGAAGTTGTAGCAAGCTCAGGGAATTGATTTGCTACATGTTTCCACAGTTCTAGTTTTACCTTTAACAATTCCTCCAGAGTGAGATTACACTGTACTTTAGCGTTCTTGATTACTTCCGTGTTTCTAGGGATTACTGATTCTTCATTCCTCACTATTATCGTGGGTGCTCTCATGATAATAGACTTAGCTTCCCAAGGTCCTGTGAACTGAGGTAATTCTTGTAAAGAATTAGATTCAAAACCTGTATGTTCACTCCGTTGTTCTTCCTCTACATCATTGTAAATAGAGGGGATGTCTTGGGGAAATTGCTCCTGCAAATCGTCTATTTCTTGAATAGGAGGACGAGTTTCTCGTTCTTTGCTCCATTTCTCTTCTTGGATTTCTCTCAAAAATTCATGTGAATATTTATGTATGGAAGACAAGTTTTCTTGACTTTCTGTATTGGGTACTTGAGACAGGGATGGTGCATTCCTTTCGTGTGTCTGTGGGACACTAAGATTCCTATGCTGATCCTTTTTCTCTTTGCTTTCTATCAAGTATTCTAGCCTCTCCATTAGTCCTTGAAAGTGTAGTTCAGGTTTTGCCATGTTATTCCAATTAAGATATCTAGAGGCTTTGAACAAAGCTTGTGCTAATTCTACCATCTTCATGCAAAGTTTAGTTCTCTCTATTTCTAGATCTGCTCGAGGGTAGTTTTTACTCATTTTCGCTACTTGAGTTCCTTCTTTTATTCTAGCCTGATATACGGGAAACATCATGTCTAGGTTTTCAGGTATGGGTTCCGCTAAAATTGATCCTGATTTCTGAGCTGGGTTCTCTTGATTCAATTCCTGTGAAGTCAATTCTAGAATTTTGTCTCAAGATTCTTTTAAACTTCCTTCCAACTCAATTATCCTTTTACTCCATTTTCTCTTAATTCTTTCTCTGGAATCTTTCCAAGATTTTGGTTTTTTACTGCTAGATTCTGCAACTTCACTAGTTCCGGATACTTTCTCTTGATTAAGTTGTTGGTTCTATAAGAGCGCCTGGGCTCTAGATATAGCTTGGATAGGCACGTAGGTGGGGTTGGATCCATCTGCGTTGTTTACAATACCTATCACGTTGATCGGTGTCACATTTGAAGCGTTAACTGGGTTCTTAGGACAATCTTTGATTATGTGCTCTTTGCCACAATCGGCACAAAAGCCTTGTATGATGTAATATTGAGACCGTCCTGCTATCGGAGGATGTGGACAATCCTTTATGAAATGATCTCCTTGGCACCTAAAGCATGGTCCTCTAGGGCCCTGTGGTCTTTGCTGTCTCAATTGGGGCCATGGATTTGGGTTTGTGTACATCACATTAGCATAGTTCTGGTGACTCTGTGTAATATGCGGGTGGACTATCTACATGAGTAGAGTCAAAACTGTTTGAGATCGGGTCACTCTCTGTGATCAAAGGTGAAGAAGGCACTAAGGCCCTACTTAGGTTCTCTTCTGCAGCAGCATATTTCATAGAGATGACATTCGCGGGTGGGGGTGGCTGCTGAGCTAAGACAGGTTGAGGTCTCTGTTGAGCCTCATATGGGTAGTTCTGAGGAGGCCTATAGTAATATGGCTGAGCATTGTATTGGCCTTGATACCTACCTGGCTGCGGGTGTGCTTGCGAGTAGTTCAGTCTCACTGCTTATTTGTTGTATGGGCAGTCCTGAGCCGTGTGAATTGTGTATCTTCTCTCAATTGTACAGTATTGACCACTAGGGTTGGCTTGTGGTTGTGTTGCATTGGGACACACATTCGCCACATGATTTCCACCACAAATGTAACAACGTACGTTAGTTGTTAACTTGGGCACCTGTTTACTAGAAACTCCTAGCTTTTGGGCCACTTTTTCTGCTAGGTCCTCTATCGAGTTAGTTAATTTCGTGGATGCTAGAGAAGAACAATCCGAGTCCTTGTAGACTTTTGAGAGTTCCAACTCGTCTCCTAAGTTGTCCTCAATGTCTATGCATATTCTTACACATTGCTCTAGCGTTCTGGGTTCTTTTAAGTACACATAGGAGTGTAGTTTAGAGCTCAACAAGCCGTCTAGAAACAATGACACTTGCTTGGCTTGTGAGGGTAGCTCTTGCATTGGACATCTTTCAACATATTGTCTAAACCTACGTCCTGCCAGTCTTACTGTTTCCTCAGGGGTCCGTTTGAAGCTATGAATCAGCGAAGACGTGTCATGTGTAATCCCACTTTTAGAGAATTCAGTGATGAATGACTCTAAAAAGTGATGGATGTCTCTAAATTGCCTTTGTTGCAATGGTTGGAACCCAGTTAAAGCTGTGTTCTTTAACGTTAGTCCAAATGCGCTGTATTGCGTGAACATGTCTTCGACTTGCTCGGCTCGTAGCACTTGCTTAAATTCCGCTACATGGTCACAGGGATCTCTTGTCCCATCAAAATAATTTTTCATGGACTTTACTAACTGAGTGGGTCTCAGTATTCTTGCGTGTTCACGTGGTCTAGGTAGAGGAAAATCATATCTACCACCTGGTATTCCATGATCTCTTTGTCTATCCACTCTATTAGTGTCCGTGGTTGTTCTATCTCTCCCTATGGGGTGATTGAAGCTTACTTCGGGTCTCTCTTTGTTCTTTTCTCTTTGCCATGGGCTGAGGATGTTCCTGCCCCTTGTTGGCTCGGATTTACATTTGCTCGAGATGGAGGGAATACTAATTCACCTCTCCATGTCTACGTATTTCTAGCGTGGTCTGGCACCACAAAGACTCTTTCTGAAGTCTCATCTAGGTATACAACCTTTCCAGGTGTATCCGGGTCCTTGAACTCGTAGATTATAATGGAGCCTACCTCACTAGCTTGTTCTGTTCTGTACCTCCAAAATGCTTCGTCAGTTTCTTTATTTACAAACAACTCTATGCTTCTGTTGTCCTGAGGGGTCCATTCTGGAACTAGTACTCGTGTCAGTACAGATTTCCCTCTAGGTGTCCTAGGTTCTTCTAATGGTTCCTTTCCTTGAGATTTTGATTCTATTTCTAATTGAATCACGCCAAACTCATTCGTATTGTTTGGCTGCGTACTTAAGATATACATCGTTCCTTCCTTGTCTATGTACGCGTCTCGCTCAAATTTCACCACTGGACGTTCCAATCCAATGGGTTGATTGGGGTTATGCATTTGCACCACTTGTCTTCTCAAACCATCCTCATAGATGCGGGCACCTAATCGATTGGTTCACAGAAACTCCAATTGAGTCCTATAGGGTCCTTCAGGTCCTTCTAAATATGCAACATTCGACCCTCCTTCTGGTCTGTCTGTGCTAAATGCCATTTCTGATTCGCTAGTATCTGAGCTCTCGTAGGGATAACTAGTGTTCAATTGTTGAGCCCACGATCGTGCAGTAGTTCTTACACTCGCCTCTGATGATCTAAGGCTTCGTCGGTCTGACTTACCTATGTGTTTGCCCGATCTAAGGTTCATTAATTTTCTTCCTTGTACACTCAGTACACACTCAGATCGACAAAGATTCTTTGTTATTACTTTCGTGATTCTTTTTTAGATTTCTTAAGATTCTTGTCTTGATGTATGCGTCAGGAATTCAACTTTCTGTGGTACTTTGAGTTCTCGTTCCGTCAAACTTATGTTCTTTCCTTTAGGTTTTCGTATCACACACCCTTATCTTTAGTCTTAGACTTGATAAATTTAATTCTCTTGAACTTGGTGCGTTCCTATCGTCTTGAATCCACAATGCTAACGTTTATCCTAAGCTAAAAATTGACTAAGGGGGTTGAGTAATCTTTCAACCTCGAGTCAGCTTTTCTGGTTGCTCTGATGCCCAAGAAGCCGTGCTTCCCAAGCTTTATGCCCTTCACTTCATTGCTTTGGTTGCCCTTGATTGCCTTTGCTAGACCTGGAAAAATCCAATATTAGACCAATATCACAAATGGATGATCAAGCACTTGAGTTTATACACTTTGAAAGTCCCTTAACTTTTGGCAAAAATTTTCTTCCCAAGGTCCTTTTTCTTTCCTAGTCCCACTGATGTTCAACCTCAAATTATCTTATCTAAAAATCAACGTATTCTTAATGAAAAAAACAGTTGACGTCCTAACAAAAATCCTGAACATCAAAGAAAACATTGATTATCAGGTCAACCTCAAAAAGAAGTCGTTCCTATCGTGGACGCGGCTCTGGTGGGATATGAAGTTCCTGGCTATCTAGCACCCTCTCATAGATATCAAAAAGTCTATCCTTTTATGGAAAATTCTTCATCGGGGAATCTGGTCCAACCTAAAGGCTAGCAAAAATTGTGGGGTGCCTCTGTGGTGGAAGCGTTGTTGCCGGTCCATTGAAGAAGTTGCTCACATCTTCTTTAATTCCTCCAACTCCAACAGACACTCGTAAATTGTCGAAAAGAAAATTAAACTACATGAACATATTAGTTGGAAACAAGCACTATTGGGAGAGGCGATCAACTACTTGGTTACTCTTTGCAATGCAATCAGAGGGGAACCTTCAGAAGATATAGCGAAAGATTTTCATATATCTTTGGAAGCAAGTAATATCAGAGGCCTCTCGTTGCCCCATGACCATGAGCAGATCACCATGAGACTCTTTGCCAATGATATGAACGCATTTGTCCACAACGGTAGTACCAAGCTTGAGACATTTTGGAGGTGCCTTGATACATTCTACAAAGCCTCTGGATCCAAAATCAACAACTCAAAGACAGCTTTCAAAGCTATTGTCAGGATCCAACCCAAACTCTTCTTTGAGCATGGCTATCAAAACATCCCTCTAGGCCAAATTTTCTAGCTTCATGGGATTCCCTTAGGCTTTGGTATCTCGTTCCAGAAGAAATGGAATTGAGTCCTAGCGAGACTCGAAAGCAGGTTAAACTATTGGAGAGGTATGCGAGTCAATCTCGTTGGTCACACAATGGTTATCAACATGTTGCTCATTTCGTCGACCATTTACTTCCTCCCTTGTTGTAACACCAAAAGAGCAACACCTATCCAAGCAGGAAAGTATTTGTAGAAACTTCCTTTGGATGGGGGACCACAAGAGGAGGGGAGTGCCTAAAATCAAGTGGTCCATCTGCACTAGCCAAAGGGATAGTGGGGGCCTTAGCATTTTGGACATTGGGTGCATGGCTAACAAACTTGCAACAAAATGGATGATTAAGGCATGGTGCAACAGGGAGGCCTCATGGGCCAAGCTAATCTTGAGAAACAAGAATGAGTTGACTTTCGTGCAATTCCCAAATTGGAAGAATCTTGACATTTTAAACCTTTTGTTTTCCCAAATCACGATTTTCCCGAAAGGCTCAAAGCTTGTGTGCTCCTTATGGAAGAGTTAGAATAAAGTCAAAAGCTTCATAAAAATTAGTGAAGATTGGAAATGGGCTGTCAGTATCAGATAGAATGACTCTATCTGGTTTCCCATCTATGGCATCCAGAACCTGGAGTCTTGGAACATTTGAAATGCCAAGAGGCTTTGGAACAAAGACTTTAAAAAATGGAAACATCTCTGGAAACAAGACACCAACCAGTGCATCAACTTTGAGGATATTGATCCTAATGTCAGCATTACCTATGAAGAATGGAATAATTTACAAAGCAAACCTCTTGGTTGGGACCGCTCGAAAGTATGTCTTCCCATGGGGCATGAGCCACCGTGCTCGCTTGGTCTCAGGTGCCACAATGGTAATGGCCTAACAAAAATCCTGAACATCAAAGAAAACATTGATTATTAGGTCAACCTCAACAAGAAGTGGTGCCTATCGTGGACATGGTTGTGGTGGGATATGAAGTTCATGGCTATCTGCCACCCTCTCATAGAAATCAAAAAGTCTATCCTTTTATGGCAAATTCTTTATCGGGGAATCTAGTCCAACCTAAACGCTAGCAAAATTTGTGGAGTGACTCCATGGTGCAAGTGTTGCTATCGGTCCATTGAAGATGTTGCTCACATCTTCTTTAATTGCACCAACTCCAACGGACACTTGCAAATGGTCGAAAAGAAAATTAATGTACATAAACATATTAGTTGGAAACAAGCAGTGTTGGGAGAATAGATCGACTGCTCGGCTACTCTTTGGAACGCCATCAAAGGGGAGGTATTTGGAAGATATGGCGAGAAATATTTGCTTATAACTTTGGCGACTCCCCCAAAGAGTGCTCGATTGAGAAATCATTGTTCCTCCGTGGCAAAAGAATAATTAACTATAAGAAATCCCCCCTCCCTTCAAGCACCATCAAGTGCTCCTTCTGATCAACAACAAGCTTAAATCCAAGTGGGCCCTGCATGAGGGTCATAAGAGGGTGATTAACCTTCTTTATAATGCAATCTAATCTCTGAAAAATCTACCCCTCCTCTGTCATATTCAAGGGGTCCCCTGGGCACAAGTCCCCTTCACTTGTAATTTTCTTTTCCTTTAATTACTACAAGTCCGAGACACTAGGCGAAGCCCAAACTTCCTTTATTAAAAAAAGAAAAGGGTATGCTGCCCACTCACCTAGCTCCATTGTTTTGGCCATAACTTCCTCATAGAATATCCAAATCAAGAAATTCAAATTGGTATGCATTTTATACTTCATGCCCTTGTTTTTTGACTCTAAATGCCTTATTTTGACCATTGCAAGCCATCTCTGCACAAGCTTTTAGATGGCTATTGGCTAGCGAGAAACTCTTTTTGACTTACTTGAGTACTTAATTATGATAGTTAGGAGTTCCTAATCATATTTTGAACCATTTTGGATAGGAATCAATCACTTTTCATACCTTTGCATCATACTTTTTCTCTCAACTATATTCATTTGAATAATTTTTGCATCAAAGTTTATAATTTTGCATCGAAGTTTATAAAAGCATGAAGAGGTTGTTGTTGTGTGTTTCAAGATCTTTGTGGAGGTATTGAAGCAAGAAAAGACCTTGTTATCAGGGCCTACATTGCCCAACAACACATTTTGGAAAAGTTTCTTATTTGTAGGTTTTTGGAGTAAAGAAAGTGGTTGTCCAACCACTAGGCCGATGCCTATCATTGTATCATGGTTATTATTTTTTCACGCTTCATTTTCCTAGGGAAGTGCTGCCGAAATTTTTGTAGTCATATGGCATTATATGCCATGTGAGAAATAGAGTAATGTTATACTGTAAGCGAGAGCAAGAGTTATGTAAGCATAAATGAAAGAATATAAAGTGATTGAAGTAGAGAAGAAGATGCATGAGTGGATGCATGCATACATCGATAATATGATTTCTAGAAAGATGAAGTGTAGGTTGCATGTTCTCTCTATAGAAGATCATTTTTACATATCACCATGATGAGTTAGGGTGAGCATGAGGTATGTGATAGAAGTACCATGCATAGGCTAATTTTGCCTTTAGAAAGTAAAGGGCAAGGTATATCCATCAAGAACAACTAAGATGTGTTCTCCTCTAGTAACTCATGAGTGCATGAATTGTTCTTCATGGGAATCTATGTAATTGATATAGAATTTAATCTCTCATTGGCACAAGATAGAAGTACTAAATGTTTGTATGTGATTTTTTTTATGAGGTTAATGAATGTGCAAAAAGCAGAATGAATAGAGTGACATCCATAGATATTCACTTTTGCTAAAAGGTGGATACTATGTAAAGAGAATGTATTTTCCACAAGATGATTTGGATTGTTAATTGGATTGCATTGATCATTATATGCATGTATATGTCTCCATGTCATAATCCATCCAAGAAAAAAGAATTAACATGTCTTGTAATGTTAATTACTAGATGATCATTATATGCATGTATATGTCTCCATGTCATAATCCATCCAAGAAAAAGAATTAACATGTCTTGTAATGTTTATATTTAAAAAACATTAATTGAGGAAATAGTTAGTGAGGTAGTAGCCTCATAGAGATTTGGATGCTACTCTTTGAGGGAATGCCTAGATTTATTAAACTTTTTAGAGCCACAAGCTCATAGATTTTTCTTTACGCTAATCCAGTTTCAAGTATTTTGGATACTTTTACAAACAGAGGAAGAGGCCTGAAACAAGTGACATAAGCCTGTTACAAAGTGCATTTCTCTTGATTGGTAGCACCTAATTGCATAAATTTTGTTGGATATGAAAACTATACATATTCACTTTGTCGAGAATAATTTTCATTAATTTCCAAGATAATTTGGTAGGTCAATAAATCTCTGCACATGAAAGTGCAATCTCTGGAACTTATGAAATGACCAAAGACCATGTCACGTAGCGGTGATTGGTTCTCTTATCTGAAATTATTCAAATTAGATTATTTTTCTTTCTAACATTAGCTACTAATCCTCAAATGGTGTGTACAAACCTTCAATAGTAATTGTTTCTCCATTTAGGAGATATAAAGACAAGAGTAAAAGTGAGTCTCTGGAAATTCTTAAAGTCTTGCCAGTTTAGAGGCTATGTATTTTGGTCATTATGAAAGATTTCAATGTCCAAATACTATGAAATTTATATTATACAATAAGATATTATTAGCTATATGGTTCAAAAATTTAGAAGAAATTGGACATAAATTGGTAGGTCGAATGACCTATTCTTCTTAGAACAATCTCTGGTGAGGATTTGCCAAAGTAGAAAGGCAAGGTTTGCACATAAGAACTATGAATAGGCAATTGCATTAAGAAGAAATTCATGGAGTACGTACTAGTCTATTTGGTATGCCAAAGAATAGACCATGGTGCATACATAGTGTGTATGAGGTAAGATGGATAGTTAGCCTAGTTCGGCTGTGATTATGCACACATGTACTTACCATTGTTCTCGATATGTAGTGGACTCATATTATGGTCCTCATTATATTTAGGAGTGCCAGATTATTACAATAGTTTACTAGAGACACCTCATTCCTATTTAGGAATGATTTGATCATAGTGATGATGAGATGGTGATCAGAGATAAAGCAAGTTTCATCCACTTGGAACATCTTCCATCTGAGTACTTATGCTATACACATATGGAGTCACTGGACCTTAGATGGATTCCTATACCATGCCCAAGGCAAGGACTACTATTTATTGGTGGAAATGCTAGATAGAAAGTAGAGAGATGAGTTGTCTACTTTTTTATTATCTAGTATCTCAAACACCTACCACACTTATTATTTGGAATCATAGATTCTAATTCACTGGTCTATAGCTCCTTCTATATCATTGAGGACAATCATCTTCAGAAGGGGGAGAGAGTTTTATATTCGAGAGATGTACATGCTTGGAGGAACAAGAAGTTCCTTGCTCGGGGGATAGCCAAGGCCAAAGGCTAGAGAGTTCATATGAGCTACCTAGTCATGATGGCCAGATGAGTAGAGAGATCTTGGAGAGAACTCTAGAAGGTGGCAAGGGCTATAAATAGGCTGGGAGGTGAGTCCTAGGCATGTCATTCTCCGTGATTCACATAGGCTCTTCTTGAGACCATTGAATTTCTAAGAGCTCATCTAAATTAACTTGCATTGCTTTCCCTTCTATTTGAACCGATATGACACCTTTGTTGACTCCTTGGTCATCATTATCATTTGCAAAGATAGAGCTATAAACATTAAAAGAATTTTGTTAATGAGTTTTCTTTTCGGTGACGAGGGCAATGTTTGAAGAATATAATCATCAAATATTTAGAGGAGCAATGATATCCACATGTTATGGACGATGAGAAAATTGTTTAATTGTTGGACACTAAGTGTGGTGAAGATTGATTGGTTGATGTCTGTGTGAAAGCCATAAAAGTGAAGGGTGGTTTGCGAGGGTGAGTTAAAAATTGATGATGTCATCAATTCGAGATAAATCCAGCTACTGTTAGGGATTGAACTAATTTTTTTAGGCACGATGGTGTTATTAATGGCTTTAGATGTGATGATGATCTTAGATGGTGATACGATAATCGTTTATTGTTAGAAAAGTACATTATGATAAGTGTACTTGGAATATTTAGTTTCGTGGAAAACCTCAAATCTTCTAAGATAGTAATAAACCGCTTTTATGAAAGCAAAATTGAATATTCAAGAACAGAGAATGAGGCTAGTGGACATACACAAAGTATTGAAAGGGAAGATATAGATTCCTTTGATGCTCAACATTCATTTGCAAGAGGAAAAGTTCTACCAAAGATACATGGATTGTCTCTAAAAAGCTCTAAAAACACATCTTGCATAAACCGATCCTCTTTATGGAGCTCATGATGCACTGTTGCCAAGAATTACATGAGCCTATTAGACTTCAGAACATCCTTTGCCTAATGATGGACTAAAGTCCTTTCACATGCATCCACATCATCAATAGAGCATTGATGATAGCATCCAACAAAACTTGGAGCAAGGACCTCTTTTCCTCAACTTCTACTAAAATGACAAAATCAATAATACTATCTAGCAAATCAGCTATTGACTCCAAAATATGCACATGATATCATTCTACATGTTGCACAAAAATCAACAAGCCCTTGATTACTTTTTAGGCACTTGAAACATAAGTCGTCTTACCCACACCATTATCTAAACCAACTTAGGATTGGTTACTAAAATTGTAGCAACATCATCATGCTACTTCACAAATACACTTGGAACAGATATTGAGACAACCACCACAACTTCGTAGAGCTGAGCATTTCATGCATTTTCTTTATTGAGAAAGCACCTACTTAAATATAAAGAGGCTTCACTCATGTATCTTCAAGAAGCTCAAGAATTTGAGAATATTTTATGTGCTCAATAACATTGAGAAAAGTGTCTTTCGGTGCTTCATGGCATAGAGGATTACTGCATGGTGAACTCGCCATAGTCTTCACTTGAGAAAAGTCATTGTAAACATTGAACCTAGTTTTAGATGGACCAATGAGACAAGCACCTTGGTGGATGAGTAGTCTTACATATATATATTTTCAATTGGACTAGGTCACTAGACCACTAGTCAAAACCATTCATCAAGAATAGTAGAAAAGATACCGCTAGCTGAGTAAAGCACTATTCTAGGATCACTTCCTCTTTCCAAGGCCATCTCAACCTGAAATTGACAAGGAAATCACAAAACCATAATAATTGAATGTTCCTTACGAAGTATTTGAGCTAATAAGTACAAAAAATCCACTCTCAAGCAAAGCCTAGAAAATAGAGGGACTACAGGAAAGGAGGGGATTTCAGTACAAAGCACACACACGCACACACTCACAATGAGAAAAAAGAAAAATCTCAAAAAACGACTCCACAATCAAATTAGGGTGAAAAGTTGGACCTACATTTTGTTATAGAGTTATCGTAAAAGGCCAATTTATTTTGTTTGAAAAAAAAAATCGGCTTTTGACGTTTTTGATGTCAAAATTTTCCATTGCATTAAAGTTCACCTTTATTAATTTCTCGGATTGCAAACGTCCTCATCTTACCATTTTGGTACACTAATCCACGGGATACAATCTTCCACTTTTTTGTAAGATGCGTCTCCACTTACGTGGTGTGGACACTTCGTCAAAGGATCTAAGTGGTATTTCTCTTGTCTTTTAGCATGTCTCCAAACGCAAGATAGACATCCTCTTTGTTGCTCTAGCACAATGGTGAGAACCATGTTAAGAAGATCGTGGATGTAAGATGAAGTGAGAGTGAAGGTGAGAAGCATAGAGATGCACACACACATACACACACACCACGAAGAGACAAGCAAGACAGAATGGAAAGTGAGAAATCAACTCTATTACTCAAGAACACTCTTACAAGCTCAAAATAGCTCTAAGATCTTCTCTACTCACACAAGCTAACCTCAAAAATGAGCTCTCTAGCTCTTTTTATAGTTTCTACACTAATTTTGACTGGTTTCACATCTTGACCGGCATAGTTAAAAAATAGGTCATAAGTGCTATTTGAAAGGGTAAACGGTGTCTAAAAATAACCAAAATTGATATGCTCATTCTACCTAAGCTCCTCAAGCTCAAGGACTCCTCGGCTTGCACAAAATGGAGCTAGAAATTAAGAAAAGGGTTTTTCTATATTACATATGTTACAATAGTGATAAAAATCACTGTTGGAGGTTTTTGAAAAGTATTTTAAAACATAATTCTTTGAAAAAAAGATCCGACTGACTCCTTGCTCTGTCTTTACATGCTTCCGCGTCTTCTATGCCTGTGGCTACTGCCAACACCCCCCTCCCTCTCGCTCCTGTCGTCCTCGACAAAACCTTGTTGTGCGGTCTATCGGATGTAGTTCTGTAGTAGTTCCTGAGCGAGGGTGTGTTCTGAGATCCGAATGCCTCGGGCCAAATCTGCCTCGAGTTTCTCCCAATCAATTGGTTGCAGTTCATCGGGTGGTGGGAGCCGATAATGGTGGAATATACCATTTGTTCTCAGGTGAATAAGTGTAAGAGGTGGGTGGGCCTGCCGATGAACACCTCTGAATGGTATTCCCAAAAACTGGTTGTGAACATCTCTTCGAAAGTCTGCTTGTAGCATGTCGGTAAATATTTAATTCTGCAATGCCAGGCATAACACACCCGTAGCGATGGCGTTGTACTCGTATCATATGCAAGATCTAAATTGCCATGCTCGAAGCCCGGGGTGTTTACATGAGGTGCCTTTATACGACGGAAGACTTTAAAAACCATTTGCATTAGGTCGAAGATTTTGACCGTCATGTGCGCTGCTATATCATCCATGTGTTTCAAGCGAGGGAGCTAGTGACGAATCGTGGCCATCATGTATCCCACTGTCGGTAGGTCTATGGGTGGCTTGAAATATGGGTAATTTAATCAATCCTGGCACTGCTTGTTGTTTTGTACTTTAATAGCAAATGCTGTCCAGGAGCGGCGACGTCGCACTGGTCCCCAACATGGGTTGTATTTCAAATGTAGTGGTGCCTTTACCCAAGTACTCATCATCTCAGGATATTCTTGTAAAAGATCTTTACGCCACTCTAGTTGATAAATCTTTCCTTGCTGCGCATCCGTCGGCAAATCATCAGGCTCAAACTGAGTAGCGTGAGACGGTTTCTTGCCTATTTCTTTCTCTATTGCCAACTGATACTCGGCCATCAGCATAAAGTATGGTTTGTACTGTAACTCATGCCCTGATATATATCTGTGAGGGGCCAAGTGAGCGAAGTAGGGCGACTGTAAAATTCTTTCCTCAATCATTGCCATTGCGTGGAGCTGCACCTCTACTCGTGCTGAGTTCCAAGCTCTTCCACTGTCTTCATCCATGCGGGGGTTGGAAGTTCATAAGTCATCTGGCCTTTAGTCGTGACTCATCCGCCTAGGATGGGTTGTGGTTCGTAGGCTTCTTCAAATGTTTCCTCCACCAGGATGGTTACATTTTCTTCATCGGCTGGGAGCTCTGGTGGGGAATCTGGCCGTGGTGGTGCTTCATATATAGCTATCCGCGATTCAAGAGTGGATACCTGGGCCCGTAATGCGTTGAGTTCCTCTAGGATGTCAGGAGAAGGGTCCACAGGAGCTGGTAATCCTTGCGGTGCAGGTGCTCTGAGCTGGAGTAGTTTATGATCTTCCTTTAGCTTCTGATACTCTTCGTTTATTCGATCGTATTCATCGAGCAATCTTATGTGATCATCGAGCAACATTTTCATTGATTCGGAGGGTACTGCTTTGAACCGGCTATGACTTAATGGTTGGTCTTGGTTATCGAGAGCAGCTTCTAAATTTTCTGTGTTCTGCTCTTGTAGCCGCTGGTTCTCTTCGTTTGCTGCTGCTAGGTGTCTTCTGAGTAAGCCCATGTTCCGAGTGAGTGTCGCATTGCAAACTGTCTAGGCCCTTAACAAATTGTCAAGATCAGTAGTGGCCTCTTTGGCTTTCTCTTCACTTTCTAGTTCCAGCTTGTGGTATGCCTCGCGTAAGTCTTGGTATCGAGTATTCAATGAGGCATTCTCAATAGACAATGAGTTAAGCTGTGACTACAAATCGTGGGTTGTCCTCTGCAGCTGCTGATAATTATTTCTAAGAGATGTGAATTCATCTCTTACTTGCGTCATACACGTGAACATTTGTCGAAATACTGTGTCTATGGTAGGTGATAATAATAATGGTGGGCTAAGTGAAGATGTAGTGGGTGTAGATGCAAAGGGAACGGGGAATGGGGGTGGGAAAGTGGATGATGTGGTGATTGTGGAAAATTGTGGTGTGCTTAAATATTGTGGTGCCACAAATGAAGTGAGTGGAGGTGCGGTGGGTGGTGATATATCCATATTGTTGGATGTAGTGTCAAGTGCGGTGACTGTGAATATTGGTGTGATCGTGGGTAAGTGTGTGGATGTAAATACAGGATTTACAAAGGTCGAAGAAAAATTTACAGAAGGGTTGTCTTGGACAGCTTGATGGAGAGGGGAAAGAGGGGTTACGGTTGGTCGGGGAGATGAGACTGGGGACAAGGTTCATGGAGTTGGGAATGGGAAAAGGGGTCTAGGAGGTGTTGGGAAGAATGGAAAAGATGAATGGAGAAATGGGTTGGATAGAAAGGTGGATAGGTTAGGGGGTAGACTAGGTTGAGAGGGTGCGGGAATTGTGGTCTAAACTTCTGCTACTCCGTTGGAGAAGGAAGATGTTGTTCTGGGAGAAGGGGGATGTATGGGGGAGACTAGATGGATGGGAGGTGATGAGGGAGCAGTTGGGGTGGTCGGTACTTCGACAACTGTGGTGGTATGTACAGCGGTAGTACGGGGTGGGGAGTCGACAATAATGGTGTCCTCTGCCAAAGAGCTTTTAGGGACAAGACGTGCTTCCCTGGCCTGTTCTGAAGATTGTGCTCTTGTTGGGACATGAATGTATTCGCCCGGTTTTGATAATAGCCGTACGCATCGGGGTCATACTGTGGTAATGGTTTTCTTTGTAAATATCTCAAGGCTTCGATAGGTCCGACTGATTTGACAAGCTCTCTGAAGCCTCTCATGTAGACTTCTTCGAACCCTCCTGAGACGAGTTCTTGTTCGATGATTTTTGGCTTTCTTCGTCAGTCAACTTCTTGCGTGCCCAAACTTTTTCCATAGTACGATATAATTTTTTATGGCTAACGTATAAGCTATTGCTTCGAAGGTTTCTTCTTCATGCGTACTCGTGTCACCTTGGGTTTCCGTTTGTTGTCCCTGTTCGTCTGTCTGTACATGTTCTTGGGATTCATGTGTACCCTGGCTGGCTTCATCGTCTCCTTCGTCGTCATCTATTGCTGTTCTTTCGTGATCTGAGCTTGATACGATTTGCCCTTGTGGTTGATCTCGGGGTGTGGTAGGGTAGCTGGGCCTTTCATATTCCAGAGAGAAGATCTGGCCTTCTGAAATATGAAACTCACCTGAAAATACATCATGCATCTCAAAATCATATGTGGTGCCTGCTTGTTCCGTTTCTAAATGGGGTATCGGGAAAGAGAAAGCTTCCGCACCAATAGTGGTGGGAACTTCTGCTATAGTGGTGGTAGGTCCTGGGACTATTGTTGCTGGAGTAGTGACTGTGCTGGTAGTGCCCTCCGTTACAACTGGTCTTGATAACCGTATACGAATAGGTTGTACTGTGGGAGTGGCTTCTATCGGTGACTGCTCTGGAGATGGTTGTGGTGAGGGTGATTCTGGCACTTGAAGGCAGGGGATAGTTCCTCTAATTCGCTTTCCTGCTCTTCCTTTGCTGGCTTTCCTTGCTTTCTTTGTTGTCCCCTTGAATGCTTTTAACTCCTCGCTGGTCATGGCACACTCAATCGGAAAGTCATACGCCAAGCACATATATATAATTCTCGTAAGCGCACAGCATCCATTGATGACTTTCTTTTGTTCCCATCTATGTTGTGCCAAATAGAGCTGATCAATTATCCAACTTGCTAGATCAACAGTCTCGGGTCCAGTACATGCTACGTATAAGCAAAACCAGATTCTTTTGTGGGGCATGGTAAAGCGATCCTGAGCTGGGAAAGCAAAGTGTTGCATGCATATCCGTAATGGCTTGGAGAGCTCAGGGGTTATAGCTGAAATATCCTCCCACTTAGTAACGTCACCGCGTTTCATTGGCTCTGGAACTAGCCGTTCGCGCTCTGTCAGCGTGTGCGTTCCATGTATTTTGAGAGCTGCACGAATTAAATCTTTGGATAAATAAAACCTTCTGAATGGAGGGTCATTCACCAAGGATGGCAACATAAATCTGCCGGGTAGATCCTTGTTCTCCGAAGCCGTCAAAGTGGTTACTAAGTAAAAGCATCTGTAAAAATCAGATTTAGGCAAAGGGTCACTAAAATATTCTGTAAATCCGGCTTTTGCCCAAACATGTGTTAAGTCTTGTGTATTCTGTAGTCCTTCGAATTCTCTTGAGAAGAACTGGACCTGGCCCATGTGCGATAATCAAATGCCAAATTAGCCTCAAATATGAAATCAGCGTCCGCTAATGGTCCTGATAGGCCTTGAAACCAGTGAGAATTACGATGAATCTTCCTAGTACATCCTCTAGGAGGATCGTCGATTGGCATGGGTCCTGGAAAACCTTGAAACTCTGGTGGTTGCATCGTCGGATGAGATTCCGTGAGTAGTTCTCCAATATATTGCCATTGGTGCACTAGGGCCAGCTTCTGATGGTCCTTCTTCCGTTTGCATGATGATTGATGTGCTAATGGAAAAGATCTGCTACAAAAGATTAGCACATTAGTATGGAAATTAATTATGATCCCATTAAGGTGAGACCGCAATCCCTTTCCATAGCCGATGTGTAACCCGTGTAGCCAACTGTTGTGCTGTGATTGATGCAATGCTTCTTGCAGAACTAGTGCAGGTCTCTAGACACCTACATGCGTTCAGATGATACATACATTTCTTGATGAGGTATTATTACAAGTGATGTCTTGTGCCACTTGCTTTGTGTTGCTGAGAGTGCTTTCCTCTTTGCGTTGTCTGATGTTGTCGTCGGTCTGGGTTCCTTCGTCGTGGTTGACTCTGTTGTGGTTGAGGTTGAGAGGTCGAATGGACACTCTGCTTTGGAAAAGAAGGGAGGTCCAACACTTGCGTGACCTGCCCATTAGGGAGTGCTCTGTTTCGTATCTTTAATCTAGGCTAGTCCGCAGTAAGTGTGGAAGGATGGGCACCGCAGGGTGTTTTGCCCATGTGTCCGCTGATGCAACCCACCTGATCGCTGATTGTGTCCATCTGCCCTAGCGGTTGGGTAATTGCCCCTTCTAGTTTGTAGGAAGCCCCAAGGAAAATCTCCTGACGTCCTTCTGACTGACAACTGTCTATAGCCAAGCCGGAGTCGGTTGGTGTAGAAGTAACGTGACTGATCTGACCAAAGATCTTTCGGTCTTCCGTCGCATGCATTTCATGTTGGAACATCAAGCTTACACTATGCTTGAGGTGGATTTGATCTACATCAAAGGCTATCGCGTCGAAAGAATATCCGTTGGAGAGTTCTTTTTCATATGCTCATTTATTGTATTTTTTTGAGAATATTTTGATGGCTCATTTACCGTTGTAAAAGCCTTGAGTTGTACACATGTAAAGGTAGAAAGATAGAGCCCAAATCCCACGAAATTTTGGTGGTTGAAGTTGCATTCAATCAAGCAAATCAAGTCACCTAAAAGTAGATCAATCAAGATCTTCACTTTTCCTAGATTGTAGGAAAGTGAATTGATTCCCTCCAACAACCATTCCCACCTTCATTTGAATTCAAATTCAAGTTGTAAAAGTCGTGGAACACTCCTAGAGGCTATATAAGGAGTTGAAATCACTTGTACATTACATGGAAGCAATATACATACACTTGTGACCATCATTGTCTTGCTCCTTCAATTTTCTGCATCATCTTCTTCGCCAACAGTAATCTTGCAGAGGCTTCTGCTCTCTCGTCAGAGCTCCAGATTGAGTGCAAGATGACTCATTGGAAAGGTATCAGTGTCTAGTTTATGACTCTATATTTGCAAAGCATTTGGTTCAGCAGTTTTGGAGAAATCTGAGTTTTTCTGCTTCGGGGTCAATCTCTGCGTATTCCTGAAAAATAGGAAGTACCACCGGTGAATGTCACATTCATTCCTATAGCATATTTTGCTTATTCCTTATACTTTTGTGCATTACATACACTTAACACTATTTGTATCACTCCCATAAAAGGAGTTTTTCTAATTGTAATCCCGCTGGTCGCTATGGGCATTTGAAGTTCATTGTCTCTTCCATAGATAGTAAGTTTTTGAGCTAGTCGACCCGCGAACCTATCTGTTTTGTATCGACTCATTCTCCTTGATGTTCCAAAGTACATAGTATGTTTCTTTGCACTTATAGCATGCCTATAAGGTCTATTTGAGTCTCCATAAGCTCAAGGGCTGGTCTTGTGCCGTTTGGCTTGACCAAACTTCGTCACTTCAAAACGCATTTTTCTACCTTCGACAAGCTTCTCCAAGTTCTTTCAGTGGTATCAGAGCTAGATCAAGATGGGTGACGGCTTTCCCTCAATGATCGAGAAGCTTGATCGACACAACTATGCGGCTTGGCAAATCAGAATGGAGGCCTACTTGCAAGGTAGAAATCTTTATGGAATTGTAGCAGGTGATGAAGCTATGCCTATTCCAAGATCCAAAGGAGGACCTACACAAGAGGAGACAGATAAGCTCACACTTTGGTGCGCAAAGGATGCTCAAGCAAGGTCGTACATACTAAACTCTATCTCTGACTTTCTATTACCACATATTAGAGGATGCAAGACATCTCAAGAGACTTGGGATGCCCTGGAGACTTTCTTTTCTGCTAGTACCAAGGCAAGAAAGAATCATCTTTGGAACGAGTTCAACCAAATGAAGAAGACACCTAAACAAACCATCACAGAGTTTGTTACCAAGGTCAAAGAGGTTGCGGATCAGTTAGCATCCATTGGAGAGCTGATTGAAGAAGAGGTCATCATGAGGCAAATTCTCAACGGCATTCGAAGTGATAAGCAATGGCAATCCTTCACGACGGCTTACGATCTCATCATGGATGTGCAAACTCCAGACTTCAACATCTTCCTTGGACAACTCTTCAATCAAGAAGCCAACAATAGCATAAAGGAAGGTAACTCTTATCATGGTAATTCAACTAGTGCTCTATATGCAGATAAGAACGATAAGAAGCAGAAAGGCAAGAAGAAGGAAGAAGATGAAGAAGAGACTTCCCAAGCCAACTTCGCAAGCAAGAGCAAGTGGAAAGGGAAGAAGAAAGGACCAAAGCAAGACAAAGCCAAAGGTCAGAATGTTCAACCTTGTGCCATATGCGATAAGACCAATCACACCACTCAGAACTGCTGGTTCAATGGGAAGACCCTAAAAGGAAGTGGAAGAGGTGGATATGGCGGCAATAGAGGCCGAGGTGGACACAACTTCAACAATAACAATAGAAGCTATAAAATAAGGGACTACAACAATTATTCAGAAGATCAACCACATGAAGACTCATTACTTCTCATGAATCTAAGCCACAAAGAAGGTAAAGAAGATGATCATTTGTTCTACATAGATTCAGGATGTTCGAATCATGTTGCAGGCAACATTGCTCTTCTATCTGACTTGGAAAGTCCAAAGCAGAGACATGAAGTGCAAACAGGGGATGGCACGAAGCACAATGTGGAGAAGATTGGTAATGTCAAAGCTTCCAATGGCAGGACAAACATTCTGAGTAAGGTTCTCTATGTACCCACTATCACTAAAAACCTAATAAGTGTAGGCCAAATAGTTGAAAAAGGCTTGCAAGTTAGGTTCACCCAACATGGAGCTTTTGTGGAAGATCCATGTCAAGGCTTCAAGAAGATAGCCCAAGGTGAGAAGCATGGTAGGCTCTTTACTTTTGAAGTAGGAGATACCAGGAACATAGCTCTATTCAACTTTGGGTCTCAAACCCTAAGTGAGCTTGAAGTGTGGCATAAGAGACTTGCTCATGTGAATGAAAGAACCTTGAAGGATATATGCAGGGATCAAAGTGTTCTAGGATTGCCGAACATATCAAAGAAACACATGATCAACAGGTGTGATGCATGTCAGATTGGGAAGGCACAAAGACAACCATTCAACCACAAAGGCTACATCCACAACAACTTATTGGACTTAGTACATACAGATGTATGGGGACCAAGTCAAGAACCTTCATTGGCAGGATCAAGGTATTATGTCTCATTTATTGACGACCATAGTAGATGGATTGTTCTATACTTTATCAAGAGTAAGAATGAAGTATTTGATTGCTTCAAGAAGTATCTTGCACATGTGGAGAATCATACAGGTAGATCACTAAAGAAGCTCAGATCTGATGGAGGGGGAGAATACTTCTCCAAAGAGTTTGATGAGTTCTTGCAGGACAAAGGTATCAAAAGGGAAGTGACTACTAGGTACTCTCCTCAACTAAATGGAATTGCAGAGAGGAGAAACAAGACATTGGTTGGATCAGCCGGAACAATGCTTGAAGAGAAGAAGTTGCCACATTATCTATGGGCAGAAGCTATTTCAACTGCAGTGTACCTTGTCAATCGACTACCATCCAAATCACTTCAAGGTATGACTCGTTATGAAGCATGGCATGGAAGAAAACCTAGTCTTGGACATTGCAAGGTTTTTGGTTGTTTAGCTTATGTTCATGTACCATCACAAATAAGAGGTAAGCTAGATGAAAGGGCAACAAAGGCAGTGTTTATTGGATATGATTCAACTCAGATGGGTTACAAGTTCTTCAATCCTTCAACCAAGCAATTCACTACAAGTAGAGATGTTGTGTTTGAAGAACACAGGTCTTGGTATGATGAAGACAAACAAAAGGTAACACTACCATATGATCTTGATTATGACTCTCATCAATTAGGAAGCAAGCATGATACATAGGTCCAGGATCCAAGAAGTGATACAGACGATGACCAAGATGAAAGAGAAAGGGATTACAAGCTATGGAAGTCAAGAGGCAAAGCAAAGATGCAAAAGGTTGGAGAATGCTCCAAACAAGCACCTAGAAGATCAACAAGAGAAAAGAAACAACTAGAAAGGTATGGATATGATTCCACATTTGTTACAAAGTATTTAATCTACTTGGCAAAAGAGTCTATTTCAAAGGAACCCTCAACCTCTGAAGAGGCAAAGGGAAACCCTAATTGGGAAAAGGCCATGAACGAAGAGATAGATGCATTGAAGGAGATGGACACTTGGGATTTGGTTCCAATGTCACCGAATCAAAAGGTAATTGGTTGCCGATGGGTATATAAAGTTAAAAGAAACTCAGATGGATGAGTTTGCAGGTACAAGGCAAGATTAGTTGCCAAAGGATGCTCACAAACTCATGGTATAGACTATGAGGAAACATTCTCACCAGTTGCAAAGATGACTACAATCAGGACATTGACAAGTGTAGCTGCTGCAAGGAATTGGAGACTCCTCCAACTTGATGTGAAAAATGCATTCTTAAATGGTTGGATAAGTGAAGAGGTATACATGTCACAACCACCAGGTTTTGAAAAACCTAATCATCCATCTTATGTTTGCAGACTTAAGAAAGCATTGTATGGATTGAAACAAGCTCCAAGAGCTTGGAATTACAAGTTGGTTACATATCTTCAAGATCAAGGGTTCAAAGCTAGCAGCTTAGATCCTTCTCTATTCATCAAAAGGGATCACAATGAGGTTATCTATCTATGTGTATATGTAGATGATATTATTGTGATAGGTGATGATCTAAATGGCATTCAAAGGATCAAGAGACACATGCAAGAGGAGTTCAAAATCAGTGACCTAGGTGAGCTCACATATTTCCTAGGTATGCAGGTGATATACACAGATGAAGGAATGTATTTGACTCAAAGAAGATACATTCAAGATCTTCTTCTCAAGTTCAAAATGGAGAACACTAAACCTGCAGGTACACCTTTGGAGATGAATCATAAACTTAGTGTTTATGAAGGTGAGAAAATTGAAGACATTAAAGAATATCAAAGCTTGGTAGGTAGCTTGATATATGCTACTCATACAAGGGCAGACATCTCATATAGTGTGGGAGTGCTTAGTCAGTTCATGCACTCACCGAGAAGATCACACATGGATGCGGCTAAGAGAGTACTTAAGTATCTCAAAGGTACAATCAACGAAGGTATATTCTATCCTTACTCTTCAGATTTGGATATCAAAATCTACTCAGATGCAGATTGGGCAGGAGCTAAGGATGATAGAAAAAGTACATCCGGTTACTTAGCATTTGCAGGTTCAAAGCTAGTGTCATGGAGTTCTAAGAAGCAACCAACAGTTGCTTTATCTTCAACTGAAGCAGAGTACAAAGGCTTGACCATAGCAACTCAAGAGGCAATATGGTTAAAAGCATTGTATACAGATTTGGGACTTGTGAGTTCCAAACCTCACATATTTGGAGATAATGTAAGTTCCATGCATCTAGCGGCAAATCCTATTTTCCATGCGAGAACCAAGCACATAGAAGTCCATTACCACTTCATCAGGGAGAAGCTCATGGCAAAGGAGATTGACATTTCTTTTGTTCCGACTAAAAAGCAAGTAGCAAATATGATGACGAAGGCACTTGATGGAATAAAGCTCTGTAGATTCAAAGCTATGACAAGTATTCAACCTATCAGAAAATGAAGACTCAAGCATACTTTAGCTTGAGGGGGAGCTATTGGAACATCAAGCTTACACTATGCTTGAGGTGGATTTGATCTACATCAAAGGCTATCGCGTCGAAAGAATATCCGTTGGAGAGTTCTTTTTCATATGCTCATTTATTGTATTTTTTTGAGAATATTTTGATGGCTCATTTACCGTTGTAAAAGCCTTGAGTTGTACACATGTAAAGGTAGAAAGATAGAGCCCAAATCCCACGAAATTTTGGTGGTTGAAGTTGCATTCAATCAAGCAAATCAAGTCACCTAAAAGTAGATCAATCAAGATCTTCACTTTTCCTAGATTGTAGGAAAGTGAATTGATTCCCTCCAACAACCATTCCCACCTTCATTTGAACTCAAATTCAAATTGTAAAAGTCGTGGAACACTCCTAGAGGCTATATAAGGAGTTGAAATCACTTGTACATTACATGGAAGCAATATACATACACTTGTGACCATCATTGTCTTGCTCCTTCAATTTTCTACATCATCTTCTTCGCCAATAGTAATCTTGCAGAGGCTGCTGCTCTCTCGTCAGAGCTGCAAATTGAGTGCAAGAAGACTCAATGGAAAGCTATCAATGTCTAGTTTATGACTGTAGATTTTGAAAGCATTTGGTTTAGCAAATTTGGAGAAATCTCAGTTTTTCTGCCTCGGGGTCAATCTCTGCATATTCCTGAAAAATAGGAAGTACCACCGGTGAATGTCACATTCATTCCTATAGCATATTTTGCTTATTCCTTATAATTTTGTGCATTCCATACACTCAACTCTATGTATATCACTCCCATAAAAGGACTTTTTCTAATTGTAATACTGCTGGTCGCTATGGGCATTTGAAGTTCATTGTCTCTTCCATAGATAGTAAGTTTTTGAGCTAGTCGACCCGCGAACCTATCTGTTTTGTATCGAATCATTCTCCTTGATGCTCCAAAGTACATAGTGTGTTTCTTTGCACTTATAGCATGCCTATAAGGTCTATTTGAGTCTCCATAAGCTCAAGGGCTGGTCTTGTGCCGGTTGGCTTGACCAAACTTCGTCGCTTCAAAACGCATTTTTCTACCTTCGACAAGCTTCTCCAAGTTCTTTCATTTCATAGGGTCTAGGGTTACAAATCTCAGTCGGAATGCCATTAGGGAAGTCAAGCGGTATCACTCGCTTCTGAACTAAGGTTCCAATCTACAAGGAGCCTTGTCTAAGATTTAGGTCCACTGAGTGATCGTATAGCCAATCTTGGCCAAGGATTAGGGGTTCTATCAGGTCGTCATCATGGCACACTAGTAGCTTTGCTGTCATAGTCACTTCGTTTATGAGGATAGGAAGATCCACCTCACCCATGCAAGGGGTTTCCATGCCTCCTAGCCCTATGAGGTATGCCTCAATTGGCCGCATTTCTATTCCTCAATCCTTATAGTGGGACCATCTAATCACACTAGTCGCAGCACCTGAGTCAATTAAAGCCCTGAGCTTTTGGCAAGGGTTGCCGTGCTCTAGCCTAACTGTAATGAATGGTCTCCTGTCCACTATGCTAGGATGAGTGGTTGACTTTACTTGACACATGGCCATGGGATATCTGGGTGATGTTTCCAGATGATTATAATGTTCTCTCCCTAGTCCTTGTCTTCTTAACTTCATGTGCTTAATGCGTTCTATAGCTTCTGCTTGAGCTTCAGCTCGTATTTTATTTTCTTTCTCCTTACGCTTCTTTGCCAGCGTGAGTCGTCTAAGCATATCCTGAGTAAGAGGTTCCTGATATAGCGTGACTCTACAGCCACTGATGTAATTAGGCATTATATCTCCTTCTAAGGTGGCTAATTGTACGGCTCCACTTGTCGAGAGTCTGTTAACGATCATAGGTCCATAACCTCGCTTTTCTAACTTCCGTGCGTGTTGCTTTAGCGTATATACTAGAACTAAATCTCCTTCTTTAAGGCCTTTATCTTTCACGTGTGCATCAAAATATGCTTTCTGTCGCTTCTTTGCCGCGTATATTCCTGCTGCTGCTTTTAGCCTAGTTTCTCCTAATCGTTCCAAGTCCATTATTCTTGCTGATAATTCATGGCCGGTCCACTGATGTTCTTTTGCAACCCTAAGGGTCGGTCTCAAGAAGTCCAAAGGAAGCACAACATTCTGATCAAAAACCATTTGAAAGGGAGTTGCATTGAGTACGGCCTTGTAGGCCACTCGATATGCCCAAACAGCGTGGTGTAACTGTTTGTCCCAATCTTAACGTTTGTTGTTCACGAGTTTCGTCAGTACGTTACAAAGGATCTTGTTAGTGCTTTTAGCCTGACCATTGGCCTGAGGATGATATGGTGCGGATTTCTTGTGAATCACCATAAAATCCTGTAACAAATGTTCAATGACTTGGTTTAGAAAGTGAGTTCCTCGATCGCTCACTAACTCTATAGGAAGTCCATATCTCGAAAAGACATTTTCAAATAAGAATTTTGGAGTCGTGCGTGCATCATTCTTTTTCGTGGCTTTTGCCTCTACCCATTTGGTGAGATAATCTGTGGCAACAATAATGTATTCAGCATGTGTTCCTTTTGCAGGGGGGTTAATGGGTCCTACAAAGTCTATGCCCCACTTAGAAAATGCGCGTCTGCCCATCATGGGTTTCAATGGCATTTCATCTCTGCGAGTAGGAAACTGAGTTCTTTGGCACACATCACATCTCTTTACATAGGTATGTGCATCCATGTGAAGAGTGGGCCACCATAATCGTGCAAAGAGGATGGCTTTGATTATCCTATCTGGTCCGAAGTGACCTCCTGCAACACCTTGGTGTGCAGTCTCTAGTATGCTCAGATAATCGCTTTCATGAACACATTGTCTTAAGTATCCATCTCGTCCTCTTTTGTATAGATTATCGCCAATAAGTGAATAGTCTTGAGCTTCCTGCTGTAGACTGCGTTGTCGTGCTAAGGTCATTCCTTGAGGGAATGTTTTCGTCCTCAAGTATGTCATTAAAGGTTCACTCGAGTCTGGTGTGAGATACATGTGATATAATGTAGCATGTTCTACAGGTGGTCTTTCACAACAAACATGGCATTCTTTACACAACTTTTAGACATTTGCTTCCATCGTAGGCCAATATACTCCTAGTCTATGCAGAGTCTATAATGTTCGATGTTTCGAATGATGTTGCTTTAATGCACCTATGTGTGCTAATTGCAACCAATTCGCATGTTCTTATTCATCTACACAACAAGCAAGAATCTTTTGATTATCCTATTTATATATGGTTCCTGCTATGATTTGGTATCTCTGGGACTTGGTAATCCCTCCTTCTTTGATCTTTATCCTAGGATTTTTGGGTCCATACGTGAGAATAGGGACTATCGGCTTAGCCCATTCTGGTGCTATCTCAAGGTTAAACAAGTATGCATCTGGTAAATCATCCACTACTCCTTGAGGAGCTTCTCTTGAGGTTAATCTTGAAAGGTGGTCAGCTCTGAGATGTGTCTTTCCTTTCCTGACTACTACTTCAAAATCATACTCCATGAGTAATAGAAACCAACGTATTAGTCGTCCTGTGTTACATGGCTTGTTGACTAAATACAATAGGGCTTGAGGGTCTGTAAAGAATTTGAACTTGTTTGCCAACAAATAGTTTCTGAACTTCTTTACTGCGTAGATCATTCCTAATCCTTCTCGTTCCGTAGTGGTGTAATTTCTTTCTGCTACGTTCAATTGTCTGTTCGCGGACGCTATGGGGAGATCTATGTTACCTTCATTCGTGGGTTGTGCTAACACACATCCTATGGCATAGTTGGATGCATCCACATGTACATGGAATGGCTTACTCCAATCTGGTGTTGTCAATATAGGTGCTGAGCACAAACGTCGTTTGAGTTCGTTGAATGAATTCTCACATTCACCTGTCCATTCAGAATGAGTCAAAAGAGAGTACAAAGGCTTGGCTATGATTGCATACATGTGTATGAATCTCCTATAATAACCGCAATGGCCCATAAATGCCTGTACCTCTTTCACATTAGTTGGTCTTGGTAATTCTGCAATTACTTTTACCTTTTCTTCATGTGTAGAGATTCCATTCTTTGACACAATGTGTCCTAAAATTTTGCCTTATCTGACCATGAAAACACATTTTTCTGGGTTCAAACAAACCTGATATTCTCGACATTTGTCAAATACTTCTCTTAACTCAGGGATATGCGTCTGTCTTACATTTGAATATGCACATAAGTCATCGACATAAACTTCCAAATTCTTGAGTAAGAATTCCTTAAAAACATGACACATGAGTCGCTGGAAAGTAGCGGGTGCATTTGTTAAGCCAAATGGCATTACACGAAATGCAAATATGCCCCATTCAGTGGCAAAAGCCGTCTTGTGTTGGTCTTCTGGAGCAATGGCTACTTGATTATAGCCTGAGAAACCATCAAGAAAGCTAAAAACTTCCTTGCCCGCAACTCTTTCCAATAAATGTTCTGTGATAGGAAGAGGATAACTATCTCTAATCGTGGCGGCATTAACTTTTTTAAGGTTAATACACACACACAATTTTCCATTTTTCTTGGGCACTACCACCATGGGGGATACCCATTCGGTATGCTCAATTTCGTAAATGAATCCTGCTTCTATCAAGCGATCTATCTCCTCTTTAATCTTCGCAGCGTAATTATCATTGTACATATACGGTTTCTGTTTCGTGGGTTTTGCATCTGGAGTCATAGGGATTCTATGAGAACATATATCTGGATCTACTCCTTTCAAATCTTTGTAACTCCAGGCGAACACATCTCTATATTCGCGCAATAGGGCAACTAATTCTTCTTCTTCTTCATTTGTCAAATCATGCCCTATGTATGTACATTTTTCTTCTTCTCCTTCTATGGCAACTATTATTTTCTTGTTTTTCTTTCGATTATCATATGCTTTTCCAATGTCAGCTTTTCGTTCGGCATTCGTACCATGATTCTTCTATCTTCTATTTCATACTTTTTGAAGTTCTCGGGTACTTCAAACAAGGATTCTTCTGTTTCTGACATGGTTTCTTTCTTCTTTCTTTTCTTGCCTTCACTCTTGCTAGTCACTTGAGTGGCTATTCTCACATCATTCATAATTTCTTCATGGTTCTGAGGATGAGTTTCTACTTCGAAAAAATATTCTTCTTCTGATGCAAAGGTTGGGTCCATAATAATTCACTCTAAATCGAAATCACTCGCATCCTCAAATGCATCAGTGTTCGGTTCACGCTCTTCTAAGACTGAATCGCACATGATTGGCTCTATCTTGAAAAGTGAGATATCATAGCCATCCTCGTCACAGTGGGGTATCCATTGTTCCTCATTGATGGCTACGTCCATGGTTGCTAGGATTTCTGCCCATCCATGGGGTTCGAATTCTTCGTCTGGCTTCCAACCTTTCTTCCTCTTGTTTTGCAACTTTTCACATCCATAGATGAGTGTCCTTCTGCAACCATGAGGGGTCTGACTCCAAAGAGTGTACTGATTCTGTTTCTACTCGTGTCTTATGGATGGTATTCCATTGTATTGGGGGTACGTCCCGATGTGAATAGTCTTTAAGATTGACTTTAGTAGTCACTCCTAAATTTTGCAAGTACAAAGAATTAGCTCCCCAATCTTGTACAATTTGCAACTGACGCATAAATGGTCATCCCAATATCATCTCATAAGCATGATTTTTCGCAAAGTCACAAATGGCGAAGGTATGCTCAAACTCCACACCACAAGTGGTGAGAGATATGCCTTCTAGTAAGCCTAATGGTTTCTCTATGTGTCCATCAGCCATTTGTAGCTTCATCCTGGTAGGTCTGAGTGTTGGCTTATCCCAACGTTTCCATAAAGCGGTGGTAGCGATGGCTACTCCGGCTCTTGAATCTAAGATGGCTCTCGTGGTGTAGCCCTGATGGGTTATTGGAAGATACGTGTTACCTTCCTCTCCTTCACTTACATCTCCGATCTTTTCTACGGGTATCTCTGGTACCTTCTTATGTGATCCTATCTGAGAGGAAGTTGTAGCAAGCTCAGGGAATTGATTTGCTACATGTTTCCACAGTTCTAGTTTTACCTTTAACAATTCCTACAGAGTGAGATTACACTGTACTTTAGCGTTCTTGATTACTTTCGTGTTTCTAGGGATTACTGATTCTTCATTCCTCACTATTATCGTGGGTGCTCTCATGATAATAGACTTAGCTTCCCAAGGTCCTGTGAACTGAGGTAATTCTTGTAAAGAATTAGATTCAAAACCTGTATGTTCACTCCGTTGTTCTTCCTCTACATCATTGTAAATAGAGGGGATGTCTTGGGGAAATTGCTCCTGCAAATCGTCTATTTCTTGAATAGGAGGATGAGTTCCTTGTTCTTTGCTCCATTTCTCTTCTTGGATTTCTCTCAAAAATTCATGTGAATATTTATGTATGGAAGACAAGTTGTCTTGACTTTCTGTATTAGGTACTTGAGACAGGGATGGTGCATTCCTTTCCTGTGTCTGTGGGACACTAAGATTCCTATGCTGATCCTTTTTCTCTTTGCTTTCTATCAAGTATTCTAGCCTCTCCATTAGTCCTTGAAAGTGTAGTTCAGGTTTTGCCATGTTATTCCAATTAAGATATCTAGAGGCTTCGAACAAAGCTTGTGCTAATTCTACCATCTTCATGCAAAGTTTAGTTCTCTCTATTTCTAGATCTGCTCGAGGGTAGTTTTTACTCATTTCCACTACTTGAGTTCCTTCTTTTATTCTAGCCTGATATGCAAGAAACATCATGTCTAGGTTTTCAGGTATGGGTTCCGCTAAAACTGATCCTGATTTCTGAGCTGGGTTCTCTTGATTCAATTCCTGTGAAGTCAATTCTAGAATTTTGGCTCTAGATTCTTTTAAACTTCCTTCCAACTCAATTATCCTTTTACTCCATTTTCTCTTAATTCTTTCTCTGGAATCTTTCCAAGATTTCGTTTTTTTACTGCTAGATTCTGCAACTTCACTAGTTCCGGATACTTTCTCTTGATTAAGTTGTTGGTTCTGTAAGAGCGCCTGGGCTCTAGTTATAGCTTGGATAGGCACGTAGGTGGGGTTGGATCCATCTGCGTTGTTTACAATACATATCACGTTGATCGGTGTCACATTTGAAGCGTTAACTGGGTTCTTAGGAGAATCTTTGATTATGTGCTCTTTGCCACAATCGGCACAAAAGCCTTGTATGATGTAATATTGAGACCGTCCTGCTATCGGAGGATGTGGACAATCCTTTATGAAATGATCTCCTTGGCACCTAAAGCATGGTCCTCTAGGGCCCTGTGGTCTTTGTTGTCTCAATTGGGGCCGTGGATTTGGGTTTGTGTACATCACATTAGCATAGTCTGGCTCCCAACTAGGTTCCACTGGTGGACTATCATAATGATATGTCTCCACATGTTCTGGTGACTCTGTGTAATATGCGGGTGGACTATCTACATGAGTAGAGTCAAAACTATTTGAGATCGGGTCACTCTCTGTGATCAAAGGTGAAGAAGGCACTAAGGCCCTACTTAGGTTCTCTTCTGCAGCAGCGTATTTCACAGAGGTGACATTCGCTGGTGGGGGTGGCTGCTGAGCTAAGACAGGTTGAGGTCTCTATTGAGCCTCATATGGGTAGTTCTGAGGAGGCCTATAGTAATATGGCTGAGCATTGTATTGGCCTTGATACCTACCTGGTTGCGGGTATGCTTGCGAGTAGTTCTGTCTCACTGCTTGTTTGTTGTATGGGCAGTCCTGAGCCGTATGATTTGTGTATCTTCTCTCAATTGTACAGTATTGACCACTAGGGTTGGCTTGTGGTTGTGTTGCATTGGGACACACATTCGCCACATGATTTCCACCACAAGTGTAACAACGTACGTTAGTTGTTAACTTGGGCACCTGTTTACTAGAAACTCCTAGCTTTTGGGCCACTTTTTCTGCTAGGTCCTCTATCGAGTTAGTTAATTTCGTGGATGCTAGAGAAGAACAATCCGAGTCCTTGTAGACTTTTGAGAGTTCCAACTCGTCTCCTAAGTTGTCCTCAATGTCTATGCATATTCTTACACATTGCTCTAGCGTTCTGGGTTCTTTTAAGTACACATAGCAGCGTAGTTTAGAGCTCAACAAGCCGTCTAGAAACAATGACACTTGCTTGGCTTGTGAGGGTAGCTCTTGCATTGGACATCTTTCAACGTATTGTCTAAACCTACGTCTTGCCAGTCTTACTGTTTCCTCAGGGGTCCGTTTGAAGCTATGAATCAGCGAAGACGTGTCATATCTAATCCCACTTTTAGAGAATTCAGTGATGAATGACTCTAAAAAGTGATGGATGTCTCTAAATTGCCTTTGTTGCAATGGCTGGAACCAAGTTAAACCTGTGTTCTTTAACGTTAGTCCAAATGCATTGTATTGCGTGAACATGTCTTCGACTTGCTTGGCTCGTAGCACTTGCTTAAATTCCGCTACATGGTCACAGGGATCTCCTGTCCCATCAAAATAATTTTTCATGGACTTTACTAACTGAGTGGGTCTCAGTACTCTTGCATGTTCACGTGGTCTAGGTAGAGGAAAATCATCTCTACCACCTCGTATTCCATGATCTCTTTGTCTATCCGCTCTATTAGTGTCCGTGGTTGTTCTATCTCTCCCTATGGGTTGATTGAAGCTTACTTCGGGTCTCTCTTTGTTCTTTTCTCTTTGCATGCCATGGGCTGAGGATGTTCCTGCCCCTTGTTGGCTCGCATTTACATTTGCTCGAGATGGAGGGAATACTAATTCACCTCTCCATGTGTACGTATCTCTAGCGTGGTCTGGCATCACAAAGACTCTTTCTGAAGTCTCATCTAGGTATACAACCTTTCCAGGTGTATCCGGGCCCTTGAACTTGTAGATTATAATGGAGCCTACCTCACTAGCTTGTTCTGTTCTGTACCTCCAAAATGCTTCGTCAGTTTCTTTATTTACAAACAACTCTATGCTTCTGTTGTCCTGAGAGGTCCATTATGGAACTAGTACTCGTGAGAGTACAGATTTCCCTCTAGGTGTCCTAGGTTCTTCTAATGGTTCCTTTCCTTGAGATTTTGATTCTATTTCTAACTAAATCACGCCAAACTCATTCGTATTGTTTGGCTGCCTACTTAAGATATACATCGTTCCTTCCTTGTCTATGTACACGTCTCGCTCTAACTTCACCACTGGACGTTCCAATCCAATGGGTTGATCGGGGTTATGCATTTGCACCACTTGTCTTCTCAAACCATCCTCATAGATGCAGGCACCTAATTGGTTGGTTCGCAAAAACTCCAATTGAGTCCTATAGGGTCCTTCAGGTCCTTCTAAATATGCAACATTCGACCCTCCTTCTGGTCTGTCTGTGCTAAATGCCATTTTTGATTCGCTAGTATCTGAGCTCTCGTAGGGATAACTAGTGTTCAATTGTTGAGCCCACGATCGTGCAGTAGTTCTTACACTCGCCTCTGATGATCTAAGGCTTCGTCGGTCTGACTTACCTATGTGTTTGCCCGATCTAAGGTTCATTAATTTTCTTCCTTGTACACTCAGTACACACTCAGATCGACAAACATTCTTTGTTATTACTTTCTTGATTCTTTTTTAGATTTCTTAAGATTCTTGTCTTGATGTATGCGTCAGGAATTCAACTTTCTGTGGTACTTTGAGTTCTCGTTCCGTCAGACTTATGTTCTTTCCTTTAGGTTTTCGTATCACACACCCTTATCTTTAGTCTTAGACTTGATAAATTTAATTCTCTTGAACTTGGTGCGTTCCTATCGTCTTGAATCCACAATGCTAACGTTTATCCTAAGCTAAAAATTGACTAAGGGGGTTGAGTAATCTTCCAACCTCGAGTCAGCTTTTCTGGTTGCTCTGATGCCCAAGAAGCCGCACTTCCCAAGCTTTATGCCCTTCATTGCATTGCTTTGGTTGCCCTTGATTGCCTTTGCTAGACCTGGAAAAATCCAATATTAGACCAATATCACAAATGGATGATCAAGCACTTGAGTTTATACACTTTGAAAGTCCCTTAACTTTTGGCAAAAATTCTCTTCCCAAGGTCCCTTTTCTTTCCTAGTCCCACTGATGTTCAACCTCAAATTATCTTATCTAAAAATCAACGTATTCTTAATGAAAAAAACAGTTGACGTCACGTAGTACTCATCAAGAGCTTTCTAACGAGCTATTAAGCTCAAAAAACGGACTTTTGATGAAAAAGATATGACCGTTCAGGCCCTAGGGGGTAAAAACTGACAAACAGGTTTCTCTTCAAATATGGGCTAAGGGGTCTCCTAAGAGTCTAATCACCCAAAAATTTCCCAAAACTAGCCCCAAAATTGATCAAAAAATCAAACCCTAAAATTTGCGTTTGGGTGAGCAATCGGGATGGTCTGAGATGATCGGGATGGTCTGAGATGATCGGGATGGTCTGAGATGATCGTGATGGTCTGGGACCGTCGCGATGGTCTAGGCAAACCGTCGCAATGGCGTGTGCGTGAACCGTCGCGATGGTCTAAAGTGCACGGTCGCGATGGTCTAACTGTGAGCAATCGCGATGGTCAGGGTGAGGCGTCGTGATGGTCCGACTGAGTGAACAATCGTGATGGCATCAGTCAACGGTCAATGTGAACCGTCGCGATGGGCCGAAGTGAACCGTCGCGATGATCACAGATGCGATGGCGTGAGCCAATCGCGATGGTCCAAAATTTGAGCTGTCGCGATGGTGTAAGGGTCTCGTCGCGATGGCGTGGCTAGTGAGCAATCGCGATGGTCTAGCTTGCCACGTGGCACTATCGAGGCGATGGCATGGGCCAATCACGATGGTGTGGGGTCGACGAGATCGTCCCGATGGTCAAGGACCGTCGCGATGGTTCAAGTGAACCGTCGCGATGGCGTGAGACCGTCGCGATGGTCCGACCGAGCCGTCGCGATGGCGTGAGCCAATCGCGATGGTGTGACACAATCGCGATGGTCTGAGACCGTCGCGATGGTCCACCAAAATGCAAATTTTTGAGATGCGTCTGTGGATTCGTGCATACGCTTGTGTCGCCTACCTCGTGGTGTGGTCCCTTACCAAAAATACCGAACTTGGCAGACCATCGCGATGGTCTGACACACTCGGCAGATTTTTGACAGAAAGTGAATTTTTACCTTTCCCAAGCTTTCCTGATGCACTGGAGCTCTGTACCTGCAAGAAAAGTCAAAAACACACAAGTACACACAAGGACAAAAGCTCTCTCTCTCTTGCACATGCACAAATGAGGGGAAATGAGGAGAATGGGTGGATATGGCGAATTTTCTGATTTTTTTTTGGAGATGAAGATGATGATGCGGTGATGAAGATGGAGTGTGGGGGAGGTGAAAAACACTAAAAACTAACTAAAAACAACAACAAAAAACTGAAATTTTTACCTTCCAACGCCACTTCTCGCTATACTCTTACCATCACACATTCGTCCTAGACTCGATCCCCGGCAATGGCGCCAAATTTGGTGTTGCTCTAGCACAATGGTGAGAACCACGTTAAGAAGCTCCACCTCCTTAATGTCAATCCGCGGAAGAGATAGGAGTGATATGAAGATCGTGGATGTAAGATGAAGTGAGAGTGAAGGTGAGAAGCATAGAGATGCACACACACATACACACACACCACGAAGAGACAAGCAAGACACAATGGAAAGTGAGAAATCAACTCTATTACTTAAGAACACTCTTACAAGCTCAAAATAGCTCTAAGCTCTTCTCTACTCACACAAGCTAACCTCAAAAATGAGCTCTCTAGCTCTTTTTATAGTTTCTAGACTAGTTTTGACCGGTTTCACATCTAGTGACCAGCATAGTTAAAAAATAGGTCCTAAGTGCTATTTGAAAGGGTAAACGGTGTCTAAAAATAACCAAAATTGATATGCTCATTCTACCTAAGCTCCTCCAGCTCGAGGACTCCTCAGATTGCACAAAATGGAGCTAGAAATTAAGAAAGGGTTTTTCTATATTACATATGTTACAATAGTGATAAAAATCACTATTGGAGGTTTTTGAAAAGTATTTTAAAACATAATTCTTTGAAAAAAAGATCCGACTGACTCCGTGCTCTGTCTTTACATGCTTCCGCGTCTTCTATGCCTCTGGCTGCTGCCAACACTCTTGTATCGATAATTATGAAGGATTTTGCGAGACATTTAAATCCGATGATCTCTCTCACTTAACTTACCTTTAGTTCTAAGGTTGTCTCTCCTCTTGATTGCAATTAATTTGTCGCCCTCGAGTTATTGTTATATTTATTTAGACCTACATGGTCTACCATTTATCTAGCTACATTGGTCAAGGACCCTAGAGAGGTCAAGGAACAAAGTCTACGATCCATGATCAATGCAGGTAGACCAATGGTACACGATGTCGGCCTGGGTCCAATATAACTGATTTGCTTTATTATAATTTTAGAATGATCTTGATAATGTTTGAAGAATAGGGCCCATTTCAATTCTAATCAAGAAATTTGATGTAATTTGTGGGAACTCAAACTTGATGTAGTTTGTGGGAGCTCAAAATTGATTTATTTTGTGGGATCTGAAACTCCAATTCACTGAGTTTTGGTTTTTTTTATCTTCTTTTTCCCACATAGTGTCTTGCAATTAATCCCACAACTTCTAGTGGAGTGCTTGGAATTCCACAACAAGAATGGACCCATCATTGATCCCACCACTTCCAAAATCCAAAACATGTTGTTGTGATGTTGTTTTTGTGGAAGATGCTATTCAACCATTACTTTCATGTACTAAGGAGACATCTATTAGCTCCAAAGACATGTATGACATTTTGCTGCCTCTTTTTACACGTGCACAATCTAGTGCTTGTCTTGATGAGGCAACTTCTCAACCTTTATAGGTTTCATGTGATGATGTAGGTCATTCCATTTCTAATGTAGATTTACATGATGCCCTTATTGATGAGAGAGATGATATTGAGGAGGCAAAAACTATGCCAAAATGGCTAGTGCAGACTTTGTGTGACAGCAAACTAGATGCATCTTTTTCATATCATACTCGTCCAAGATCTCATAGTGCCTCTTTTGCATCAGATTGCTATGCTATGGCTGCCTCTAGTCTCTCTGATGAGAACGAGGCTCTCTCGTTTGATGAAGCACAAAATGAGGAAAATTGGATGGCTGCTATGGAATCATAATATCATGCAATCATAATATGATGCAATCATGAAAAATGGTATCTACTCTTTATGTGACTTGCCTCCTAGCAACAAGGCCATCGACACTAAGTGGGTACAAGCTAAAGTGTAAGCGTGATGGAACAATTGATAGGTATAAGGCTAGGCTTGAGGCAATGTGTTATGGAGAAGAAAGAGGCATTGATTTTGATGAGACCTTTGCACCTACATGCCAAATGACAATTGGTCATAACATCTATGCACTTGAATCTCAGCATGGTTGGAATGCACATAAGCTCGACATCAAAAATACACTTGTGAATGGTGATTTGCATGAGGAAGTGTATCTTGTTTTAGCCCTGTGTCTTTGTGCACAAAGGGCATGAAAACTAGGTGTGTAGGTTAAAGAAGGCATTATATGGTTTAAAGCAAGCACCACATGCTTGGTACAAAAAGATACATGTCTATCTCATTGCACATGCTTTTGAGAACAATCCAACCAAGGGCATCTTATATGTTAATCATACTAATGATGTGCTTCTGATAATTGTTCTGTATATTCATAACATGCTGCTCACTGATCCTCATGAGAAGCATATTGATCATTATAAGGCTAATCTGCATGCCTCATTTGAGATGTTTAATTTAGAGAATTTGCATCATTATTTGGGCAATCATTTTATGCAAGTTGATGAAAGAATACCTTTGTGTGAGATGAAATATAGTGACACATTATTGCATCATTTTCGCCCTATTTCCACTCCTATGGAGATAGGTTTATCATTGAGTTTTCATGATGGTGGAGATGCGATTGATGTTGTTCTCTATCAATAGGTTATTGGATGCTTGATTTACTTATGCATTACTTGGACAAATATTCAGTTTGCTATCTCACAAACGAGTAGGTTTATGCATTGCCCAAGTGTCAAGCATTTGTAGGCAGTTAAGCCCATCTTTTCCTACGTATGCAACTACTTGGATTGTTTTATCCTAAGGGGGGATAACTACTGCCAGATTTATATGTTTTTTGTGACTCTAATTGGGCTGGTTGCTATGACACTTGTGTGTCCACGAGTGGATTTTGCTTCATGCTTGGTATCTCATGCAGACCTTGGTTGAGCAAGAAATAGCCTACTTTGGCATTTCTAGTTGTGAGGTTGAGTATAGGGTAGCTTTCAGAGTGACTATTGAGAGTGTTTAGCTTAGAAACGTTTTGGATAATTTGGCTATTGGTCAGTCTTCCGCCACAACTATCTTCATTGAGAGTTAGAGTGCATTGGCAGTTGCGAAGAACCCTGTGTTCCATGCTCGCACTGAGCACATCGGGGTGCACTATCTTTATGTTATGGAGAGGTTCTCTACTGGAGAATTCAGTTTTGGATATGTGCCCACACATGAGAAGATTGTAGACCTTTTCACAAAGGCTCTACCTAGGGATGAGTTTGAAGATTTCCATAAAGCTTTGGGTTTACTTCCTTTTGTGGATTCATTCCACATAGCTTGTCACTTCCTTATACATGAGTGTTAGCTCCTCGTTCACCTCATCACTCCTAGGGGGATTAGTTGATATATTTAGGTAGTGATGTGTGTGAACACTCTAGGACCGTCAAGGTAGTTCTTTCCCTATTTAGGAGGTCTCTTTTGTACATTCTAGTGGTAATACATATAGTATTGCGTGTTGTGCTCCAAGCTTCTTCATCTTCCTTGTGTTGTTCATGTGCTTCCATAGACCTCAAACTCCAACATCAACCCATCCATTGGTGACAAGACCCTGATTTTATTGAGCGGGCAAAAAAACTTGGTCTCTATTTTCATTTGAGGGAGCAAGGGCATTAGACATATGAATGCCCGAAAAAGGCAATCTTTTAGCTTGCATAATCAAAGGTGATAAAGATTATTGAGGAAAGTATAACAATTGAGAAAGTAGATGATAGAGGTAAGACCCCTAACTCTACTTTAGGTTGCATGATAACTAGTTCTTTCGCAAAGGCTTTTGTAATTACAATTTTTGGGTATAATTCCTATGGATAAAATCAGATTTTTGATCGATTGAGGTAGTACACATTGCTTTCTATCTTTTAAATTTGTACAAAATTTACAGATACCCCTAAATATGTAGATAATAAGACATGTGGAGATGGCTAATGGATCACTACACTATACGAAAAGATACATTGAAAATCATGCATTTACTTTCTTTGATAGGTCTTTTTCTGGAATTTTTCATGTAATTGAGATGAAACATAGTGATAAAATCATATGCATGGACTGGTTAATTTAAAATTTTACATCAATTGATTGCAAACAAAGAACAATCACTTTAAGGCTAGATGGTGAATCTATCCACATTCTAGGTGATGCATATAATCCTAAACCTATTTTTATTTTTGCTATGTAGATAATTAGAGGTATGCATGATGGTTGTAGAAAATTTGATGTGTATGTGGACAATCTACATGAGGAGGATAATGATGATAGTCTTCCAAATTATGTAGAAAATATTTTGAAAGAATATGCATACTTACTTCCAAAAGACTTGAGTGGTAACCTCCACCTAGGAAAATTGACCATGTCATTGACCTATATCCAGGGAGGAGCACCCATCTAATTTCAGAAGAAGAAAGATGCCTCTTGTAGATTATGCATTGACTATAGGGGGTTGAATAAAAGAAAAATTAAACATAACTATTCACTCCCTCACATAGATGACTTATTGGGTCAATTAAGGGGAGCGAATGTATTCACTAAGATTTACTTAAGATTTGTTTAAACCCAAATTAGGATCAAAAGTGAGGATATAACCAAGATACCTTTCCAAACATGATATGGTCACTACTATTTTATAGTTTTACCTTTTGGATGGAATGCTCTTTCCACATTCATGTGCTTGATAAATAATGTTTTTCATGATTACCTAGACAAACTCATCTTCATATTTCTTGATAATATACTTGTATACTATAAAGATGATCTTAAGCATGCTATATATCTCAAGAAAAATTTGCAAAATCTTACAGAACAAAAAATGTATGGAGACAAGAATAAGTGTTTCTTTGCTAAGGATGAACCTATGTATCTAGGAAGAGTTACATCTAAAGAGGGAATTCATAGAGACTAGGATAAAGTGAAAATGATAGTTCATTGGCCGGTCTCTTAAACTATAAGGAATGTTAGATGTTTTCTAGGGTTGACATAATATGAAAGAGCACATATTAAGGATTTCTCCAAGATAGCTAATCTCCAAACAAAATTGAGTAAAGATAATTTAGGATTTGTGTGGAATGATGCCTCTCCAGAATCATTTGAATCATTGAAACAAAAAGTCATAGAAAATTGTGTTTTAGAAACACCACAAATGCGAAAGCCTTTTGTAGCTGTAGGTGATGCAAGTGGTAGTCAAATAGGATGTGTTTTTTCACATGATTGTAAGCTCATTAAATATGAGTCTAGAAAATTAAGAAAACATAAACTTAATTATCCTACTTATGATCTAAAAATGCTTGTTATCGTACATGCACTTAAGCATTGGAGACATCAACTATTGGGGGTTAAGTTTGAATTGAAAATAGATAATCAAAATGTAAAACAAATTTGCACACAACCACTACCTAACAATAGGAAAAAGCATTGGATTGAATTATTAAGGGAGTATGATTTTGACATTAATTATTTGGTTGGTAAAGAAAGTAAGGTTGCTGATGCATTGAGTTGAACACCTTTATGTAATCTCCTTTCCATAATAAATTATGATTTCCTAAATTAAACTCGAGAATAACTAAAACAAGAATCCTTTTATGCACCTACAATTTTCTACATGCAAATAGGGGCTTAATGTATCAAGAAAACTTTTATTTGCAGAATGCACCTTTGTATTGTAATGATCAATTATGGATATCTTTCGACTCTCAATTAAAAGTTAAAAGATTGCATGTTTTGCATGATGCCCCTATTTTGTACATCCAAGTTACTCAAGGACCTATGTTAAAATGAAATGTTCTTACTTGTGGCGATGTATGAAGAGGGATATTAGAAAATATGTTAGTGAATGTCCGAAGTGCCAACAAGTGAGATCTGAGTTTAAGAGAATGCGTGGAATGCTTCAACCTTTGGATGTTCCAATTTAGAAGTGGGTGTCTATCTCCATGGACTCTATCGCTAAATTACCTATGACCAATGGTAAACATGTACCATATTTGTGGTAGTTGATCAAATTACCAAGATGGCACATTTCCTTCCTAGGAAAAAGAGTCATACTACATTGAATGTTGCAGGACTATTTTAAAAAGAAATTTTTCGAGTGCATGGAATGCTCAAAATCATAACTTTTGATAGAGACTCTAGATTCACATCAAAATTTTTTAGAACAATATTTGAATTGATTGGAACTCTACTTTGTATGAGTACTGCCTCCCATCAACAAAATGATAGGGAAAGCGAGAGGGTTAATTGAGTACTTAATGATATGTTTCATATGTATGTAAATGAAAAGTGGGATAATTGGAGTGAATATTTACCCTTACTTGAATTCACATACAATAGTTGTTGGTGCAAATATACAAGGCTTCAGATTTGCCTTAGCATGGAAAGCAATCTGTGGAAGCACTTGATGGATCATGTGAACCTTAGCTTGTACCACTTGATCAATTACCATTTGTAAACAATTAGATCCATGAAGAATCTTGTAAAGGCCAAAAATCTCGTGGAGTTAGGAAGAACAATAGCTACGAGTTTCAATGGAGGAATAACTCCTAGATGAAGGGAATAAGTTTTAGTTGGATCCAAGTTTGAAATTGATATTCACACTTGAGAGAAGAACTTCTTATAAAAGACTGTTGTAAATCTCGTGGCTATGTGGCCTAGACCATTATCGAAAACAAATTTTGATTATCTACTAAAACTATTGCAACATCCTCATGATACTTCACAATTACACTTGGAACAAATGTTGAGTCAACCACCACAAATTTATGGATTTGAGCATTTCATGAGTTTTCTTTATTGATAAATGCTTCATTGCAAATAGGATTAGTGCATGGAGAGCTCGAAAAAGTTTTGAAATTATTCAAATCATTGTAAACATTGAACCTACTTTTCTATGGCCCAATGAGACACCCTCGTGGATGCGTGGACCACTCTTAGATGTATATATTTTTATTTGGAACTATGTAACTAGACCACTAATCAGAATCACTTATAAAGAATAGTACAAAGAAACCACTAGTCCACTAAAGCACTAGTCTAGGAAGACCACTTCCTCTTTCATAGGCCATCTCAACTAGAAAATCACAAGGAAACCACAGAGGCATAATAATTAAATGTTCACAAACTCACTTTGAAGAAAATCTTATAAAACAGAGGGATTACAAGAAAGGATGGGACCTCCGTACAAAGCACACACACAGAGAGATAAATGAAGTCTAAGAAAATGACTGCACACTCAAATTATGGTGAAATATTGGACCTACATTTTGTTAGAGAGTTATTGAGAAAGGTCGTCTTATTTTTTGAAAAAAAAAAATCAATTCTTAGCATTTTTAATGTCAAAATTTGTCATTGCGCTAAATCTCAACCTTATTAAATTCTCGGATTAAAAGCCTCCTCATCTTACCATTTTGGTACACTACTCCATGGGATATAATCTTCCACCTTTGTCTAAGTTGTTTCTTCAAGTACGTGGTGTCCACACTTTATAAGAGGATAATTGGGGCACATTCTTAGGATCGAGGAGGTTTTTCTCCTCTGTTTTAGCCTCTGTCGGAATGCAAGATTGACATTATCCTATAGCCATAATTATGAGGAATTTGTGAGACATTTAAGTCCGATGACTTTACCTCATTCTCATTCTCACTTAACCTACCTTTAGTTATCAACTTGTCTTTCCTCTTGATTGCAATTAACGTCTTGCCCTCTCACTTAACTTACCTTTAGTTATCAACATGTATCTCCTCTTGATTGTAATTAACTTATTGCCCTCTAGTTATTGTTATATTTCATTTAGACCTACATGGTATACCATTCATCTAACAACTTTGGTCGACGAAACAATTCTACCGTCCTTGAACAATTCGGCTAGACTAGTGGTAGACCATGTTGGCCTAAGTACAATATAACTAATTTCTCGCATCATAATTTTGTAATTATCTTGATGATGTTCGGAGAATAGGGCTCACTTCACTTTCTAATCAAGACAAATTGATGTACTTTGTGGGAGCTTAAACTTCAATTTATGAATTTTGGTTTTTGTTTATCTCCTAGTGTCTTGTACTTGATCCGACAAGTTCTGATGGTATACTCTAAATTCCACAACAAGACTCCACACATGATTGATGCCACGCCTTCCCAGTCGTGAACATGTTGTTATGATGGAGTCAATTTTTTTTTCTTAAGGCTATAATATGTTTCACGCAATCATTTTCCATTTGATCCATAGCTTCAAACTCTTGATGATCGATTCTTCCACTTGTAAGACCCTATCTACATCGTTGCTTTGTATGAATGTAACTTGTTCACTTGACGTAAGCTATAGAAGTGATTTCTGATCGTTCTTGATTTGTGAATCTATATCTTTATTTTCATTTCAGTGCATGCTCCTCACTTCTTCTAAATGTTGGAGTCTGCTTTCTATCTCCTCTATTTTCTCTTCCATCTCTATCTAACTTTAACCTCCCCAAGCTCTTTCGTTCATTTTTTTCTCCTTTACTAGGAGGTTGTGTCTCTTCTTGAGAGTATTGAACTTCTAGGAGCACATCTAAATTAATTTGCAATGCTTGCCCTTGTCATTACAACAGATCGATGGTATACCGAGGTTTTCACCGAGGAGAATGAACGCGGCTTTGTTTGCCGCGACGCCGGTCTAAAGGTCAGTTTGCGCGTCGGTACCAAAGAGTCGATATAGGCGTCGGTATATGCGTCGGTATATGCGTCGGTATATACGTCGGTATAGGCGTCGGTATATGCATCGGTATAAACATCCGTGTATGCGTCGGTAATCGGCTTCTGCTGCGTCGCCTCCTGGGTGTACCGAGGGTTATTCCGATGACACTACTAGGAGTACCGTCACGTATACCGATGACCATACCTGCAAATTTAATGTCCAGCTTAAGTTAAAAAAAAAAATCCTCAACTCACATTTGGTGTTTGCTATGGTTGTAGAAAACTCCTGTCGAATTCTAGAGGGTTCTTCTAAATCACTCCTCAAGCTTAAGCGCTCCTATGCACGTACAAAAATGAAGTATAATTACAGACATTTACGTTGCACATGTTGTATTTGGGATACTTTAGAGTGTACATGATCAAATTGAAGTAGAATGGAGGATAGTAATGGTCCCCCCTTGGCATTGGCTTCACTTTGGTATCTCAATGCAGCTATAAAGCTCTAGAGCTTTATACATCAAGTTCAGTCAGCATCATGCATTTGAATGTCACGCCGCAGTTGAGGTCATACCGTGAATGATGGTCATTTATTGGATGTTAAATCTTGTTATATGAATCTTTTTGTATCAAATTTGATATATGAATTCTTTCCGTTGGCATTGTGATTGATGTCTCTGAGTAATAAAATCCAAAGTATCTCTCTCATCCATGGGATATCACAACAACGTCTTTAGAATGACTATGTAATGTCCTTGTACATTGAGTGGAATCTTTATGTCTACAGCAAGAATATATCAAAGTATATTCTTTCTTGAGATTGAAGTGCTATGTGACTTTGCTCACACATTCGTTCGATGATGCATAATGTCTTTATGTACCAAATTTTTCGATAAGATGCCAAGCGCTTTATTGACTTTGGGAATTGGGCACGCAAATTTTCTTCATTGGATTTGGACACTTTGCATTTTTTCTCTAATCATTCTTCTTGGTTTTACTCGAATTTCTTGAGAGCAAACCATGGTTTTCTCATGATTTTATTCTTATGCCCCTTTGAAGAATGTATCTCAAAATTCAAAAACTCAAAATTGAATGAACAATGTTTTATTCTTATGCCCCTTTGAAAAATGTATCTCAAAATTCAAAAACTCAAAATTGAATGAACAATGTTTTATTCTTATGCCCCTTTGAACAATGTATCTCAAAATTCAAAAACTCAAAATTGTCATGCTTTTATTCTTATGCCTAAAAACTCAAAATTGAATGAACAATGTGTCTTTTCCTATGCCACTCTTTTTGGAAAATATATTGCTTATTGTGGCATGACGAGCTCGCTTGCAGCATATCCTCTGTCTTTTTTAGTGTTTATGCTTATTAAGCAGTTCCCTAAGTCGTGGAAATTAGGTGCATCTTGGGTTTCCATATTGAGCTTTTGTGACTTGGGCATGAAAACCTTCTCTTGGCGTGCAAATTTTCATTGAACTAAAGTGTGATCTACATAAAAAATGATGTGAGTATTTACGATGAGACTTCATGTTTCTTCTAGTTTCTGCCCATTTCAACTTCCATTTCGTGTATTGGTGTGCACATAGAACTTTCTCTTGAGAGGGTTCTTTGAATTTTCATGTAAGAGGATGAATCCCCTCTTGACGAATGCTAACGTTTGTACATATTTTAGGAGATACGATTAAGATTTCCCCCTCCTTGACCAGTTCACAAGTAAATATTGGATCTTCAAGGAGTTATTTTGGAGCCTTTCATCTGATCATCATCTTGTAGATCCTCGAGAGACTTGAATTCATCTCATTTTCTGACTATATATTCCCATTGTAGAGATTACTTTGGCATGCCAATAGTGTGCATTTTCAAACTTATCATTTTGCCCTCTTGGTTTCCGACCTTAGATTGTTGAGAATGCGGGTTCTTTAAGCTAAGCTACAAAATATACCTAGTGCCATTGGAGTAATGACTTTTGGAATTGGGTACCCAAATTTTCTTGATTGAATTTGGACACTTTTGAAAGTTTCTTCTCACCATTCGTCTTGGTTTTTCTTGAATTTCTTGAAAGCAAACTACTGTTTTGTAATGCTCTTATTTTTATATCCCTTTGAAGAATGGATCTTTGGGCATGATTAAGCATTTAAAATTTTATTTACAATTGATCTTCATGAGCATTTTTTTAGTTATCATAGAGCATTGAGCATGAAACTTATACTTTCAATACATGTTCCTAAAAATTGTTAAGGGTTGACCACTATCAAAAATTCTCATAGGACATTTCTCTCTTATGTAAAATCAGGAACTGTCCTTTTTTTCTTTTGATTTATATATTATCTCGTAACAACACATGGGTTCCAATCGGAACTTTCCATCTTACACAATACGTGGCACCATTTGCTATCCCCTATTATGTAGGTGATGGAGTGCTTTCTCTATGAACGATGTGTCCCATAATGAAGGTGTTTAATAGAGTGATGTCTCCACAAGCCTCTTGATAGGGACATTAATTGACAAATTAGGCTTAGCTTGAGCATCCAGTCTATCCTACCTTCTATTTCCCTCTCCCTTGATCTCAATTTACCTTTTCACATTACCTCGGAATTAAAATATGAAAGGATACAAGAGTTTTCTATTCTCACCCCTGCAAGTTTTGTTTCCACACCTATCTGGAAATGAGACTCATATGGAAATCATTATCATAATCAGTTGAATTAAGAACATCAACTATAAAAGTCCTTCTTTTGATGGGTAATGACACTTCCATCGTTCTGTTACTCGATTGCACGTTTGTAGAACTTAAACTAGATCCAACGAATTTGTTTTTTTCATGTTCATCAAGAGAATGCCCTTTCTTCTCCCATCAATCTAAGAGTTTTATCATCATGTAAAATTCACGACATAGAATAACATTTAGTGAGTTTTAAATTTCAACTCTCTCTTGTTCCATGTTTGGAGCATAACACAAAACAACTAAGAAGGGATTTGGGTTTCCAAAACTTGCTACCACCCATCTATGTTGATGATATGTGGCAGAGCCTATGAGGGATAAAGACGTATGGTTCTTAAATCCCATCAATATGCCCCCAATACCACGAGGATCGGCCATGGCGATCCATTAGCGAATTCAAGAGGTCTTCACCATCGATTTCATCTATTGAACATCAAGAAAATTCAAAAATGATTTTTTATTTTTTTATTTTAGCCAAAAACCTAACAAGCAGTTTAGATGGATCAATGGGCGCTATAAAATTGAAAGAGCGGATGATTATTTCTGATGGGTTTTGCTTTTTGAATTAGGTCTGCCGCAGTATGCATCCCACACATCTTCCTTACTTGCCCCAACTCCTACAGAATCTGGCAGACGGTTGGACTGAAAATCAGAGTTCAGAAACAGCTCAGCTGGAAACAAGTCCTTTTGGGCGAAGCGATTGGATGCTCTGCGGCTCTCTGGAACGCAATCAGAGGGGAAGTCCTGTGGAAAATTTGGCGGGAGCGGTGTGCTCTCAACTTCGGCGACCCTCCCAAGGAGTGGACGATCGAGAAATCTCTGTTCCTCCTTGGCAAGAGGATTGTCAACAGTAAGAAATCCCCCCCCTTCAGGCACCACCAAGTCCTCCTTTTGATCAACAACAAGCTCAAACCCAAGTGGGTCCCGCACGAGGGCGACGAGAGGGTGATCAACCTTCTTTATAATGCTACCTAGGAATCAACCAAGCCTCCCCCGCTTTGTGGGATTTGGGGGGTCCCGTGGGCACTAGTCCCCTTCTTTTGTACCCTTGTTTCTTAATTTAATTCAAGTCCGGGAGAGTAGGCTATTGCCGAACTTCCTTTATATTAAAAAAAAAAATACTCACTTTGACATGTTCTTAATACATGTTCTTATACTCACCTTGACATGTTCTTAATACATGTTCTTATACTCACCTTGACATGTTCTTAATACATGTTGTTAACAACTGTTGAGGGTGGACCACAGTTACAATAGCACGTTTCTGGAATTTATTGAATGACAATAGAGAAATACGAAGGGTTCTCACGATAGGCAACTCAACTAGGTTTTGACTGTGATTAAGCTCATTGTAGGATACAACTAACCTTGATTTGAATGGGTTCTTTGCCTTGGAACCCTTAGCAAGAAGATCTAGAAGTATTCGAAACTTTAACCGTTTAATTATTAGGGTCAATTATGACTGTATTTGTGTCACTACTTCTCTACAATCATAGAGAGAGAATTAAGAATTTCTTTCGACATTATGTTGATTTATCTATGGGGAATCGAATAGAACAACTTATAGATATAGAAAGATCAGGGCCATCTCGTTTGATAGTTCTGGACGGAATTTCTTTGTGAGAATTATTTGGATTTCGCCTTCAATTCGAGTGAGATTGGAAGATAATTCAATGCGTGTTGCACTCAATTCTAAGAGATTGGAAGCCAAAACGTCAATTTTAAAAGGATGATTCCCCTTTGGGATTAGGGAAATGGAGCTTGGTGTATGCTTACACAATTGTGCAGTCTGCTTCTGAATTTAGCACTAATTTGTAGGATGTTCTCTTTCATCCCACATTTATGAACAACATAAGTGTGGATTTAGGCTGTTGCTTCCATGGGACAGTCTTAGAAATGAATAGTAATTTTTATGTTTCTCTTTGGTCAAATGGATTATAATGATGAAAGAATAGTTTGCGGACTTCTTTGTCACATGTATATCGATTGATTGATGTGGCCTCTGTTTTTTCTCTTCAATGACACCTTCGAGTGTCTTGTCAACTTTTATATACATCCTACTAGATCCTTTTTGGGGTTGCGAAGCTTTGTTCCATGGTTCACTTGATAGGTTCTAAGCTTGGGTGAATGAATTCGCTAGGAGATGTAGTGCATGCAACTGATTAGAGACTTTTATGGACCTTTTTCAGTTTTTCTTGAGCTTTTTTTTTATAGATCCTTGACCATGAAACTTATACTATCAATACATGTTCTTAACAATTGTTGAGGGTAGAACACAATCACAATTTCTCATAGGGAATGTCTCTCTTATACCACATGAGGAAGTGTGCTTTTTTACGTTTGATTTGTATATTATCTCATAACAACACATGGGTCTCAATGGGTACTTTCGATCTTACAGAATCCATGGAAGGATGTGCGACGGACTGATTACTCTATTAACGATGTGTCGCAAAAGGAAGGTGTTTAATAGAGTGATGTCTCCACAAGGCTCTTGATAGGGACACTAATTGAGAAATTTGGTTTAGCTTGAGCTGGCTTCCACTCTCGCCTGCCTTCAATTTCCCTCTCCCTTGGTCTCAATTTAGCTTATCACATTCCCTTGGATTTAAAATACGAAAGGATATAAAACTTTTACATTCTCACCCCTCCGAGTTTTGTCTCCAAACTTATCTTGAAATGAGACTCATATGGAAATGATTAACATAATCAGTTGGATTAATCTAAGATAAGAAAATATATTCTTCGGTTATTTTCTCACAACATCCACTATAAAATTCCTTCTTTTGAAGAGTGATGGCTCTTCCATCATTCTGCTACTCGATTGCATGTTGGTAGAACTTAAACAAAAATAATAATAATTTTCTTTTTCATGTTCATCAATAGAATGCCCGTTCTTCTCACATGAATCTAAGAGTTTTATCAGCATGTGAAGGTCACTAGATAGAATAACATTCAGAGAGTTTTAAATTTCAACTTTGTCTTGGTCCATGTTCGGAGCATAGAACAAAACAAGTAAGAAGGATTTGGGTTTCCAAATTTGCTACCACCAATATGTGTTGATGATATGTAGGAGAACCTATGAGGGATAAAGACTTATGGTTCTCGAATCCCATCAATATGCCCACAATACCACGAGGATGGGCCATGGCGATCCAATAGCGCATTCAAGAGGTCTTCACCATTGTTTTTATCATCTTGATCATCAAGAAAGCTCAAAATTGATTTTTAAATTTTTCATTTTTAGCCAGAAGACTATAACAATCAGTTTGGATGGATCAATGGGCCGTAGAAAAGTGAAAGAGATGATCATTATTTCTGATGGGTATTTATTTTTCTTATTGGGTTTTAATTTTCTATTTTCTTTCTGTTTCCTTCATCATTTTTAGTTTGTTCTACCACACTTTGCTTCAAAATGTTCACCTTGACGGGGCTTGCAATAAAGCTCGAAAGTGATCTTGCTATTCTGCTCGCTAAACTTTTTGACATAAGTGTTTGAGATGGCAATCATTGAGCTTTCACTATTTGCCAATCTCGAGATATATCATAGAAGACTTTCATGTATTGAACTTGGGTAAAACCACTAGTGTAATCAAAGACATTGACTTCTTCCTCTGGTGTTCAGGGAACTTCTTCTTTTTTTCCTTCTAATTTCTATAAAGCTTTTCATAGTCTTCCTTAATCATCGTGCTCAAAAGCCAAGCCGCAGACATAATAGAAATAATAGGCAGACTTAGGGTTTGCAAAACATGTTAAAGAAACAATAATGCTTTTTGTTGAGACAGTACAATGAATTGAAAACACACTCACACACCTAACCTCTTAAGCTAGAGGCACTCATCTGTGAGAACTCATAGATACATGTCCAAGAGACTCAAGGCATCAAACCACTTGACTACATTGGCTTGGACAAGGATCAATGTTATTGCTATAGAAAACTGTGCTAAAAATTGTCGTCTGAGGTGATGCCTCGGCGACTAAAATCTTGTCGTTTAACCCTCTAAAATCATCTTCTCGCCATGCATCAAAGTTTGAAAGATTCAGTAACGAGTCATCATGCATCATATATGAGTTAAAATTTATCTATATTCGTTCGCACAGATTCTAGCATCTTTATCAAGAACGCAGTATCTGTAGCGGATAATGTGCCATGTTACAACTTGAATGCGTTGGAGAGAGAGAGAGAGAGAGAGAGAGAGAGAGAGAGAGAGAGTCCATTACATCGAAAAGGCCTTCTGCTTCTATAGGGATAATGAAATGGAATTTACGAGAGAGACGTATGCTGAGCGCTCATGAAGCCGTAAATTGAGCGATGAATACGAGTTCGTCATGGTCTGGCACAACGTAAACTGTTTCTGAGGAATAACCCTCCATTATACTTGAGATGGCCTCATTCATGACAGCGGGACTGACGCGGAACATAGTTACACAGAAGTCGTGGAGGTCGAGTTCTCCTCGACCGTTGGAGTCACCTAGCCTGACCATGTCATGTAGCTCCTCGTCAGACATCTGGGGCAGCCCAAGCAAGACAGTGTTTGACTTCAAGCTCTGGAACGTTATAGTGTGAGAAGAAGGATCTGCAAGTAAGTGGAAACCTTTTGCAAGCTCTTGCATCAGGCCATCCTCACCCAGTTTCTCGATCATTTGTGGAAAGTAGTCCTCGAATTCCACCGCGCAAGCCATGAGGAGAAGTATTTTCCGAATAGAATGGTGAAGAATCGGAATATGGATAGCCAATGAGAACTCAGAGGAGGAAAAAGGTAGCAGCAAGCAAGTGGGTAGCGATACGTATAACGCACTTCCGTAAAAGCTTCTATTAGTGCCGGATTGATATAGCTGATACGGGGCGAGGACGAAGGTGCAAGGAAATGGCTTGCATCCTTCGGCCTGCGACCCTCGCGGAAGCTAAGGGCAAGAGGATCTTCCCAAGGGCGAATGGACTCATGGACTCTTATCTGTCGCAGAATGTGAATGGATAGCTACATATTCCAATTTTATTAATTTTGTAAGAAAACGTTTGCTTGATACGCAAACATGCGATCCCATGTGCTCGATACGCAAGACCAAACATGTGATCCCATGTGCTCTATACGCAAGACCATCTGTTTTGAAAGTGTTGGAGTGATGATGGCAGCTTTGCTTGGAATTTTCTTTTTTCCTCTATCTCGAAAAATATTTTGCTACACTGCCAAGCTCGAAAAATGTCTTCTGGAATCCCATGTACCCCAAAGAATTTCCTCTAATGCCATAATTGGCATACAACTGGTCTAAATTCATAGATAGAAGAATTGGCCTATTTGGAGAAAAAATGAAGGGGTAACAATGTAGAATTTTTCTTAATTCTTTTACATGAGCCACATATTCTTATTAACACATGTTTCTCATAACACTGGTATAGTGTTTTCTTATTTTATGACCATACAATTTTCTTTTGAAGATGATATCCATTGCCATTGGAGGGTCAAGCATCTACGCCCAACTCTAGAATGGGATTTGTCGTGGAGATATGGATATACCTTTATCTACATGTAGATTTCATAGGATTTTACCATATGTCATGAGTAGGTCAAACTTTCGGAAATTCGGTAGCACCATCATATCTAGAGCATGCCCAAACCCAAGGAATGACTTTCTACTTACTTTATTTAGTGGTGCTGTTTTGAGTTAATTACATCGCCGATGATGTAATCAATGTAAAGCCTCCATTCACCTTTTCCGTTGCAAGCTAAGCTGTTCTTGAGAAGGCATCTTACTGACATTGTTGGCATCGTGGACGGTAGATGATGATAAAATTGAAGCTTGAAGTAGCTGTTAGAGTCTTATTTTTGCCACTCAGCTGATGTCTAGATCTACACTATTCCAGTCATTCGTCCGATTTCAGCATCTTTCCAATTTGATGGTTATATTAGTCTCAATAATTTCTTACCTACTCATGATATATGTTGAAATCGTATGAAATCTACATGAGAAGCGTCACAAAAATTTACATCTGAAATGCATCTTAGTTCTTCTATAAGGGAATGGTTAGAGCTCATAGAAACGTTAATCACTCCAAAAACGTATGACAATGGAGAAAACATGTATAAATATATTAGCTAGGGCTCTTCGAGAGGTGAATCGTTTCACTTTGAAAGTGTGAAGGATTATTTAAATTTCTAATGTATGTACACATCATTCAACCTAAAGAATCATTGAAAATTCTAATGCATATACACATCATTCAACAAAAACGTGAGGGAAACATAATCTTTATAACCTTCAACCTGAGGCCTATCTTTCGTAGATAATTAAAAATAAAACCGTCTTTAGATTCTTAATGACAAGATTGGATAATTATATGTGGGGTATAATCTATTTGGAAGCAAGACCAAATGGGAAAAGGAGCTCTAACCAAATAAATTCAAGCACGTATAGAAGCACATAGAGAGACATGATATTATGAATATGTCATTTATGCATCACATAATGTTACTAAGATTGACATTTTTACTCTAAATGCATCATTAATTAAAACATAATATGGTTACCTGCTTTCCCAAAAACTATGTTGATGGGAAGTTTCACGAAGATGTTTGGACATAAAGGAAGCACAAAGGACTTCATGTTACCATAAAGTATAGTCCACGGAGAGAACGCTTGGGAACATTCACGTCGACAATTGTTGAGGCATGTCTATGGAAATTCGCTTCAATGAGGAGGATTAGCAGTAACTGAATCACATCATTTCAATTATAAAGAAAAGAATTGCAAACCCGAAAAGAGAGCATGCATGTATGTAATAAATTAGTCAAAATAAACTAAACAAGAGTGACATTATAACCGAATTTGATATGAATATAATATGCATACATAGGACCATCTTATAAGTAGGTAGCGGCATAACTTTCTATCTTCTGTCTACAAATAAATATTTTCAGTTGAGGATTAAGGAGCACTTGTTAGTACATTACAGAGTTCAAAAAACTTATACATAAGCAACGTATACTTCAAAGAATATCTTCTCTAATAGCATTTGAGTAGTTAAAGGTGAAATCAATTCTCTAGTTTCAATTTGGTCGATGGCAGTTTTAACTTATTGGGGAAAGATTGAAAGGAAACAACTACAAATATTATGTCATATTATCTTCATTTTATGCTCTTCATTACTAATATATATGAGTCACATAGAAGCTGTAGGGTTGATTTCTTATCAAGGTGATATGCATATCTATTTGTTGCTATGTACTCTTAAGGGCATAAAGTGAATCATCCACAACCCTAAAGTACTAAAGTACTCTTAAGGGCATAAAGTGAATCATCCACAACCCTAAAGTACTCTAAAGTACTCTTAAGGGCATAAAGTGAATCATCCACAACCCTAGATTGACACAAGAATCAGGTGGTATGAAGATATCCACGATCGTGGTATGCAACTCAAGTAAGATACATGCACACATGCATGCAAGAATCTTTCATGAACACGAAGATCCAGTATCCAAGAAGCTCACTTCTATTCACAAGACTAGAGGAAAATATAAGAGATAACCATAAAGAATGAGGGCCCTTTTTCTTTTATAGACGATTTAAAAGTTTTAGGTTCTGTTCATCTTCTAATGTCCACCCCTATTTCAAAATAATCTTGAAATCTCATTTGGTGTCCTATTATGTACAAAAAATCCTTGCTAAATTAAAGAGGACTAGAAAATGATTCTCAAGGTCAAGGACTCTTAAAAATGTACAAAAGTGAGGTATAATTAAAATATTGACTTTGACATGCTCTAATTAGGATATTTCTTAGTGCAAATGACCAAAGTGATGGAAATTCGAGAAAATTATGGACCCCACTTGGCACTGCCTTCACTTTGGTATCTCCATGAATTCCCATAGCTTTGATTTGACACACCCCATCCTTCTTTTCATCCTTTACTTCAGCTATATCTATAGTGATTCTCTACTCGAGAAAGTCTTGACTATTCTATTTTCATCGACTTTTAAGAAGTGTGGGCATTGGTGCACCTTGGGTTTGGAATAGTTTCTATATAACTAGATATCACTTTGCATTCCATACGTTTCTTGGAATGGTTTACTTCTTCTTTCTCTAATGTTAGTAGTGGGTGAATTACATATCCTAGAGCTTGGTCCACAAAAGAATAAGAGCTCCTTGTGCATGGCCTTGTAGGATCATCCTATCCATCCCTAATCTTAAACGAAAGGAAAGGAAATGGTCGAAACAAAGAAAGGGTCTTCAACAAAGTGCTCAAGGGCTTTTCATATATGGGGCATCCTTTATCGAATATTGAAAACTTTCTTTTCAATAAAGGAAGTTCGGCCTTAGCCTACTCTCCTAGACTTGAATTAATCAAAAGAAATGTACAAGGGAAGGGGATTAGTGCCCACAGGATGCCCAAAATCCCATAGAGCAGGGGAAGCTTTTATAGAGTTTACATGGCATTACAAAGAAGGTTAATCACCCTCTCATCAGCCTCATGCGGGGCCCACATGGGTTTAAGCTTGTTGTTGATCAACAAGATCACTTGATGATGCCTGACGCGGGGGGGGGGGGGGGGGGGGGTGTTTCTTATAGTTAGCGATCCTTTTGTCGAGGAGGAGCAGCGATTTGTCAATCGACCATTCTTTGGGGGAGTCACCAAAGTTGAAAGCACATCTTTCCCACCAGATCTTCCATAAGACCTCCCCTCTGATGGCGTTCGAGAGAGTCACAGACCAGCCGATCACTTCTCCCAACAGAGCTTGCTTCCAATTGATATGTTTCTGATGTCTAATTTTCTTTCGAACAATGTGCGAGAGCCTATTGGACTTGGGACAAGTAAAGAAGATGTGAGAAACATCTTCGATGGAGCGGTAGAAGCGTTTGCACCAGGGAGGCATCCCACAAATTTTGCTAGCCTTAAGGTTGGTCTAGATTCCACAATGAAGAATTTTCCATAAGAGAACATAATTTTTTATTTCTATGAGGGGGTGCTAGATAGCCATGAACTTCATGTCCTAGCAAAGCGGGCTCCACGACAAGCACCACTTCTTGTTGAGGTTAAGTTGATAATCAATGGTTTCTTTGATGTTCAGGATTTTTGATAGGCAATTGCCATTGTGCTACTTGAGACCAAGCGAGCTTTGAGTGCCGTGCCCCATAAGAAGGCAAACTTTAGAAGAGTCCCATGCGAGACGTCTGTTTTGCAAAGTGTTCCATTCTTCAAAGGAAATGTTGACGCTAGGGTCAATAGCCTCAAAGTTGATCCATTGGTTGTTGTCTTGCTTCTAGAGATGTTTCCATTTTTGAAGCCTTTGTTCCATAGCTTCTTGGCATGCCGAATGTTCCAAGATTCCATGATCCGGATAGCATGGATCGGGAACGAGATAGAGTTGTTTTGTCTAATACCAGTAGCCCACTTCCAATCTTCACTTATTCTTGTGAATCTTTTGACTTTATTGGAACTCTTCCATAGGGATCACACAATATCTGAGCCTTTTGGGTAGACGGGATTGGGGAAAACAAAAGGGTCAGAATGTCAAGATTCTTCCCATTTGGGAATCCCATGAGAGCCAACTCGTTCTTGTTTTTGAAGATCAACTTGGCCCTCGAGGTTTCCCCATTGCACCATGCCTTAATCATCCATTTTGCCCCAAGTTTGTTAGCCATGCACCCAATGTCTAGAATGTCAAGGCGCCCACTATCTCTTTGGCTAGTGCAGATGGACCACTTGATTCTAGGCACTCCCTCCTATTGTGGTCACCCCCTTCTATATCACAGATGTTGTCATGCCTAATTATGGATGTATTTGGATATGTCTTTTTGGTTCTTTTCTTTTACTTTTGGACAGGTACAACTGAAGAAAGCACTTCTACAAGTGCATGCTTCTTGCGAAAGTTTTGTGAAGAACTAGCTTTTTCTAAATTTGGTGGTTCACACACTTGCTTGGGTGGTGATCAACTTTTGTATAAGAAGACTAGTGCATCAAAGAGGATTTTACTAATGAGACACCCTCGTGGATGATTGGACTACTCTTAGATGTAGATAGTTTTAGTTGGAACTAGGTCACTACACCACTAATCAGAACCATTCATCAAGAATTGTACAAAGAAACCATTAGACCACTAAAGCACTAGTTTAGGAACACCACTTCCTCTTTCTAAGGCCATGTCAACGAGAAAATCACAAGGAAACCACAAAGGCATAATATTTAAATGTTCCCTAATTCACTTTGAAGAGAATCTTATAAAATAGAGGGATTACATGAAAGGATGGGACCTCACTACAAAGCGCACACACACACAAAGATAAATAAATGAAGTCTAAGAAAATGAATCCACACTCAAATTATGGTGAAATATTGGACCTACATTTTGTTATAGACTTATTGAGAAAGGCCGTCTTACTTGTTTGAAAAAAAAAAATCAATTCTTAGCATTTTTAATGTCAAAATTTGCCATTGCGCTAAATTTCACCCTTATTAATTTCTCGGATTAAAGACGTCCTCATCTTACCATTTTGGTACACTACTCCATGGGATATAATCTTCCACCTTTGTCTAAGATGTTTCTTCAATTACGTGGTGTCCGCACTTCATAAGAGGATAATGTGGGCACATTCTTAGGATCGATTAGGTTTTTCTCCTCTCTTTTAGCCTCTGTCGGAATGCAAGATTGACATATTCCTGTAGCCATACCTATGAGGGATTTTGTGAGACATTTAAGTCCGATGAGTTCACCTCAATCTCACTTAACGTACCTTTAGTTATCAACTTGTGTTTCCTCTTGATTCCAATGAACTTCTTGCCCTCTCACTTAACTTAACTTTAGTTATCAATTTATCTCTCCTCTTGATTGCAATTAACTTCTTGCCCTCTAGTTATTGTTATATTTCATTTACACCTAGATGGTATACCTTTCATCTAACAACTTTGTTCGAGGAACAAATTCTACCGTCCTTGAGCATTTCGGCTAGACTAATGGTAGACCATGTAGGCCTAAGTAGAATATAACTGATGTCTCTCATCATAATTTTATGATTATCTTGATGATGTTCGGGGAATAGGGCCCACTTCACTTTCTAATAAGGACAAATTGATGTACTTTGTGGGAACTTAAACTCCAATTTATGAATTTTGGTTTTTGCTTATCTTCTAGTGTCTTGTACTCGATCCCACAAATTCTAATGGTATACTTGAAATTCCACAACAGTACTCCACACATCATTGATGCCACGCCTTCCAAGTCGTGAACATGTTGTTATGATGGAGCCAATGTTTTTTTCTTAAGGCTATAATTTGTGTCATGCAATCATTTTCCAGTTCATCCATAGCTCCAAACTCTTGATGATCGATTCTTCCACTTGTAAGACCCTATCTATATCGTTGCTTTGTATGAATGTAACTTATTCACTTGACGTAAGCTATGGAAGTGATTTGTCGTCGTTCATGATTTGTGAATCTATATCTTTATTCTCAATTCACTGAATTCTCCTCACTTGTTCCAAATGTTGGAGTCTGCTTTCTATCTCCTCTATTTCCTCTTCCGTCTCTATCTAACTTTAACCTCTCAAAGCTCTTTCGTTCATTTTTTTTCTCCTTTTCTGGCAGATTGTGTCTCTTCTTGAGACTATTGAACTTCTAAGAGCTCGTCTAAATTTTCTTGCAATGCTTGCCCTTGTATTTGAACCTATGTGAGGGCTTTGGTTACTCCTCTTGGTCATACTTATCGTTTGCAAATATAAAACTATAAACATTAACATTTGAAGTGATCGGGTGAGTTGAGTCATCAAGCCTTTAGGGGAGCAAGGATATCCAGATATTATCGATGATGAGGCAATTGATTACTTGTTGAACACTAAGTGTAGTGAAGATTGAGTGGTTGTGGTATGTCTGTGTGGAAGCCTAAAAGGTGAAGGGGGGTTTTTTATGGTGAGTTACAAGTCGATGATGTCATCGATTCGAAACAAGCAAGTAGACATGATGTCTGAATCAAGCAGGTAGACATGACAGTGATATTAATTTCTTCAGACATGACAGCGATATTATCAAGCAAGTAGATATAATTGTGATAAAAATTGCTTCAGACATGATGGCGATAGTAAATGCTTCAAAAATGATGGTGATAAGCTAAACCTTTAGTCTACAAAACGCGTTATCTTCATGGAATGATTCTTGCGAAAATACATTACCATATCTGCACTTGGAACCCTGAGTTTCTTGCACAACCTCAAATTTTGTACGAAGTGGTAAACAAACGGAATGACCACTTCTTTAATAAAAAAGAAAATAGTGAATATAACAAAATGATTTTGATAACTTGAAAATAGCACATATTATCTTGTGAGAATGAAGTAAAGGAGAAATTTTTTTTTTTTTTTATATAAAGGAAGTTCGGCAATAGCCTACTCTCCCGGACTTGAATTAAATTAAGAAACAAAGGTACAATAGAAGGGGACTAGTGCCCACGGGACCCCCCAAATCCCACAAAGCAGGGGAAGCTTGATTGAATCCTAGGTTGCATTACAAAGAAGGATGATCACCCTCTCGTCCCCCTCATGCGGGGCCCACTTGGGTTTGAGCTTGTTGTTGATCAACAGGAGGACTTGATGGTGCCTTAAGGGGGGGGATTTCTTACTGTTGACAATCCTTTTGCCGAGGAGGAATAGTGATTTCTAAATCGACCACTCCCTGGGGGGATCGCCGAAGTTGAGAGCACACCTCTCCCGCCAAATTTTCCACAGGACTTCCCCTCTGATTGCGTTCCAGAGTGCCGCAGAGCAGCCAATCGCTTCTCCCAAAAGGACTTGTTTCCAACTAAGCTGTTTCTGAAGTCTGATTTTCATTCCAACCATCTGCCAGATTATGTAGGAGTTGGGGCAAGTAAGGAAGATGTGTGGGACATCTTCGATAGCACGGTGGCAGCGTTTGCACCAAGGAGGGAACCCACAAAGTTTGCTTGCCTTATGGTTGGTCCAAATTCCTCGATGAAGAATTTGCCATAAGAGGACAGACTTCTTAATCTCTATAAGTGGGTGCCAGATACCCATGAATTTCATGTCCCACCGAAGCCGCGTCCAAGACAGGCACCACTTCTTGTTGAGGCTGATCTAGAGGTCAGTCGTTTCTTTGATGTTCGGGATTTTGAGTAGGCTATTTCCATTGTGCCATTTGAGACCACGCGCGTTCGGTGTGTCGTGTCCCATGAGAAGGCGAGTCTTGTGACGATCCCAAGCGAGGCATCTGCTTTGCAAAGTGTTCCATTCTTCGTAGGAGATGTTTATGCGAGGGTCAATATCCTCGAAGTTGATCCAGCTGTTGGTGTCATGTTTCCAGAGGTGTTTCCATTTTTTGAATCCTTTGTTCCATAACTTCTTGGCATTTTGAATGTTCCACGACTCCACACTCCGGATGCCATGTATCGGAAACCAGATAGAGTCGTTTTGTCTGATTCCGGCCGCCCACTTCCAGTCTTCACTAATTCTTGTGAAGCTTTTGACTTTATTCCAGCCCTTCCAAAGGGAGCACACGAGATTGGAGCCTTTCGGGAAGACGGGGATCGGGGAGAATAGCAGGGTCATGATGTCGAGATTCTTCCAGTTCGGGCACCCCATGAGGGCCAACTCATGCTTGTTTCTGAAGATCAGCTTGGCCCACGAGGCCTCCCTATTGCACCAAGCCTTAATCATCCATTTGGCAGCCAGTTTGTTGGCCATACACCCAATGTCCAGGATACCCAGCCCCCCGCTATCTCTAGGGCTAGTGCAGATGGCCCATTTGATCTTAGGCACCCCCCTTCTGTTATGATCGCCCGTCCAAAGAAAGTTTCTACAAATACTATTCAGTTTGGACAGGCCTTGCTCGTTCGGTCTCCAGCAAGAAAGGAAATAGATGGTAGAAGAGAGGAGGAACGTGTTGATAACCATCGCACGTCCAGCGAGATTGATTTGCATACCTCTCCAATAGTTAAGCTTGTTTTCAAGTTTGGCAAGCACCCAGTTCCATCGCTGCTCCATAGAGACGCCAAACCCCAAGGGGATTCCAAGAAGTCGAAAGATTTGGCCCTGCGGAATGATTTGACAACCATGATCAATGAGAAGGCCAGGATGATGTCCCACAATAGCCCTGAAGGCGGTCTTAGAGTGGTTGATTTTGGATCCAGAGGCATCACAGAAGGTAGCAAGACACCTCCAGAAAGTCTCCAGGCTAGTATTATCATTGTGAATGAACGCGTTCATATCATCAGCAAACAGTCTCATGATGATTTGATCGAGGTCTTGAGGCAGCCGGAGACCTTTGATATTGCCAGCCTCAACATGATGTGCCACAAGTCTGCTCAGCCCCTCAGTGGCGACGGCAAAAAGAAGGGGGGCCAGAGGGCACCCTTGTCTAATAGACCTTTTAAGATGGATCGCCTTCGAAAGTTTGCCGTTAACGTTAATTTGGGTCGTTGCGTTTCCAAGAAGGGTCGCGATCATCTTGGTGAATTTCTGACTACATCCGAGATCTTGGAGCGACTGCAGAATATAGTCCCATTCTAGCCTGTCGTAGGCTTTGTCAAAATCGATCTTGAGGAAGACCACATCTTGATTAGACTCATTTGCAAATTGAATACCTTCCCAAATATCCATAATGGTTTCCAGGATAGACCTGCCTTTGATGAAACCTTTTTGGTCCTCACTAAGCCAAGATCTCAGGTGGCACGAGAGTCTGTTGGCGATGACTTTGGCGATGATCTTGTATCCTGTTTGGAGCATCGTAATAGGCCGCCAGTTCTCGATTCTGTTCTTTTCCCCCTTCTTGTGAATCAACTTGATAATTCCATTATTAAGACAAGAAGGAAGAGCACCAAACTTTAGCGCTTCTTGCCAAACCATCCGAAGAGGGGTGGCAACCACCAGCTTGAAGGATTTAAAGAACTCGTTAGTGAGTCCGTCGGGTCCCGGGCTTTTACCGAGAGGGAGGGCATCAATGACCTCAATGATTTCTGATTCAGAGATAGGAGCATGGAGCAGGGAGTGGAGGTTGGGTGGAATTCTCCGGGGGGAAACCCTAGAAATGGCAGCCATACAGTCCCTTCTATGGGGGGAGAGGGCAATCTTTAATCCTGTGGCCTTGCTGGCCACAACGAAAGCACGCGTTGGGAAGGTTTTTGTAGCTGATGTCCTGCTCCCATACCTCTCCTTCGCCCATGTCCACTTTGATCATTGATGGGAGCGGCGAACTGAGGTCGGCCTCGACACAGATTTGTGGGTGCCACCTAGCATTGAACGAGTGTCTTGCACCTTCATAGATGAGACCACCAATGTCTTCACGAGAAGCCAGCGGCTTGCCGATAGGAGAGACAATGTCCCACACGAAGTTGTACAAGAAGTAAGGAAGGTTAGGGAGCTCAACCCAAAGAGGGTACCGAAGCGATTTCGATTTGTCGGGAGTAAAGTCCGGGGACCATCTGAATAGGCACAGGGTCGACCAACCGAACTGCCAGGTGCCAACGCTTAGGGCTTGGAACGCCATCTCTTCATTTTCGAAGACAAGCAGCAAGTGGCTCGCTGGGAGGAACTGACATTTGCTAACAATTAGTCCTCGAGGGAACCACTCTTTTCGAAGCCATTGTCGCACAGTTTCGAGCGGGGGCCTAGGGCCAAACACTTGGCCGACGAGGCAGACTTTCTTGAGCTCCTCCTGAGCTGACAGAACTGCGGGTCTACTGAGGGAAACAATGGGGGATTCAGCACTTTCGGATGCCCCAGGGGCGGCACACGACCCCCCCTCCAGCAGAGCGGCCAGGATATCGGTCTCCCCGGGGGGAGGGGCCCGGTTACTTTTCACGAGAGAGGATGAAGCCACATCCATGGCCCTTCCTACGGTTTCTTGATTTCCAATTGCTAGCTGAGAATAAAAAGAGTAGACACACGCCTCTTACCTCTTCAGAACATCTTCGAATGCTAAAGATGAGCGGAAAAATCGGGAAGCTCTCGAGTCACTCAAACAATCCGAAAACCCTTTCTCTGAACACGAAGAACCAAAAAACTCCCGAAGCAATCGATTTCTTCGTGGCCTTGTAGAATGCAATCAAGGGGAAGACCTCTCACAGTCGCATGGCATGCCATCTTTGTTTGTGCATTAATGAAGATTAGAAAGGCTTAATCAAAGGGGGCTCCCTCCCCTTTTCTTCGGGTCTTTTTCTGCTTTAAAGACTAATATGTTACCTCCATTCCTGAGAAATAAGAACCATCGCCTAAAGCCCTTTGCATTGTAATTTGTATGAACAAATGGAAGACGTTATTAATTACGCTTTTCAAGATACAACCGGGCTCGCTCTCTGTCAATCGCGCAAGGCCCGCAGAACTTTTGTCAATCGTGGCAAACCTCGCGATGGCCACACGTGTGTCAGTCGCGTCTAACTCCTGCGATGGTCAGCATCCGCGATGGACGGACTCCCCCGATGGACAGACACCCTTGTGTCAATCGTGCCAAACCTCCACGATGGTTAGCATCCACGAAGGACAAACTCCCGCCGCTCCGCGATGGACAAGAAGATTCCGCGATGCTACTCCCGCCTCTCCGCGATGGACAAGAAGATTCCGCGATGGACAGACTCCCGCCTCTCCGCGATGGACAAGAAGATTTCTCCGCGATGGTCAGCAACCGCGATGGACGGACTCCCCCGATGGACAGACAGCTGGACGGACTCCGTGATGGACAAGAAGATTCCTCCGCGATGGTCAGCAACCGCGATGGACGGACTCCCCCGACGGACATTCTATTTTTCTACATCCACATCCTTACAAGCTACTTAATTTTGTATATTCAAGAGCCAATAAGTCGTTTTCGTGCTCCTAAGATTCAACTTCTCTCTTAGGTTATCTTTATGCATTCAGTCCCCAACCTAGAACATGAACCTCCACTCTCGAACATGTATCTTTCATCTCATAGTCCACGTACACAATAATAGGAGTCTCCTCTCCAAACATAGAATACATGACCGTAGGTATCCATACATGGGGGATCCCAAAGGAGAAATTTTTCTAACGGCTTAGAAAATCCCACTTAATGGGAAAATAACTCAAGGTAAATCTTGCGATACACACTCAAGTCCCTCAAGCTGTACTAACTATACTCACTCAAGTCCCTCAAGCTGTGAAGAGCAGCTCTTCAGGCCAAGTTATTGTACTCCTTTGATATTTAATCATTTCCATTTCTTCTAATTTTGGGGAGATTTGAGGTTCTTCGGCGTGTTGTAGAAAAAAGACCTAATTCTTCTGTTGCCACGCTATTTTCTTTTTTTCTCTGGAAAAAAAAAAAAAATTATTTTCAATCAACGAATAGGGGACCACGCTAGCATAGATCTCTCTTATCTCTGCGCTAACGTAATTCAAATAGACTATTTCTTCTTCCATTGTCGTGTCCAAAAAGGTCTGTTTGGGGCACATATACTTCGAAGAATGTCTTCCCTAATAGTTGTGCAAAAGTTTTTTCAATGTAAGAATATTCTCAAAAGAAATATTGTGCCCCAAAGTTCTTATTCACAGACGGAGTACAAATATTGTATCATATTATCATTGTCCGCTGTTCGTCATTAATTTTTATATGCTTCGAATAGAAGAACTAGGATTCATTTCTTATCAAGATGATATTCATCTCAACTTGTGGTTATGTAGACCACGACAAGCTCTCACAAACTCGAAATGCCATCAAGGGAAGCATTCACAGCCCATAATGTCAATTGCGGATGACAATCGAATGGTAATGAAGACTTCTACACCCACGATACACCATTCAAAAGGGATACATGAACACATGCATGCATTTATGCACACACATGCAAACCTCTTTCACCAGCGAGAAGAATCAAGATCCAAGAAGTCATTTCTCTTCACAACATTAGAGAAGAATAAAAAAGATACACCTAAAGAAATTTGGGACCAACTTCTTTTATAAAACTATTAAAGTTTGGGCCATGTTCACACTCTAATGTCGAGCTTAAGTTAAAAATATCACATTTAGTGTTTGATATGGTTGCAGAAAACTCCTGTAAAATTCTAGAGAGTTTTTCTGAATCACTCCTCAAGCTTAAGCGCTCCTATGCACCTACAAAAATGAGGTATAATTACAAATATTGACGTTGCACATGTTGTATTCGGGATACTTTAGAGTGTACATGACCCAATTGAAGCAGAATGGAGGATATTAATGGTCCCCACTTTGTATTGGCTTCACTTTGGTATCTTATTGGATGTTAAATCTAGTTATATGAATCTTTTTGTATAAAATTTGATATATGAATTCTTTCCGTTGGCATTGTGATTGATGTCTCTGAGTAATAAAATCCAAAGTTTCTCTCTTATATACGGGATATCACAACAATGTCTATAGAATGACTATGTAATGTCGTTGTACTTTAAGTGCAATCTTTTTGCCTAGAGCAAGAATATATCAAAGTATATTCTATCTTGAGATTGAAGTGATATATGACTTTGCTCACACATTCGCTCGACGATGCATACGATCTTTATGTACCAAATTTTACGATAAGACACCAAGCGTTTTATTGACTTTGGGAATTGGGTACGCAAATTTTCTTCATTGGATTTGGACACTTTGCATGTTTTCTCTAATCATTCTTCTTGGTTTTACTCGAATTTCTTGAGAGCGAACCATGGTTTTGTCATGCTTTTATTCTTATGCCCCTTTGAAGAATGTAACTTTCGGAATACCTAAAAACTCAAAATTGAATGAACAATCTGTCTTTTCCTATGCCACTCTTTTTCGATTATATATTGCTTAGTGTGGCATGATGAGCTCGCTTGCAGCATATCCTCTCTCTTTTTGAGTGTTTATGCTTATTTAGCAGTTTCCTAAGTCATGCAAATTAGATGCATCTTGTGTTTCCATATCGAGCTTTTGGGACTTGCGCATGAAAGCCGTCTCTTGGCGTGAGAATTTGCAAGGTTTAACTAAAGTGTGATCTACATAAAAAATGATATGAGTATTTACGATGAGACTTCATGTTTCTTCTAGTTTCTGCCAATTTCAACTTTGATTTCTTGTATTGGTGTGCACAAAGAACATTCCCTTGAGAGGGTTCTTTGAATTTTTATGTAAGAGGATGACTCCCCTCTTGAAGAGTGCTAACGTTTGTTCATATTTCAGGAGATAAGTTTGAGCTTTCCCCCTCCTTGACCAATTCACAAGTAAATATTGGATCTTCAAGGAGTTATTTTAGAGCCTTTCATTTGATTATCATCTTGTAGATCCTCGAGAGACTTGAATTCATCTCATTTTGTGACTATATATTTCCATTATAGAGATTATATATTTCCATTGTAGAGATTACTTTTGCATGCCAATAGTGTGCATTTTCAAACTTATCCTTTTGCCCTTCTGGTTTCCGACCTTAGATTGTTGACAACGCGGGTTCTTTAAGATAAGCTACCAAATATACCTAGCGTCATAGGAGCAGTGACTTTTGGAATTGGGTACCCAAATTTTCTTGATTGAATTTGGACACTTTTGAATGTTTCTTCTCACCATTCGTCTTGGCTTTTCTGGAAGTTCTTGAAAGCAAACTATTGTTTTGTAATGCTCTTATTTTTATATTCCTTTGAAGAATGGATATTTGGGCATGCTTAAGCATTCAAAATTTAATTTACAATGGGTCTTCATGATCATTTGTTTTATTATCATAAAGCAATGAGCATGAAACTTATACTTTCAATAAATGATCCTAAACATTGTTAAGGGTTGACGAGTATCACAAATTCTCATAGGGCATTTCTCTCTTATGTAAAATGACGAACTGTCCTTTTTTTCTTTTGATTTATATATTATCTCATAACAACACATGGATCCCAATCGGCACTTTCCATCTTACACAATACATGGCACCATGTGCTATCCCCTATTATGTAGGTGATGGAGTGCTTTCTCTATTAACGATGTGTCCCACAATGAAGGTGTTTAATAGAGTGATGTCTCCACAAGCCTCTTGATAGGGACATTAATTGACAAATTAGGCTTAGCTTGAGCTTCCAGTCTATCCTACCTTCTATTTCCCTCTCCCTTGATCTCAATTTATCTTTTCACATTCCCTTGGAATTAAAATATGAAAGGATAAAAGATTTCTCCATTCTCATCCCTACAAGTTTTGTTTCCACACTTATCTGGAAATAAGACTCATATGGAAATCATTATCATAATCAGTTGGATTAAGCTAAGATACGAAAATATATTCTTCGGCTACTTTTTCACAACATCCACCATAAAGTCCTTTTGATGGGTAATGACTCTTCCATCTTCTGTTACTCGATTGCACGTTCGTAAAACGTAAATAGATCCAAGTATTTTTTTTTCATGTTCATTAAGAGCATGCCCCTTCTTCTCCGATGAATCTAAGAGTTTTATCACCATGTAAAAGTCACTACATAGAATAACATTTAGAGAGTTTTAAATTTCAACTCTCTCTTGGTCCATGTTTGGAGCATAATACAAAACAACTAAGAAGGGATTTGGGTTTCCAAAACTTGCTATCACCCATCTATGTTGATGATATGTGGCAGAGCCTATGAGGGATAAAGACTTATGGTTCGTGAATCCCATCAATATGCCCCCAATACCACGAGGATCGGCCATGGCGCATTCAAGAGGTCTAACCATCGATTTCATCTATTGAACATCAAGAAAATTCAAGAACGGTTTTTTATTTTTTTTAATTTTAGCCAAAAACCTATAACAAGAAGTTTAGATGGATCAATGGGCCCTATAAAATTGAAAGAGCGGATGATTATTTCTGATGGGTTTTGCTTTTTGAATTGGGTCTGCCGCACTATGCATCAAAATACTCACTTTGACATGTTCTTAATACAAGTTATTATACTCACCTTGACATGTTCTTAATACATGTTAACAACTGTTGAGGGTGGACCACAGTTACAAAGCACGTTTTTAGAATTTATTGAATGACAATTGAGAAATACGAAGGGTTTGCACGATAGGCTGCTCAACTAGGTTTTGACTGTGATTAAGATCATTGTAGGATACAAAACTGCAATGAATCAAGACTCACTTGGTGGGTTTCATTAGAAGTAACCTTGATTTGAATGGGTTCTTTGCCATGAAACCCTTAGCAAGAAGATCTAGAAGTATTCGAAAACTTAACCGTTTAATTATTAGGGTCAATTGTGACTGTATTTGTGTCACTACTTCTCTACAATTATAGAGAAAGAATTAAGAATTTCTCTATAATTGATCTATGGGGAATCCAATAGAAAACACTTCTTATAGATATAGAAGGATCAAGGCCATCTCGTTTAATAGTTCTGGCCGGAATTTCTTTGTGAGAATTCTTTTGATTTCGCCTTCAATTCGAGTGAGATTGGAAGATAATTCAGTGCGTGTTACATTCAATTCCAAGAGATTGGAAGCCAAAACGTCAATTTTAGAAGGATGATTCCCATTTTGGATTAGGGAAATGGATTTTGGTGTATGCCTACGCAATTGTGCAGTTTACTCCTCAATTTAGCACTAATTTGTAGGATGTTCTCTTGCATCCCACATTTATGAACAACATAACTGTGGATTTAGGCTTTTACTTCCATGGGACATTTTTTGGTAAAAATGCTCAACCCTTGTGTATTATTGTACATTTTTTGGTGTGTTTAGTGTCTTATAAATGAGTAGTATTTTTTGTGTTTCTCTTTGATCAAATGGATTATAATGATGAAAGAGTAGTTAACTGCGGGACTTCCTTGTCACATGTCTATCGATGGATTAATGTGGCCTCTATTTGTTCACTTCTATGACACGTTCGAGTGTCTTGTCAACTTTTATATACATCCTACTAGATCCTTTTTGGGGTTGCGAAGCTTTGTTCCATGGTTCACTTGATAGGTTATAAGCTTGGGTAAATGAATTCGCTAGGAGATGTAGTGCATGCAACTGATTAGAGATTTTTATGGACCTTTTTCAGTTTTTCTTGAGCTTTTTTTATAGATCCTTGACCATGAAACTTGTACTTTCAATACATGTTCTTAACAATTGTTGAGGGTAGAACAGAGTCACAATTTGTCGTAAGGAATTCTCTCTTATGTCACATGAGGAAGTGTGCTTTTTTACGTTTGATTTATATATTATCTCATAACAACACATGGGTCTCAATGGGCACTTTCGATCTTACAGAATCCATGGAAGGATGTGGGACGGACTGACTACTCTATTAACGCTGTGTCCCAAAATGAAGGTGTTTAATAGAGTGATGTCTCCACAAGGCTCTTAATAGGCACATTAATTGAGAAATTTGGCTTAGCTTGAGCTGGCTTTCACTCTCGCCTGCCTTCAATTTCCCTCTCCGTTGGTCTCACTTTAGCTTATCACATTCCCTTGGATTTAAAATACGAAAGGCTACAAAACTTTTATATTCTTACCCCTCCACACTTATCTTGAAATGAGACTCATATGGAAATCATTACCATAATCAGTTGGATTAATCTAAGATAAGAAAATATATTCTTCGGTTATATTCTCACAACATCCACTATAAAATTCCTTCTTTTGATGGGTGACGGCTCTTCCATCATTCTGATACTCGATTGCATCTTGGTAGAGCTTAGACAATAATTTTCTTTTTCATGTTCATCAATAGAATGCCCCTTCTTCTCACATGAATCTAAGAGTTTTATCAGCATGTTTAGGTCACTAGATAGAATAACATTCAGAGAGTTTTAAATTTCAACTTTGTATTGGTCCATAATCGGAGCATAGAACAAAACAACTAAGAAGGATTTGGGTTTCCAAATTTGCTACCACCGATATGTGTTGATGATATGTAGGAGAACCTATGAGGGATAAAGACTTATGGTTCTTGAATCCCATCATATGCCCACAATACCAGGAGGATGGGCCATGGCGATCCAATAGCGCATTCAAGAGGTCTTCACCATCGCTTTAATCCTCTTGATCATCAAGAAAGTTCAAAATTGTTTTTTTAATTTTGCATTTTAGCCAGAAGACTATAACATTCAGTTTGGATGGATCAATGGGCCCTAGAAAAGTGAAAGAGATGATCATTATTTCTGATGGGTACTTATTTTTTAATTGGGTTTTAATTTTCTATTTTCTTTCTGTTTCCTTCATCATTTTTATTTGGTTCTACCATACTATGCTTTAAAATGTTCACCTTGAAGGGGCTTGCACTAAAGCTCGAAAGGGATCTTGCTATTCTGCTCGCTAATTTTTTGGCATAAGTGTTTGAGATGGCAATCATTGAGCTTTCAGTATTTGCCAATCTCGAGATAATCATAGAAGAATTTCACGTATTGAACTTGGGTAAAACCACTAGTGTAATCAAAGACATTGACTTCTTCCTCTAGTGTTGAGGGAACTTTAACTAGGATGGTCCTTCTCATTCAACCTTTGAGGTCCTTTTTTTTTCCTTCTAATTTCTATAAAGCTTTTCATAGTCTTCCATGATCATCGTGCTCAAACGCCAAGCCGCATGCATAATAGAAATAATAGGCAGACTTAACCACTTAAGGTAGAGGCACTCATCTACTTAACCTCTTAAGGTAGAGGCACTCATCTGTGACAAACTCATAGATACATGTCTAGAGACTCAAGGCATCAAACCACTTGACTACATGAGCTTGGACAAGAATCAATCTTATTGTTGTAGCAAACTGTGCTAAACATTGTCGTCTGAGGTGATGCCTCGGCGACTAAAATCTTGTCGTTTAACCCTCTAAAATCATCTTCTCGCCATGCATCAAAGTTTGAAAGATTCAGTCACGAGTCATCATGCATCATATATGAGTTAAAATTTATCTATATTCGTTCGCACAGATTCTAGCATCTATATCAAAAACGCAGTAGCTGTAGCGGATAATGTGCCATGTTAAAACTTGAATGCGTTGGAGAGAGAGAGAGACAGAGGGGCAGAGAGAGATGAGAGAGAGAGAGTCCATTACATCGAAAAGGCCTTCTGCTTCTACAGGAATAATGACATGGAATTTACGAAAGAGACGTATGCTCAGCGCTCATAAAGCCGTAAGTTGAGCGATCAATACGAGTTCGTCATGGTCTGGCACAACGTAATCTGTTTCTGAGAGATAATCCTCCATTATATTTGAGAGGGCCTCATTCATGACAGCGGGACTGACGCGGAACATAGTTACACAGAAGTCGTGGAGGTCAAGCTCTCCTCGGCCGTTGGAGTCACCTAACCTGACCATGTCATGTAACTCCTCGTCAGACATCTGGGGCAGCCCATGCAAAACAGTGTTTGACTTCAAGCTCTGGAACGCTATAGTGTGAGAAGAAGGATTGGCAAGTAAGTGGAAACCTTTTGCAAGTTCTTGCATCAGGCCATCCTCACCCATTTTCTCGACCATTAGTGGAGAGTAGTCCTCGAATTCAACCGCACAAGCCATGAGAAGAGGTATTAGAGTCCTGAAGAATCGGAATAGGGATAGCCGAATGAGAACTCAGAGGAGGAAAAACATAGCAGCAAGCAAGTGGAATAGCGATAGGTATAGCGGACTTCCATAACATCTTCCATTAGTGCCGGATTGATATAGCTGACACTGGGCTAGGACGAAGGTGCAAGGAAATGGCTTGCATCGCTCGGCTTGCGACCCTCGCGGAAGCTAAGGATAAGTTGATCTTTTCAAGGCGACTGGACTCATGGACTCTTATCTGTCGCAAAATGTGAATGGATAGCTAGATATTCCAATTTTATTAATTTGGTAAGGAAATGTTTGCTCCAAGCGTTCCGTCAACATTGACCAAACGTGCGATCCCATGTGCGCTATACGCAAGACCATCTGTCATGAAACTGTTGGATTGATGATGCCATCTTTGCTTGAAGTTTTCTTTTTTCCTTCATCTTTGGCCTATTGGGATAAAAAATGAAGGGTTAAGAATATAGAATTTGTCTCAATTCTTTTGTATGAGCCACATATTCTTATAAACACATGTTTCTCATAACACTTGTATAGTGTTTTCTTATTTCACGTATTATCCTACAATTTACTTTAGAAGATGATATCCATAGCCACTAGAGGGTCAAGCATCTACGCCCAACTCTAGAATGGCATTTGTCATGGAGATATGGATATAGCTTTATCTAGATGTAGATTTCATATGATTTTACCATATCTCATGAGTGGGTCAAACTTTCGGAAATTTGGTAGCACCATCATACATGGAGCATGCCCAAACCCAAAGAATGACTTTCTACTTACTTGATTTAGAGGTGCATATAGAGATCATTGAACAAAAACATGAGGGAAGCATAATCTTTTTAGCCTTTAGCTTAAGGCCTACCGTTTGTAGGTAATTAAGACAACCATCGTTAGGTTCTTAATAACAAGATTGGATAATTATATGTGACCCGAGATCTATTTCAAAGCAAGAACAAATGGGAAAAGGAGCTCTAACCAAACAAAGTTAAGAACATATAGATGCACATAGAGAGACATGAATATTATGAATATGCATTTGTGCATCACATAATGTTGTTAAAGTTTTCAATAGAAAAGAAATAATATTAGTTGATGAGCTTATTTAAAAAAAAACACCAAGGAGAATATGATTATACAAAGAAAAGCATTGAGACTTGAATTCTTTGAAATATAAAGTTTGTTGTTATCCAATTCAATAATAATAACTCAATTATACATTATTTGATCTATCAATAAATGCTCATACAACCAATGTTGAGCCATCCCAAAATATGGTGTTTAAAAAATCGATAAATTGATTTAAATCTAATTGTATAAAAACTCTATCATAATATGAATTTAGAGCTTACAATGGTAAAATTTATCCTAAACAATAAATATATTCGATTTTCTCTATAATATATATTTATTTGTTTGTATTATGATGTTTCAAAATACTAAAAAGTTGATTTAAATGTGATTATATAAAAAACAACCACATGAATTTAGAGGTTAGAAAAGTAATCTAATTTAGCAATAACTTAATAATATGCAATTTGACATACTAATAATTATTCACTTGGATGAACGGTATGAAAATGATATAAATATAGTGTTTAAAAACATGAATAGATTGTTTCCATATAATTTTATAATAAAACTATAATTGTAATTTAGAGCTTTGAAAAACAATCGAATTTAATAAGAACTCAAATATATGCAATTCAGTCTACCAATAACTTTTCACTTGCTTAAACAATCCCAAAAGTATGTGGTGCTTAAAAACACCAATAAAATACATGATTTTCAAATATTTAAATTCATTGATAGCATTTCTTAATATATTTTTCAAGTACATAATATGTTTCTCTATCACAAGGTCTTTGATTTACAACTGTATTGCATGTATAAGAATGCCTATTCTTTGTGCAAATCCATCCATAAAGCCAAGGTACCATTGTTTTGGACAAAACGTTTTCCAACTCCTCCTAAGATTTTTTCCATAGCTTTGGTAGAATTACGTAAGTGCCTTTCATATTCCAAATCACATGACACAATGTATCATAAAAAATAATGATATTATTTGCATCCAAATCTGGAAAAATTCCAAATTGTGTCCAAGTTTTTATGATGCACAAACTTATATCTGATGTGGATATTAGTTTTTTTGCATGAACCCTGACCCCTTATAACATGAAACCTTTCATGGTGTTTTAGAAAACATAGTGCGAGTGTTGTTTGAGCTATTGACAAGAAATATAATGCATCTTTGCGAACATAATGTGCAATTCTTGTGTTCTCTTCAACAAAATTCATATGGTTTTGCAAAGATTCAAGTAACACATCACCCCTTTACTTATCAATTGTCTTAAAAAAAAGCCATTCATTTCCAGTAGCAATACCCTTCTTTCATCTCTTTAGAATGAAGAAAATCTTTACTTTCTTGATGAAGATTCATATATGTGTAAGACATCAATGCCAACCTTGTGTTTTCTTTGTAGTTATATGCAAATCAGCAGTTTGTTCTCCAAAAAAAAGAAGGCAATTAGATTTATATAAAAAACAATTAAATGGTTTTACATTCTATGTTACTTCATAAAATCTCAATATTCAAAACTTACATTGAATTAAAATTGATGATACATAAGAAAATAAAAGAAAAATGATTTAAATGCATGATTTTATATTTATGGGGATTCCAATTTCCATATTACAGTTTATAGTTTTTCTCGCAATCAATATAATCAAAAGGAGACTAAGCCTAGAAAAAACTTCATATATATATATATATATATATATATATATATATATATATATATATATATATATATATATATATATATATATATATATATATATTTCATATATATATATATATATATATATATATATATATATATATATATATATATATATATATATATATATATATATATGTATATGATGCATGTGAAATATATTACATGAGCTAAATGCATGATATTGTATTCAAATAACAATAAAGTATAATAATGACAAGGACGCATAATCCAATAACAAGCAAAATTCACAACCAACCTTCCTCTTCATGAGGAGCTATCTACATGGTTTTTACTTATTTACTTTTTATGATTATAATTTTATTTGTAAGAAAAAGAATGTTTGATAAAACAAGGAAAGTTAGATTAAAAAATAAAATGGGTTATCTTCAAACCACATCAAAAAATCTTGAGATAATTTTAAAAATCCACCTTGCCATGAACATTTTTCTTTATCCAACAAAGGAAAAAATTTATAAATTTTTTAATGTAGATATAAGAAAAAACATAAACATTGTATGAAGAATTTTTCTTTACCTTTTAAATGAAAGTATGCCTTTTTTAAACTTTTAATGTATGCTTTTGGTGCAACTCCACTTATGAAATGACTTTGTCAATAGCCCAACCTTGTGGCATACAGTATTGCATGATTTTCTCTCATACTTTTATTTTTGTAGCACATTTGTAACAATTTCAGCTGCTCTTTATTTAAAAGTAGAACACCAAATGTTGATGCTATTGTTGTTAGATCTACCTTTTTGATTTCTATGCAATTCAATGGAACATCTAGGTTTGTTGATGCTATTGTTGTAAGATCTTCCTTTTGGATTTTGTTGCAATTCAATGGAACATCTAGCTTTTTCAAATTATTATTTTGTACTTGAGAGTCATAGAAGAAGATACTCTCAAGTTATTTGAATGATCATTTGAATGTTCATTGTTTATAGGTGGTTGTCAAATTCGATTGAGCAAAATATCATCCATATGGATTAAGCTCAAAACATAGGGTAGAAGTCCACTCGATACTGAATGATCATGTCTTGCTTGATAAGGGATAATGTGGATGCAATTTTCTATTGGGATAGAACCTTTGAAGAAACTATCATCAATGATAAGTTGATTTGGTTTATATATTTCTTCTCGGTGATCTATATAATAATCTTCTTGACTCCACACCACAAAAAAGAACTATCTTTGTTTTGTATGTTTTTCAATGAATTTCACATTGCTCAAAACATTATTTTTAAATGTGTATGATCAAAAACCAACATGAAAGTGTTGAAAAATAGAATTATAAAATTCAAAACATCTCGCACTTATCAATATTTGAATAATTTTTGACATAATCTTTCTTTGATTTGTTCCATCTTATATCTTGGTTGAACAAAAGAGCATTTAGATTGAGAAGGAGAAAATTCTTCCTTGTATGAAGTGGATGGTAGATATTCTCTACATATATTAAACAATGAGGATAATAAATACACAATAACTAAAAACAAAGCTTTAAGATTACTTATTGATATACTCAACAAATGAGTTAGAATATGAATGAAATAATTATAATATTACACAATATACCTGGAAAAATCCAAAAAGGCCTACCATGTTTTTTCCTCATAACATTAGATAGCTTATGTGATGTTTGAAAAGAGCTTTGCTTATGTAGAGTACTCGTTTCACCCTTGAAATGGCCAACAAGCTTTCCAATACCATCATCACTTATGAAATGCTTATTTTTGCTAACATCTATAATAAAAAAAAAAGAAAATCAAAAGATATATATGAATAGTCAATGCAATGTGTAGACATATCAATACTTATTTTTTCAATTAATTTCTCTTTATGACATAAATTTCCCTATTAGTTTCTCTTTCTTAACACTTATTTTCTCACTTCATTTGTCTACGCATCTACATTTAAAAACGAGTTAAAGATTACTTAAGCAAATAATAGATTTTTTATTTTAAAAAACCTCACATTTCAATCTTCACGTCTTAACCCTACATTTTGATATTTGATTTAATCAAATGCATCATAATTTTAAAAACAATACATTTTAGATTTTCTCAAACAAAAGAGTTATAAATCATGCATCATCTATTTAAAAAATATAAGAGATGAATTTATGCATCATTGATCTAAAAACAATTATTTTTAGATGTCCAATAGACAAGGGATATCTAATTTTAACTCACAAACGTATGATATTGATAAGAAATGAAAAGATTGAAATATAATCGACTCACATCAGTTTATTCGAAAAGAGCTAATATATTCAAAATAAAATTCTATTGTTCAAGAAATACAATCATCACTAGCATATAAAAAAATCATACTTTGAAAATTTTGGCATTTATTACATAACATGGATTCAATATGTTTGCAAGCTGCTTTTCCTTCTCATATATTTGAAGTACTGCAATATCTTGATCCATTGTAACAATATCTTCATCAGATTCTCTATCCTCCTTATTACTTTTTGATTCTTCTCCACTAGGTTGTACATCAATCTCAGCATCAACATTCTCAAACATATCATTTCTATTATATGTATCTTGATTACTGATATCACACCATTGATGAAAAGAAGGGTCATTCTCGAAAAGTGAAGAGCAACTTGATTCTAATTGTTTTTCTTAAATCTCTAAACATATACCAAAACATTTGTGTTTTTTAGATAAAATTATTTGAAGAAAAACTCCTCCACAATACAACTCTATAACATAGTTGTCTTCACAAGGAAAACTATTGATGCACTACAACATATTGACCATATACCGAGGCTTTTAATGAGGAAATGGAAAGGGCATATTTTTGCCACCCGATGTTGGTGTAAGTGTCCTTGTATGCATCATAACCAAAACGACGGTATATGCACGTCGGTATGAGCATCCGTATGTTCGCTCATACGGATGCCTATACCAGTGACTGTTGGGTGTACCATTGCATATACCGGCAATCATCCTGAAGTACTCTTGCTCATACCAACAACCATATCTACAAAAATGTTTTTGGGCTAAGTGTGGTGTCTTTTGCTACAGCAACATTACCATAATGTTGTTTAGCAAAAGACGATACACTCTGCCCAAAAAAAAAAAAACAAGTACATGTGATGTGTACTCTATTGGCAACCGAAATATGATTTCGTAAAGCAAAGTTCTATCAGACACAAAAGAGATATTCAAAATGAACCATGAACCATGTATAAAAAAAGTTATATATTTCATAAATGAAGAATGTACAAGAGTTTTTGCACACTTTCATATATGAGGCAAATACAAAATGCTGCAAAGCACTGCCATATGAGGATCAAATACAAAATTTTGATGCAGCATTGTCATATATGAGCTAAATACAAATTGTGGCACATCCATGTCATACATATGTAGCGAAGGATCGAAACATCCATATTAGGAGTCATGCAACAAAGAACATTCATGAAATGAGTTAAATTCACATGAGATTTACAAACAACAAGTAAAAACCAAGTTTCTAAATTCATCACTTCATCGCAGATGCTCCCATCAAACGACCGCACCGCGTCCCTCCAAGTCCTCCAATAGTGGAATCAATCCATGATGATATCCATAAGCCTCTTACTTTTGTGTTGGAGGACGATCCATTGCTAGCTTCTGCAACAAATATACAAAACATTAGATGAACATACATGACATGCTTAACACAAACAAATTCAATAAACCTATAAATTCATGATGCATAGTGTGATATCTGCCGCTGCGGTGTGCAGAATCCACTCTGAACTAACAAGAGGATGCCCATGTGCTGGCCGAAACTCTTGATAGATCCTCTATCTAATATATTTTTTGAGATCTTTATCTTGTTCATTCCATTTCAACATGATAGAGTGTCCAAACTATATAGAGCAAAGGTGTCATATACGCTGACACATGGCCTTTCTAGCCGCATCCATCATCGAGCTCCATCACGGATACTATACACCTTGGAATCATCATGGTCATGAGCACCCCAAGGTGTAAGTGGTGTTCTAGGTGGTGTAGCATGTGGCGTACCTACATCTGATGTACTTGCTCTAGGAGTGGAAGTGGAAAAACACAATGTTCGTTGCACTACCTCCACAACATCCACCTCCTCTTGAGCTACCTGTAGATCCACTCCTAGAGCCTCCTGCTCCTGAGCGTGACCTTGATCTAGGAGACATGCTAGCACCTATATCCCGCTGAGGTGTCAAACACACACGTCTACTACTAGAGCCACTAGGGGATGGCTGAGAAGATGATCGTGATGGAGTCATAAAGTTAGGAGACATATCTCTGGAAGTACTAGCACTGCCTACAGGAGTGACGCCAACATGAGTGACATTGGTGGGAGTGACACCGACAGAAGTGAGGCTCGTAGGAGTGAGGCCGACAGGAGTGAGGCAGGCAAGAGTGAGGCTGGGGGGAGTGCTACAACGAGCGATCCAATAATGTAATGTAGCGGACATATATGCAGGAGGTACCTAAGATATGAACTCTAAGAAATGCTCCTCTATCATGAAATGTGGAGTGACTAGAGGACTATCTCCCATCGTGCTTTGTAAAAAAAGTACTTAAATAATTAGCATATGATAATAATTATAATATAGAGAAATTGTAGTGTACAAAAGAACATGTAGAAGAATAAACAAAAATTATTACATACAAGTCTTTGATTCAAAACTTCTCTATTTTAGCATCTTCTTGGAGATCGGATGCAGAGAGAATATCTATCTCTATATTGGTGGCTTCTAAATCTCTTAGTATGGTAGCTTCTTCTTGATCATCATATGTTGCTTCATCGTGTATCTCATCTTCTTCAAGGACATGTTCTTCTCGGACATTGATCTCTTTCTCCTCGACTATCGAATGAATCTCAGACACTGCAGATGGACTTTCTTCTATATCTATGTTCTCACAAACTTGTCTACTACGTGGGGAGACTTGTAAAACAAATAACCACACTGGTTCTTTCAAATCTCGTATAAAAACAATTTATTCAGAGTGTTCGGGAAGTACGAATGTATCTCTCTCATTGATCATAATTTTGTCGAGTTGATTTGAAGCAAACCACTTTTATCTCACCTCATTGTTGCATTTCTTCCATAGGTGACTACTTTGAACCATTTCACATCCAAAACAAAGTAATCAAACTTCCTAAAGGATAGCTTTAAGATATTTTGAATCACTCCACAATAATCTCGCTAGCCTTCTTGAGCATTATTGTCCCTTGCACTCGCTCTACTTTTTTGCAAAAAGCTCACCATCACCCAACTATCAAAAGTAGATCTATTTTTATCGATTCAGGCGATCCATAGTGTTGTCCATGAGACCATAGTGCACCATATTTAGAATACTCCCAATCACATCCCTTTGCGATTTCTTCTTCTTCTTCAGAGATATCTTCTCCTGTTGCTTGTGCTTGTGAAACCATTGTATCTAGCCATCTACTTGTTGGAAAGGTTGGAAGAGGTCAAAGACTTTCTGGAAGGGCCAAAAATCGAATGGAAGGATTCCTTGGAAACTGAGCTCTTTCCTTTGCGTTTGTCTCCTTCACAAGCTCATACTTGTCTAACCACTTCTTCATAATCTCAAAGTTAATGATGCAAAACTTCATTTCGGAGAAGCATGAATCTTAGTGTAGCCCATTCTTATGGATTGTAAAGTTCTTTTGCATCTCCACGTGTTGGAGGCATGTCATTGCCCTCTACCAAGAATTGATCTTTAAGAAGCTTGCAATAAGCAATTAGAACAATATTAGAATAAAGTTATTTTGATACAGCAATGAAATTTTAGTTCAAATCCACTTACCTAAACAATTTAGAGACACTACTATCTAACCATCCATAAATGGATTGTAGATTGAGCATCGCGAGTGACACACGTAGTACAAATATCTTTGCTCCATTGTATAGTGGTAAACGAGCTAATATTTGCATCTTTTTGAACTCTTTATCTTTTGATCGTGGGACTTCTGTTGTATCCATGAAACTCACGACATCTTCTCCACTGTCATGATCTTCATCCATCTTCAAGCTTAAGTTTGAGCGTCATATCATGTGACTCAAGAGACTGAGACTTGATATGATTCACAAGCTCGACCTTAAGTTTGATCCTGATGATGCAATATCAAAATTTAGAGATATCATGTAAGTCAACAATTCCAAATTTGATATGATTCTTAGGCTCGAACCTGAGGGGCTCGAACTTAAATTCGATGCTCATATCATGTGATCCAAGAATCGGAAACTAGATATCATTTAGAAGTTGGAAAAACTGAGAGGAGCAAACTTAAGTTCGAGCCTTATATCATGTGACTTAATAGACTGATAGTGGATATGATTCAAAGGCTTGAACTTAAGTTCGAGCTTGATATTATGTGACACAGTAGACTCAAAATTCAGAGGCTCAAACTTGAGTTCGAGCCTCATATCATGTGACACAATAGACTCAAACTTGATATAATTTAGATGCTCGATCCTAAGAGGTTCGATCTTAAGATGGAGCTTTATATCATGTGATAATCCCAAACTTGATATGATTCTAAGGATCGAACTTAAGTTCAACCAAACAATACCAAACATGGTATGATTCTGAGGCTCCAACTTAACTTATGAGCCTCTTAGTTCTTTCGCATGTAAGAGAGTGTTCAACTTAAATTCGAAGGTGGTTTGTGCAAATAGCAAAATAAACTTGAGTTACAAATTGTTGTTTCTTTTCACTGAAAAAGTTGAGATGCTCAAACTTAAGTTCGAACATCATATCATGTGACTCAATAGATTGAGACTCGATATGATTCAGAAGCTCGCACTTAAGTTAGAGCCTGATGACGCAATATCAAAATTCAAACGCTCGAACTTAAGTTTGAGCCTCATATCATGTAAGCCAACAATGTGAAATTTGATTTGATTATAAGGCTCGAACATGAGAGGCTCGAGCTGAAGTTTGAGCCTCATATCATGTGACTGAACAATCCTAAACGTTATATGATTTAGAGGCTAGAAAAGCTAAGAGGCTAAAATTTAAGTTCGAGCCTCATACCATGTGACTCAATAGGCTAATAGTTGGTATGATTCAAAGGCTTGAACTTAAGTTTGAGCGTGATATTATATGAAACAATACACTCAAAATTCAATGGCTCAAATTTAAGTTTGCGCCTCATATGATGTGACACAACCTCAAACTTGATATGATTTAGAGGCTCAACCCTAACTTGATATGATTTAGAGGCTCAACCCTAAGAGGTTTGAACTTAAGTTTGAGCCTCATATCAGGTGACAATTTGAAACTTAATATGATTCTAAGGCTCCAACTTAAGTTCGACCAAAGAATCCCAAACTTGATATGATTCTGAGGTTCAAACTTCACATGCTCAAACTTAAATTCGAGGTTTTTTTGTTCAGATAGCAAAATAGATTTGAGTTAAAAATAATATTCTTCTCGCTGGAAAAGCTGATAGGCTCGACCTTGAGTTCAAGCATCACACCATGTGACTCAACAGATTGAGACTTAATATGATTCAAAAGCTCGAACTTAAGTTCGAGCTTGATGATACAATATCAAAATTCAGAGGCTCAAACTTAATCCAAAACTTGATATGATTCTAAAGCTTGAACCTGAGAGGCTCAAACTTAATCCAAAACTCAAGTTGGAGCCTCATATCATGTGAGCCAACAATCCAAAACTTGATATGATTCTAAAGCTTGAACCTGAGAGGTTTTTACCTAAGAGGCTCGAGCTTAAGTTCGAGCCTCATATCATGTGACCCAAGAATCCTAAAGTTTATATGATTTAGAGGCTAGAAAAGCTGAGAGGCTCCAACTTAAGTTCAAGCCTCATATCATGTGACTCAATAAACTGACGGTTGGTATAATTCAAAGGTTCAAACTTAGGTTTGAGCCTGATACTATTTGACACAATACACTCAAAATTCAAAGTCTCAAACTTAATTTCAAGCCTCATATGATGTTACACAACCTCAAACTTATATGATTTAGAGGCTCGACCCTGAGAGGTTCGAACTTAAGTTCGAGCCTCATATCATGTGACAATCTCAAACGTAATATTTATTCTAAGGTTCAAACTTAAGTATAACCAAAGAATCCCAAACGTGATATGATTCTAAGGTTCAAACTTAACAAGCTCAAACTTAATTTCGAAGGTCTTTTGTTCAAATAGCAAAATAGATTTGAGTTAAAAGTATTATTCTCTTTGGTGGAAAAGCTAAGAGGCTCGATCTTAAGTTCCAATGTCATATCATGTGACTCAATAGACGAAGACTTGATATGATTCAGAAGCTCAAACTTAAGTTCAAGCCGATGACACAATATCAAAATTCAGAGGCTCCAACTTAAGTTCGCGCCTCATATCATGTGAGCCAACAATCACAAACTTGACATGATTCTAATGCTTGAACATGAGAGGCTTGAACCTAAGAGGCTCGAACTTAAGTTCGAGCCTCATGTCATGTGACACAAGAGACTCAAATTTGATATGATTTAGAGGCTCGATCCTGAGAGGTTTGAACTTAAGTTCGAGACTCATATCATGTAATACAACAAACTCAAATTCGATATGATTTAGAGACTCGATCCTGAGAGGTTTGAACTTAAATTCGAGGCTCATATCATGTAATTATCCCAAACGTGATATGGTTCTAAGGGTGGAACTTAAGTTCGAGCCTCTTTTTTTGCATGTAATATAGTGTTCAACTTAACATTCTCAAATTTATGTTCATGTGTCTTTTGTTCAAATTTCAAAATAGATTTGAGTTTTA